>CM053771.1:168878907-168944049 GCA_028658325.1 Potorous gilbertii | reverse complement strand
CTGCTCTGGGAGTCTCTGGCTGAGCTGCCTCAGCCTCTGCCGCAGCAGCCGCTTCCCAGGGGGTCCAAGTCCCAGAGATACCCCGCTCCCCTCTCAGCCCGTCTCTCTCACTGACCTGTGCGTCTGTGGGTGGAGGGACCTTCGCGAATTATATTTTATTTTGAAAGTGACAGGTAGCCACTAGAACTTATTGAATATAGAGGGTGACATAGTTAGACATGTACTTTAGGAAAATAATTCTGAGTGCTGACTGGAGTGGGGAAAGATTTATGGCAAGTAGATTAATGAAATAGTTAAGGCCTAAGGAGATGAGGACCTACACCAGGGTGGTGGCATGTTAGGAAAGAAGGAGGCACATTAAAGAGATGTTCCAAAATGAAGAGGCCTTGGGAACAGATTGGAAAAGGGGGTGAGTACTATGTATGAGAAATTGACAAGTCAAGATTGCATGCCTGGGGGATTGAAAAGATGATGGTGTCCTTGACAGTAAAAGGGAAATGTGGAAGGGAAAATAGTTTTAGGGAAAAGAAAAGAAGTTGGGCCATGTTTATTTTAAGATGTCTACAAAATATCGAATTTGAGATGTACAATAGGCAATTACAGATGCAAGAATGGAAATCAACAAGAGTGGTTAGGGCTGGGTAAGTAGATATGAGAATTATCAGCACAGACGATGAGTAAATGCATGGAAGCTGTACAGTTGTACAGAGGGAGAAGGAAAGAGGGCCCAGGATTTGATGTTGGGTGTTAGTGTGTGCGACCTCCAAAGGAGACGAAGGAACAATCACATAAACAAGGAGGAGAAAGAACTCAAAAACCTAAGGAAGAAAGTATCAAGGAGAGGGTAACTGACATTGTCAAAGATTGCAGAGAGGTCAAGAAAGATGAGGATGAAGAAATGGCCATTAGATTTGGTAATTAAGAGATTACTGGTAATTCTGGGAAGAGTAGTTCCAATTGAATGGAAGCCAATCTATACAGTTGAGAAGAGATCAAGAGGAAAATAAGTGGAGGCATCTATTTTAGATCAACTTCTCAAAGAGGTTAACTAGAAAAAGCTACATTTATAATGGAAGGCAGAGATGGATGGATCAAATGAGAATTTTGGGGGGATGGGAGAAATATGGGCATCTTTGTAGGCAGGAGTGAAGCTGCCTGTAAGATAGGGAGAGATTGAAGGTAAGTGAGAATGTGGGAGTGACAGAAGGGGTGATCTGCTGAAAAAGACAGGATAGAATCAGTTCATTAGAACAGATTGCCTTGACAATGAGAAGGGCCACCTCTTTGTGTTAGATAAGGGTTGAAAGGGGAGAGAGCAGTAGAGGAAATCTGGATATGAAATAAAGAAGGGAAAAGATGAAGCTCTTAGAGAATGATCTCAATTTTTTTTTCAGTAGCATGAGGCATGGTTCTCAAGTAGGATGTTTGAATGATAAAAAGGTCTGAAAGACTTGCTATGGTGAGTGGGAAAGCCAGTTAATGGGGGAAGCATAAATGTATTGCGTAGTAGCAGTGAGGGTCCAGTTGAGGTCATGTAACATGATTTTGTAGTGGACCTACTCAGAACAGTTGTGTGATTTTTTCTACCTTGGTACAGCAGCACGTGTGTAACAGAAAAGGCAGTGGATGGTGGGAGTGATCAAAACATAAGGTGAAAAATGACAAGATCATCTGTATGATAAGGGGGTAAGGGACTCAAGAGAACTGTCTAAAGTTGAATTATTTCACAATGGGTCAAGATGGTGGAAGCAGGACAGTGTAGCTAGTACATGGTTAATGGAATGAGAAAGAACCAAAAGTTCAAAGGATTTGAAGTTATGGTGTGAATGTAGAGCAAGGTTTGGGAACAGAAGACAAAGGAATGATCTGATAAGGAGATTTTGGAATTCTTGAACACAGAAGTGGTAAATTTGTGGGTGATGGCAAGATTTATGTGTATGACCATCTTAAAAAGATGTGCTTGAGATGAGGTAGAGGAATAGATCATAAGAAGTGATAGAGGAATAGGTCATAAGAAGTGAGTAAGCTGAGGGACATGGAGGTTAGGATGTTTGAGGGAGTACTGATATTTATTTATAAGTCTTCTAGTCTGAGGACAGGAGTTGGGGTAGAGAAAGATTATGAACAAGGTACTGAGTTCATTGAGCAAGAAGGGGGAATATCCTAGAGGTCTGTAGACAACAGCTACCAGAATTTTGATTGAGTATGTAGACTGCATGAAACTCAAAGTTAAGATTACTGAGTGATAGCGGTAAAGGGAGAATAGGAGGCAATGGAGAGCAGAAAGTATTCCAACTCCCCCACCTTGATCACTGAGTCAGAAGGAATGAGATTACATTCAGCTAATGCTTAGAAGAGTGACCAGAAAAGATGTATCATCAGGGGAGTCAGGTGTCAATGAGAGCCAGGAGGTGAAAAGATTGGGAGAGAAAAAAAGATGAAATCAAGTTTGTTACAAGCATTCCAAAGGGCACAGCTGAAGGGATAGAACACCGAAAGAGACATGAGTTAAGGGGAATGGGATTTGAATGATGGCTTACGGGATTCAGGATCACTGGGATGAAGAGGGTATGATCAGGAAGAGTATGCTAATCATGAAGAGAAAATTTTAGAAAGCTGTGTCAATTGGTTTATTATGCCATTATGATGGATTCCTTTCAGGCTTGAGCTTTTCAGAGGCAGAACAAGAACTTGGATCAGAAGGAATGGAGATACATGCAAAAGATGAAGCTAGAAACTTGATAGAATGGATGTCCTTTCACCTCATCTCACCTCATCTCAATAGCAGAAGACTAGCAGGATGAACTGGCACTTCTATTGCCAGATGAAACTGAAGGCCAAGCAGGAGATGCTGATGACTGGAATGGGTCCCTCTCCCCTCACCACAGCAACAGAAGACTGTCAAGAGAAGCTGGAAGTCAGGGAGGAGGTGCTTGAGGCCTAGTCCTTTCTCTCCTCTTCTCACAACTATATACTTTAATACTAGGCTCATATAAATTCCAGTTTCCCAGAATTACATGAACTATTTTGTCCTGGGACTCATGTTTCTATCTCCAGTGCCCAGCACCGTATCTGGCACACACAGATGCTTCACAAAGGCTTGTTTAATGGATTGCTGATTTTGCTGTGCACATGGTCTAGGACCAGGACTCAGTTATTGCCGCTGTCATCGTTAATACTATGATAAACTCATCTATCTTGGTCTAGGCCTTATTATCACCCTCCCACTCATCCATGTTCCGAATCCTCATACTAGCTTCTACTTCCTACACCGCTCAACCCACATATACATTCAGTTGCCAAACCTTGATGTCTTCTTTTCCATCAGTCCCCTTCTCATTACTTATCCACCAACCTCCATGTCAGGGCATTGTTACCTCTTCCCTGGAAGACTATAATCACTATCTTCCACACAGCTGCCTGAGTGATTTCCCTTAAGTGATATTTGACCATGTCATTCCCCTACTTGAGAAATTTTAGTGGCTGCTTAGGCTAAAGGAAAAATTTCTCTATTTGACTTTAAAACTCTTTCACAATCTGGGACAAATGTGGCCTTTCCAACCTCCTTATTTGCCTCTCTGCCTTCTACAATATTGTCACATCAGTCATCTCGCTCTTCTTCACAAATGGTTCCATTTTGCTGCTCCTGCACATCTTTTATTTCCATGTCTCTGCACTTATTCTATGCCTGGAGTGTGTCTCTTGTCTAGCTGAATCCTTTAATTTTAAGTCTCAGTCCAGTAATCACCTTCAGAATCAAACCTTGCAAAGACCTAGCCCCAGCAAACCTGGAGCAGGCCATAGAGGACTGAATCACCAGCAGCTGAGGCAAGTTCAAGACTTCTCAACCCACACATGGCAAAGACAACTCAGAAGGTGAGTGGGAAACATCTGTTGGATGTGGATGAGAGAGAAGTACAGAACAGCCCTGGCCTCAGAGCAGCCTTGGGGTCATGGCACCAGTGGCAGTGGTGGCAGCAGCTGCTTCCAGAGCTCTCAGTGCATATATGGTAAGGGGATCGAACAACTGATCAGAAGGAGATTACAGGGATATCTTTGCTGGCACTGAGGCAGGATTCTGTGGCTTTGCCTATACTGGTATCTGGATCACAGTCATGGGTGGCAGTCCTGGGGGAGGAGGAGAATTGGCATAGCAGAACTTGTGGTAGCAGTTGGAGAGGGAACCCTCCTCACAGGTCTAGGACAGAAAAGAGTACTTATGTTCACTCACTGACCAAAGCACAGGCCAGAAAAGGACTGTTCTCTTGACAACTAAAAGTTCTCTTTAGATTATACCACCTTGAAGGAACTGAAAACTTACAGGTCCCCAGAAATATCCCTGAAAATAGCTGCACAAAATCCCCGAAACTTGGCACAGTACACCCTCCACACTGGAAACAAATTCCTACCTTAATAAAGATTTGAAAAGTCAAATAATTGACTGGGAAAATGAACTAACAATGATAAAGAAGAAGACTATATATACTTACTTACTTTGGTGACCAAAGGAAGATCAAAACTTACAATTAGAGAAGACAACAAAGTCAAAGCTCCTACATCAAAAGACTCCAAGAAAAATATGAATTGGTTGTAGGTGATGGAGGAGCTCAAAAAGGGTTTGAAAATCAAGTAAGAGAAGTAGAGGAAAACTTGGGAAGTGAAAGGGAGTGATGCAAGAAAATCATGAAAAATGAGTCAACAGCTTGTTAAAGGAAACCCCAAAAACGCTGAAGAAAACAATACTCTAAAAAACAGATTAACTTAAATGGCAAAAGAGCTCCAAAAAATCAATGAAAAGGATGCCTTAAAAAGCAAAATCAGCCAAATGGAAAAGGAGAACCAGAAGTTCACTGAAGAAAATAATTCCTTAAATATTAGAATGGAGCAAATGGAAGCTAATGACTTCAAGAGAAATCAATAAATTATGAAACCAAATCAAAAGAACGAAAAAATAGAAGACGGTATGAAATAATCTCATTGGAAAAACAACTGACCTGGAAAATAGATCCGATAGAGATAATTTAAAAATTACGGGACTACCTGAAAGCCATGATCAAAAAAGAGCCTAGACATCATCTTTCAAGAAATCAAGGAGGCGGGGGAGCCACGATGATGGCGTAGAAAGACACACATATCATAGCTCTTCCTCATGGCCCATAAAATACCTATAAAAAACGACTCTCAACAATTTCTAGAGCAGCAGAAGCCACAAAACATCAGAGTAAAAGAGATTTTCAGCCAAAGGTAACCTGGAAGGCTGACAGGAAAGGTCTATCCCATGGTTCGCTTAGCAGAGGAGAGCCCAGCCCTGGCTGCATGGCACCAGGAGGGACAAGACTGGAATAGGCCTCCAGGGCAGAATCCCCGGCGGGGGGGGGGATCATAGATTCCCTAAATCCATAAGTGCCAAAGAAAGCTTCAAAGGACAGTGAGAGGGCTTTCTCAGCTGGGTCCATCTGTATAGCACTCCGCCTAAAGCCCCAGAGGGAACAGGGCAGCTGATCTGAACCTCAGCCCTGAGTGGTGGCTCTGCTCCCATCTAAAGCTCCTGGGGGAACTGAGCAGTTGATCTGAATCTTATCCCTGAGCATGGTCCTGGGGGGAGGAGGAGGACCAGGACCCTACTCTTGGCAAAAGATTCAGAAGTCAATTAACTGGCTGGGAAAATGACCAAAAAAGGGAAAAAAAAAATAAGACCATATAAGGTTAATTTCTTGGTGAACAGGTATTTCCTTCCATCCTTTCAGATGAGGAAGAATAATGCAAACTGTCAGAGGAAGTCAAGGCTTATACGTCCAGTACCTCCAAAATGAATATGCAATGGGCGCAGGCCAGGGAAGAGCTGGAAAAGCAAGTCAACAGCTTGCTAAAGAAGACTCCAAAAAAATGCTGAAGAAAATAACACCTTTAAAAATAGGCTGACTCAATTGGAAAAGAGGTCCAAAAAGCCAATGAGGAGAAGATTTTAAAAAGCAGAATTAGCCAAATGGAAAAGGAGGTTCAAAAACTTACTGAAGAAAATAGTTCTTTAAAAATGAGAATGGAGCTGAGGAAAGCTAATGACTACATGATAAACCTAAAAATTACAAAACAAAACTGAAAGAATGAAAAAATAGAAGGTAACGTGACATATCTCATTGGAAAAACAACTGACCTCGAAAATAGATCCAGGAAAGACAATTTAAGAATTATGGGACTACCTGAAAGCTATGATCAAAAAATGAGCTTAGACATCACCTTTCATGAAATTATCAAGGAAAACTGCCCTGATATTCTAGAATCAGAGGGCAAAATAAACATTGAAAGAATCACCTCCTGAAAGAGACCTGAAAAGAGAAACTTTGGGGAATATTGTGGCCAAATTTCAGAATTTCCAGGTCAAGGAGAAAATACTGCAAGCAGCTAGAAAGAAACAATTCCAGTATTGTGGAAATACAATCAGGATAACACAGGATCTGGCAGCTTCTACATTAAGGGATTGAAGGGTTTGGAATAAGATATTCCAGAAGTCAAAGGAACTCGGATTTAAACCAAGAATCACCTACCCAGCAAAACTGAGTAAAATTCTTCAGGGGGAAAAATGGTCATTCAATGATATAGAGGACTTTCAAGCATTCTTGATAACAAGACCAGAAATGAATAGAAAATCAGACTTTCAAACACAAGAATAAAGAGAAGTAAGAAAAGGTAAACAGGAAAGAGAAATCATAAAGGACTTTCTAAAGCTGAACTGTTTATATTCCTACATGGAAAGATATTATTTGTGATTTTTCAGACTTTTCTCAGTATTTGGATAGGTGGAGCGATTATATATACACATACACACACAATATGACAGAGAGCATAGGTTGAGTTGATTCAGAAGGGATGATATTTATTTATAAAAAAATAAAATTAAAGAGTGAGAGGAAATATTGGGAGGAGAAAGGGAGAAATGGAATGGGGCAAATCATCACTCATAAAAAGATAAGAAAAAACTTTTTTCAATGGAAGAGGAAAGGGAGGATGTAAGAGGGGAAAAGTGAGGCTTACTCTCTTCACATATGGCTTAAGGAGGGAATAACATGCTCACTGAATTTGGTATGAAAATCTATCTTACACTACAGGAAAGTAGGGGAGAAGGGAATAAGTGGGATGAGGAGGATGATAGAAGGGAGGCTAAATGGGGAAAGGAGTAACTAGAAGTACACACTTTTGGAAAAGGGAGAAGGTCAAATGAAAGAATAGAATAAAAGGGGAATAGGCTAGGATGGAGGGAAATATAATCACAACATGACTATTATGGAAGTCTTTTGCAAAACTACATATATATAGCCTGCACTGAACTGCTTGCCTTCTCAGTGGGGATGGATGGGAGGGAGGAAGGGAAAGAAGCTGGAATCCAAAGTATTAGAAATGAATGTTGTGAATTGTTATTGTGTATAACTGGGAAACAAAAAATACTGGTAATGGGGAATAGAAATTCATCTTGCCCTGCAAGAAAAGTGAGAAAATGGGGATAAGGGGAAGGTGGAGTGTGACAGAAGGGAGGGCACATTGAGGGAAGGGGTAATTAGAATGCAAGGTGTTATGGGGTGGGAGGAGGGAAGAGATGGGGAAAAAAATTGGAACTCAAAATTTTGTGGAAACGAATGTTGTAATCTATAAATAAATGAATAAATGGAATTATCAAGGAAAACTACCCGATATTCTAGAACCAGAAGGTAAAATTGAAACTGAAAAAATCCACTGATGACCTCCTGAAAGAGATCCCAAAAAGAAAACTCCCAGGAATGTTATAGCTGAATTACAGATTTCCCAAGTCAAGGAGAAAATATTGCAAGCACCCAGAAAGAAACAATTCAAGTATTGCAGAAATACATTCAGGATAATACAAGATTTAGCAGCTTCTACATTAAAAGATCAGAGGGCTTGGGATATGATATTCCAGAGGTCAAATGAGCTAGGATTAAAACCAAGAATCACCTACCCACGAAAACTGAGTATAATCCTTCAGTGGAATAAAATAGACATTAAATGAAATAGAGGGCTTTCAAGCATTCTTGATGAAAAGACAAGAGCTGAATAGAAAAAGTGAGTTTCACATACAAGAATCTAGAGAAGCATGAAAAGGTAAAAAGGAAAGAAAAACCATAAGGGACTTATTAAAGTTGAATATGCTTAGATTTCTACATGGAAAGATGATATTTGTAACTCATGAAACCTTTCTTGGAATATATACAGAGAATCCAGGGTGAGTGCAATATGAAGTAATGATATCTAAAAAAATTAAATTAAGGTGTGAGAGAGAGGAGTGTACTGGGAGGAGAAAAGGAGAGGTAGAATGGGGTAAATTATCTCACATAAAAGAGACAAGAAAAAGCTTTTAGAGTAGAGGGGAAGAGGAGGGAGATGAGAGGGAATGAGTGAACTATACCGTCCTTGGATTTGGATTAAGGAGAGAATAACATACGCACTTAATTGGGTATGGAAATCTATTTTACCTTGCAGCAAAGTGAGTGGGAAGAACAGGGAGGAGTGGGCAATAGAATGGAGGGCAAATTAGGAGAGGGGGTAATCAGAAGCAAACACTTTTGGAGGAGGAAAAGGGTCAAAGGAGAGAACAGAATAAATGGGGGGTAGGATAGGATGAAGGGAATATGTAGTTTGACTTTCATAACATGACTATTATGGAAGTGTTTTATATGACTACACATGTATAACCTATATCGAATTATTTGCCCTCTCAATGAGGGTGAGTGGGGAGGGAAAAAGGGAGAGAATTTGAAACTTAAAGTTTAAAAAAAAATTAACGGTAAAAAGTGTTCTTTCATGTAACTGGGAAATAAGATACACAGGCAATGGGGTACGAAAATCTATCTTACCCCACATAAAGGTGTATGTGTGTGTGTGAGATAGAATAGAGGGAAGATTGTGGGAAGGGATAATCAGAATGCAGGCAGTCATGGGGTGGGGGGGGAGGCGAGAGACCGGGAGAAAACTTGGAACTCAAAATATTGTAGAAGTGAAAGTTGAAAATTACAATAAATAAACTGGGGGAAAATTGAAGAAGCTGGTAGAAATAATAAACTGTTTGAAAGCAAAGCTGAGAACACAATAATTGGCGAAATGCATTCAGGAGAAACCAATGTATAAGGTAAAAACCTAATGATGTAAGAGTAGGAGAGCTTGAAGCCAACAAGGTTTTTTTTATCAGGAAGCCAGACAAATAAATGAAATATAGTCAATACATTATTAAATTAAACTCACATTAAAGGATAAAAAAAGAAAAATTTTTGTCATAAAATTAGAATAAAGTTGAGAAAGTTAACTTGAACCAACTAATGTGGCATCTTTCTGTTCTCCAATGACATCAAGAACCTGGACATATTTCTGTTATACTGAAATATTCCACAGAATCTTTTTAGAATAACAAAATAACTTTCATGGTATAGTAGGATATGATTTAAGCTACACATTAGCTATAAGACAAGTATAGAAATAGGATCAAGAGATCTACATTTGCCCATAAGGGAAAGTTTTAAAATAACTTTAGTTTAAATCAATATTTTCTACTTAATTATGCTTGAGTAAGCAATGGGACTTGGTAGCTGGTGTTAGAATGTTTTGGACAGACTCATACAATTCAGTTAATTAATCACTAAACATTTACTAGGCACCTATTATGGGTGAGGCATTATGTTATGCTCTAGAGATACAAAAACAGTCTAAAGATAGTCCCTGCCCTGAAGAACTTTACAAACAGATAGGGGAGAAAACATGCAAATAAATATATACAAAGCAAGCTACATACAGGATAATAAGGAAATAATTAAAAGAAGGAAAGCGTTGGAATTAAGAGGGGGTTAGGAAGCCTTCTTGTACAAAGTGGGCCTTAAAGGAAGCCTAGGAGGTCAGTAATCTGAGCATAGGAGGGCATGAGTGATAGTCAGAGAAAATGATTGAAGCTGAGAAATGGAGTGTGTGTGTTTGTCCTTGGCTGCTAAAGAAGACCATGCCATCAGAGAAATGATGACATGACTTGCACTTGACTTTGTTTTGAGTGAGGGAGGGCTGTGCAGCTCACCAGCCTCACTTCTCCTCCAGAGCCATCTGAATCCAGTGACCAGATAGCCATCAGGATGACTGGAGATGACCCAGGATGAGGCAATTGGGGTTGTGACTTGCCCAAGGTCACACAGCTAGTGAGTGTCAAGTGTCTGAGGTGAGATTTGAACTCAGGTCCTCCTGACTCCTCCACTGATGCTCTATCCACTGTACCACCTAGTTGCCCCTCATTGTTTATGGAACAGCTAGGAGGCCAATGTCACTGGATCAAAGAGTACTTGTTGAAGAGTAAGGTGTAAGGAAAATGGAAGGGGGTAGGGAGGAAGGGCTAGGCTTTAAAGAGTCTTAAATGCCCAACAGAACATTCTGTATTTGCTCCCAGAGGCAATAAGAAGTTCCTGGACTTTACTGAATGAGGAAACTGGGGGAAGGAAGATGGGGGTTGACATGATCTGACCTGTTTTTTAGCAAAGTCACTTTAGTGGCTGAATGGAGAATGGATTGAAGTGGGGCAGGCTGACCCATCTGCAGGCTATTGAAATAATCAAGGTGTAAGGAGATGAGGGCCTTCCCTATAGTGAAAGCAGTATCAAAGGAGAGGAAGGGGTATATTTGAAAGATGATGTAAAGGTGAAATTGGAAGATATTGGCAATAGCTTGGATATGGGATGAAAATGAGGGACACAGGATGATGCTTTGTTGTAAGACAGATGGAATGAAAGGACAGTGTTGGCTTTTACAATAACAGAGAGGGTAGGAGGACTGGAAAGTTTAGGGAGAAAAAATAATTACTTCTGTTTTGGGAATATTGAGTTTAAGATATCTACTGGACATGCAGTTTAAATCCCAAAATCATGAAAATAAAAGGTAATTTTATTCAATCTTTTGTCCAATGCTAGTATCCCCTTTTACAGCATCAAGACATGGTTATTCAAAGAATTTGAGAGTTGGAAGGACTTTAATTAACTCTCTAGTCTAATTCATACTTGAAAGAAATTTAACACATCTGATATGTGATTAGCCAGATTCTACTTGAAGACTTTCTTGAAATATGGACTCACTATCTCTCAGAGCATGGCATTCTCCTTTCATACAGTCTTAATTCTTAGGAAGTATTTCTTGACACCAAGCTTAAGTTTTCTTCTTGGAAACTTCTACTCATTACTCCTAGTTGCCTTATGGGACCAAATGCTAGAAGTCTAATCCTTGCTCCACAAGAGAGCCATTCAAAAACATGAAGATAACTGTCATGCTCCTTCTTATGGTTCTTCCCTACCCACCACACTTCCTAGGGTTGTTAGAGGATCAAATGAGGTAAAAGTGTAGAGTGCTTAGCACAGTGCACAAGTAATCATGAGTGCTATGTAAATGTTACTACCATCACCATCACCATCATCATCAATGTGATTCTTAAACCACAGTGCTCCAAAAAGAAAAGAGTACTAATGAGCGGGACTAAGGAGGGCAAGGTAATGTGGGACTATCACCTTCCCTGAAATTATGACTTTCTCAATGTAATATAGCATCACTTTGATCTTCCAGTCTACTAAAATACCTAAATCTTTTCCAGAATAACTGTCTATGATAGCTGATCATATACTTAAAGAGCTGAATATTTTGTAGCCAACTTGAAGACTTTACATTTATTCCTATTAAGTGTCATCACGTTAGATTCCATTCAACACTCAAACCTGTCAGAATCTGTTTGCTTCTGACTCTACCCCATGCTGTTGCCAGCTCTATCAGCTTTGAGTCATCTGCAAATTAGATTGAAAAAACAAACAAATATGCCTTTTTCCAACTTACTGTAAAAAATGTTTTAACAGCCCAAGGCCAGGCACAGATCTCCAGGTTAATTCACTGGAGACCTGACAGCAAACCATTAACAATTACAGTTGCAGTCCAGAATTCCAACTAGTCCTCTGAGCTAGCTGATTGTACTGATATCTAATCCATATCATTTCATCTTCTCTACAAGGGCAGTAGGAGCTACTTTGTGAAAAACTTTGCTAAAGCCTGAGTAAACTAAACCACAGCATTCTACTCTGGTAATGATTTAATTTTATTAAAAAGGAAACCTTTCCTATCTTTCCTCTCAACTTATTTGAAATTTACTCTCCTAATACTAAGGACGCATGTAAGACCAAGTCAAGATTTTTTTCTCCTTCATTATCACAAACTGTAGCACAGAATGATTACTTTCCTTAAAATGTCCCAAATATAACAAAATATGTATGGCAGTGCTGCATAATAGTGAAGAACTGGAAACAAAAAGGATGTTTTCTGATTAAGCAATGACTAAATAAATTGTGGCATACAAATGTAATGGAATATTACTATTCTTTAATATATGATGAATATTACAAATACAGAGAAATACAGAAATGCCTATTTGATATGATATAAAGAGAGGCAAGTGGAAATAGGAAAACAACTTACATAACTGTAAGGATATAAAATGGAAATAACCTCACCAAATAGAAATCGAATATAGAGAAATAATAGTGACCAATCTGTAATGCCTTCGTTTATTTCCCTAGTTCTTAGTGTTATCTTTCTCAGGTTATTTTTCATTCGCTCAGCTATGTACATGGATCACATAGTAGAGTATAAACGTCCAATGTCATTCTTGCTTTTGTTTCCTCAGGAACCAGCACAGTGTAGGGAGGAGGGCACTCAGGATAGCTATCTCATAATTTCCCAGCTGGTATACTTCATCTATGCCCACTTTCAATCTCATCACCCTGCACGATCATATCAACCTTGAAATTTACAACTTATTATTCCCTGCCCCTGAGGATCCTTCCTTTCTCTGATCAGAGAGGACTGAGAGTGGACAATAGAGATTCCTCTGATTCTCCATTTAAGGAGAGTGCCCAGGGCAGCCATCACATCATTTTTCAATGGGCTTCATTCCTCTAGACCTTCATAGTATTCCCCTTCATTCCCCTATTGTCCTCTCAGGTTTGTCAACTTCTTTTTATGTGTTATCTCTCCAATTTGATTGTGAGCTCCTTGAGAGCAGGGGCTATCTTTTACCTTTCTTTATGTCCCTAGGTCTTAGCTGAGAGCTTGGCACATAGCAGGAACTTAAAATAATTTTATTTATTAACTGACTACTTAAGAGATAGTTGATGAATTAAATGTAGTTATGTACCTGCAATGCTCTGCTCTATCACCTTCTGCCTATACAAATTCTACCCATCTTTACCTATGTAAAATCTGCCTCTTTCTATAACACTAGCTTAATCTCTCCCCTTATCTATGGCCTATTGCATTTATTTGTAAATTTATTTTGAAGTTAGCATTAATTGAATGTTGTTTTATTCTGTATTTTATGTCTAATTTATTTCATGTCTACATATTTTCTCCCCAAGGCAAACTCCTTGAAGACAACAATTTCATCACAAATTTTCTTCTATTTCTAACAGTGACAGGCAAAGTAATAGTTTCTCAACAAGCACTTGTTTAGTTGAATCTGACATTTGTTCTCATGATGAGTTGTACTACCTAATACTTCTTTTCTGAGAGGGAAAATATACAATACAGGGCAGTACATGGCACAATAATAAAAACTTACTAAATGTTTATTGAACACAATCTGTGGCAAATCCTTCAATGGATCATAGGATTTAAAGAAAGTCATGTTACTTGCTTACTATCAAGTCAAAGGATAGGAATTTGGACTACATTTGACATTTTAAAATACCATTGATATTGGTGTTATTAATGTATATGGTGGGTTGAAAAGGATAATAATGAGAAAAATGATTATTAATAACCAATGATTTCAGGAGATTCAGATTTCCCTCTTTTCTTTTATTCTTATTTCAAGACCTCACTCTCTGAAGGTTGAGCTAATAAGTTTCTCCTCTGCCCAAACCAACCCAGGTGGGGAAGCCATTGTGCTTTATTCAGGTTTGGGGGGGGAATAAATTCTTTGAATAGATGGCCTAAGGCAGAAAGTAACTTAGAAGTAAATGACATAATTAAATTTCATGTCCAGGCCTCCACAGTAATATCCATTCTCTCACTGATTCTTAACCAATCAGAGTTGATTGCCACCCTCAGGGATACCCCTCTTTCAATGGGTATATAACCTTGAACCAAGGCCATGATGATCTTTGGCCTAAGAGGGAGATGGCCAAATGACTACAATTTTATTAAAATGTTAGCATTGGTAATAAAATGATTATATTACCCAGAGATTATATCTCTTGAATCTTTCTAGTCACCACATTCATGACCAAGAGTCCTTGGCATAAAAACTATCCACAAGCAATGTGTAATCTGCACGGATAGCCATCTTTTCCTCTGCCTACTGTTCCTTACATTCAAACACAATTTTCATTTCCTCTTGCACCTGAAGGTAAATAATATATCCATTGTGGAAATAATCCAAACTTTTAAATGTTCAAGATCTGATCTTTGTTGGGATAGAAAAACAACAACAACAACAACCCTTTCTTCAGTTGTGGTTCTTTTGTAAGTACTTAAAAAATCTAGGGTTATGGCCTTGATTAAATTGACAACTGAATTATTAAAGTCTTTTTCATTTAATGATGCAGATTATATGTGGAAAGAATAAAGTAACAGAAAACTACAAAATAACTGCTTAGTAACCTGTATACACATTTTAAAAAATTACTATACATTAAGGCCACTGCTATATTATCTTATGTTACTTTTAGGTTTTAATGAATTTATATAATTAAATGTTTATTTGCATATTCAGTGTTTCCAAGTAGCTAAAAAAATTTAAGTACTGACACGTTTTTACATAACATTTACCATATCATAAAACCTTTCTTGTTGACATACATGGCACAGAAGAAATGTAAGTGACATCTGCTAAGGCTTTCCTTATGAAAACTTAAAGAATCCTATGGGATAATAGCACTCAATTTCTCTAAGACTACCTCTAAAGGAGAACTTCCTTTAAAAAAATCTGGAAATAATTAGGGACTACTACAGTACTTAAAAAAAAAGTTTACATGAAAACCAGATCTGCTACATATCAAAGAAGGAAATGAACTAAGAGGAAGGTAAAGCAAATTTTAGCCCCCTCCCGCAAATTACATATTAAAAAAAAATCCATTAAAAACAGTATCAAAAATGTGACACATTAAAAAGCACTGTATGCAACAAAGGTTAACTTACCACACACTGACCTTGTCAACTATACATCTTAATTATTTTACTTGAAAACATATTACTTCTCAGATGAGAGGCATTCCAATCCTCCCCCTCCCATTAGTCACTGAAACTAACCTGTTACTGTTTACAGAAAGGTAAGTGCCACAATGTGGGGGAGAGAGGGGAGGAGAGAATGGATCCCCACGCAGCACAAAATGAGAAAGAAAAAGGAACTAAATATTAAAAAAAAATGTAAATTTTTTTATGTCTTAAGCACTTATTTATTAACAGTAAGACTTACAATTATGATAGTAGTTACCACTTAGAGAGCACTTACAGGGTTAAAAGCATTGTACTAACAAGTCATTTTATCCCACCAACCTGATCAGGTTTATGCTACAGAAATTATACCTATTAACAAAAGAAAAAATGGTGACTCAGGGTGATTGAATGACTTGTCTGCACTAACACAGAGGCTAAGTCATTTAACCTCTCAACTTCAGTTTTCTTACCTACAAAATGGAGATAATGCTGCAGGTTTCTCCATAAGACCAAACATGATGTTTCAGGCAGAATTAAAACATAGCTTTCTTCCCCTTCCCATCTCCTACCCTCATTGAAATGATATACTATGCTTACAGGAGCCTTTTTGAAACTTACTATATTTTCCACAGAGACCTAAAATTCCTTTGGGGAAACTGGCTTGATTGCATATCCTTCAGAGTTTAAAAGGCTATCCATATGAACTGAATTATCTGTGACATGTACCTTCAGACATTTGTAATGCGATATTTCATGAAAATTTAGACCATACTTTGGAGGAGCTGTTGGCAACAGTAAGTTTATTCAGGAGCTCAGATAAGAAAAAAAAATCTGACATCCTTGCTAATCTGTAGTTGTTAACATGGAATTTTTAACTTAAGAAGCATAACAGCATCTAATTTGCTATAGCAAATTATAGAAAAACAAAAGATGCATTTCTCTTCCCTTTTTTAATATCTGTAGTTACCTAGTCTATGAAAATAAGACTTTATTTTTTAAAGGTCTCCATGGGGTCATGTATTTTTCTATTAAAAAAAAAATTTCAAACTTAAATAAACTAGAAAATATAATTCACTTTGAAGACCGTTTTTTAACTAAGGATTAAATTATATTGTAGAAAATGTCACTCACTATGAAATGCTGTAAGCAGTTGCTCACCGAGTGTTTTTCTTAATATTAACACTATTATCATAATATGTAGCTGATAGCGTATTTTTAAAGTGTGAGAGTGAAATATTAATGCAATTTTGGAAAGTCCAGCTTTAAAGATGCATTAGTAGTAATGCAGCAGACATTATGGCTTGGTAGAAAAGCATGAAATGGGCTAGCCCTAGAGGGAACAGATATATTGCAGAAATGATACTTTCAGCTCGAGAAGAGAGAATCATGTCATACTGTCATAGAAACTGCTTTGTAAACTATCTTGATATTAAACAGGTTCTTTCTTCTTTGCCAAAGGCCTAGTATAGCTATGGTGGCAATACTGTAAACAAAAATGGGTAATTGGCTTTAGAATTAAACAGTTGTGCAAACCAGCAACTCAGTAGTTTCACATCTGAAACAGCTGAAAGAAATCTGAGGGCATGTCTGGAATTATTCAGACATTTTTTATCCTTAAATCAAATGTTTCAAATATCTTTAGAACAATCAATTTATTACCTATTAATTCTAAGAATGTCCTCTAAAATTTAACATTTATTTAGCACTGAAATATAGGATGATTACTCATAGTTCCATTATATGGAAATAGTACTGAGTTGTAATTTGGGGGAGGGGGGAAGGGAAGGAGGCTAAATAATTGTCTTCAGTGAACGTGCATTTTTTCCCCTTAAATGAGTAACACTGAACTGAGCAAGCACAGACATATGAATACATACATATATACATACAGATATATACGTGTGTATGCATATATATACACACACATTTCTGAGTATGTGTATGTATACACACATAAGAAACTATAATATTCAACATAAAAAGCAAAATAATTTCATTTGTTACCCTGCTTCATTGAAACCTCTAAAAAAGTACACTGCAAAGGGAGCTTAAATTTCTCACTCTTCCTTTCAATCAATATCTGAGGCAAAGTTTCATCTCTAGGGCCCCTAATGGCAGGAATTCATGGAGCCAGCAAATGAGTAATGTTAAACCTATGATTAGATGATGAGGCCATCAACGACACTACACTCTAATGCTACATTCCTCTACGTTCTTCTGAACTGCAGGGAAACCCAAGGCTAAGGCTCAGGAAGAAGATATGCAATTGTTTTTCTGATAATCTTCAAAAGCTGTTTAAAAGATGGAGCACAACATGAAACTTAAGGCCTCTAAATGATGTCCTGGAATTAATTTTTCTTGCACCTAGGACTTAATCATTAGGCAACAAATTTTTCAGGTCCCATGCAGGAGACGGTTTGAAGTTTGAACCCCATTGAGGATTCCTGCCTGTGATGCATTTTTCTTTAGCTTTTCCTGAACTAATATTCATTCTGGCTAACAGAACAAAAAACCCAGCCCATTACACATATGAAAATTGGATCTAATCATTTCCTTATGGATACAGACTTGAAGAAATGAAATCTAAAGAATGGAACCCAAAAGGTAAGTTTAAAAAGAATAACTAATATTTTATTTATTGGGGGTAGAAATACAATTAGAGTGGGGAATTTACCAGCAACAGTTTAGATGTATATTGCTTTTCAGAAAATAAAATTTATGTCATATAATCTATTTCTAACACATATGTTTTCATTATTCTAATTATTATCTGAAATTTTATTGTCTACATGACATTACATCATTGAAGAATTTATAAAATAAGATACCAGTTAAGGCCTAACTTTAGTTATGGCTGAAACTTATAATAAGCTGTTCTCCCCGCCCTTTAAAAAAAAGTCCTGATAAGGTAACTGTTACCTGTAAAAAAGAAATGAGATGACAAAAAATAATGATAATACCTAATAATTCCAATTCTACTTTAATTCTTGTTATTAACAAATATGAGAAATAGTGACACTCTTAAAGAAGCAAAACTCTCACTTTTTTGTTTTTTACCTGAAATCTATATATTTTATATATAAACAGGCAAGGCTAAAGTTTTATCAGACTATTCATTAATGGAAATGCTTATAGTTTTTTTTTTAATATTGGGGGAATGCATTTTTTTATACTTTCCCCTAACTTAAGACATTTACAGTGAAGGTCAAGGTTTCCATCACTACTAAACTCTCCATATGACAAAATTAGGGATATAAAAAATCAATATAAAAATTGTGGGGAAATAGATCTTTTTCAATTGTATGTGAAAATGGAAGTATTGTATAAAAGTAGTTGCATATGAAATATTCTATCACAAGTACACATAAAATTATATGCATATGAATACATTATATGTTATTATAGCTATGCATACATCACATAGTCTAAGGAGGTACTTTTTCAGCGATAGAGTACATGCAAAAAGCTGTATCTCTCTCCTCTCTCTATCCATCTCTCTGTATGTATACATATGCACACATACACATTTCCTCAGAATAAACACCATATTTCTAGCAAATAATGGAAAAAAATAAACAAATTATCCCCATGAGCAGACATGAAAGAATTTAATGAAGTATTGTGTAATTATTAAAGCAAAAAGGCTTACCTGGGAACAAAGCAACATCACAAGCTCAACCACAGAGGTGCTGGACTTCATACAAACAAGGCCTGAAACAATCAAATATTGAAAGGAAACACCATGATTAGACTGTCCAAAGGTGTAATTTTTAGACAGAGTTAAATTTTCCAGAAAGGAAATCATCACATAGGAAATATAAAAATCCATTTATATCCTCACTTAAAAATAAGGAATTCAATGACTAATTGGCTAAATGTTTCAAAGCCTTAAATTAAAAAAATTCAATAGTACAATGAGGGAGAGGGGAAAAGTCATCTACACATCTCAAAATGGATAATTTTTTAAGGTATTTCTAACAGTTGAACTTTCCCATGATGCTATTAAAAGTATACTAGCTACAAGAAAACTAATGTCATTTTAACAAAAATTAATTACAAGCCTATTTTCTCGACCAAAGATTTCTTTTCATTTATTTTCAAAATGAGTATCAAAATCTTTTTTTAAAAGACTTCACAAAAACATAATTTACATGCTATGACATTATCAAAGCTTCTTATAAATTACAAATTTCAGATGAAACATTTTAAAAAATATTTAAGTAATATTTTATCCCTTATTCTTCTATCATCTAATATAGGTTCTGAAGGAAAAAGCAATGTAATTTAATACTATACTAATAAATAGTAGCTTCTTTATTTTGTTCTCATACAAGAAATTAACACAATTTACTTATAATGAATTTACTTTTCAAATCTAAAGGTAACTATTACACAAAGTTTCATACATATATACATTTTAAAAAATTCATTGGAATTTACAGTTTTGAAGATGCTGATAAAATGGAATACATTTATAAGAGCTTATTAAAATCAGGATTCTTAGAAAGAATAACAATGATTTTTTTCTAATCTGAAAAGGATTAATATTATTATTTGATGGCTTACATATTTAAAGTAATACTATCAGTTTTGATAAACTGATCATCTAAAATAAACAAAAAAAAATCCTACAGTAGAAGGAAAATCAAGTCATCAAAAAAGAGCTGACAGAAAAAATGTCATGCACTAAATATAAATTTGGATCCCAAAGATTTGTGTCTAAGTATTTTTCAACAAATAGAAGTTAGAGTCAAATGTCTAATATAGAAAACCATGTATATTTATTGCAGGTGGAAGATAAATACACTTTTGTGCCCACTTTGCTAACATCCCTATCCTTACTGTATAGGGAGACAGAACAAGCTATATTCTATCTTATCAAATCTTTCAACAGACAGTTAACTAATGAAATAAGAGGAAGATGCGTAAAGCTCATTTAATGGAGACAACTGCCCTAATGTTCAGCAATTCTCATCCTCCTATGTTAGAAGGTCCAAAAGATCAAAATGGCACATTTTTATCAACTGCAGGTAACTAAACTATTTGGACCTAACACAGGAAGACTAAATGAAAGCTCGAACTCTATAGCTACGTTATTACAATTTACATGACCTCTAGAGGGTATTCAACTGGCAAAGGGATTACTGTACATTCTGATAAAAATAAATACTTGCTTCCCCCCCCAAATATTAACCAGTCAATAAAGATTTATTAAGCATCTACTATGCTTAAGGACTGTGCTGGGTATAAAAAGAAAGCAAAAGATAGTGTCAGTTCTCAAGAAGCTTACAATCTAATGGGGGAAAACTACTTATAAAAAAAGCTCAAAAGGGTGAGAGAAGAGGAGGGAAAGAGAGAGGGTACCCATTGCAGGGAAAGTGGAAGATGATGCCAAGTGGGAAATGATGAGATGCCTGTAATGGGACCCCTCCTTAAATAAAACACCTGGGAGGAGCTTTCTGATATCTGCTCTCCACCTTCTCCAATCAGTGGGAGAGAGGGGTCCAAGGAGAATGGAATACTGAGGAAGCATGAATTTCAGAGTTGATGTATAATCTGGTGGGAAGATGAGATTCAGGAGACAATGATGAACTATAGGTAAGCAGTAAGATGGAAAATAAATGTAAATTTAATCAAAAGTAAAGAAAATATATAATTTCTAATAACTTACAATACAATTTTTGTGAGGGAACTTGTGAAAATAATTTGCTACCCACATATACCCACACCCACACACCATTTTCTCCATTTTCCAAAAAGCTTAGGTATTTAAAAAAAAAAAAGGAAGTAGCTTTTCAAAGGAATGCTATGTTTTAAAAGGAACTGAAGCAAAAACAATAAATAATAGTAGCAAAAGTTTTTATAGATCGATTGTGATTTCAATTCAAATAGCCTCACACATTAATTCTTCCTACCAAATCAGTTTTAAATGGAATATATTTAATACATTATCCTTCCCAAAAAACACAAGCTTTGGAGTTTATGGTGATGAAAAGGACAGTGACTCAGGCAATGGATAGGAAAAACAAACAACATCTCTTTCACCTCTAAATACCTCTAAGATCAACCTCTTTCCAATAACATCCAGATTTAATCAAAGTCAATCTTATTTTAGCCTGACCAAGTCAATTGTTCACTTTATTTTGCCTCCATGGTGATTATCACTTGTGAGGAAAGTACCTTGCCAATTCTGAAATGCTCTGCATTGTTGTTTAAAATCCCTGGGTTTCTCCACACTTTCACAAAACTGCTACCTGATTTTACCCTTCCCCGAGATAGCTGGTTGACAGAAAAGCGGTTTAGCCAGAAATATATATTTTAAAAACTGAGAATATTTTAAGAACTTCTCAAAAAAAAGGTTAACTGCACCAGGTCGTCTAATTATATGAAAGTGCTGAGAACAAGCCTTATTGGGATCTTGGCTTGAATGTGTTACGCGCAGTGGTTGGAAGAATTAGCTGATTCATCACTATCTGCAGAGTGGTCACAAATTCTTTACAATGGGAAGGGTCAGAGATAGTTAAGAATAGAGCCATATGCATAGGACGTGAACACACACCAAAGTGGTTAAATTTTTTGAAGCAGTATCTAAGGAGGTGTTGGGGAAAAAATTACAAACTATGTAAAAAACATATGGCTAAGAAGACTTTCATATCCCCATGTTACAACAATAGTCTTATTAGAGCTACTTAATACAAGAATGATCTGACAGAAAAAGGAACAAGTTGAAAAGTATGAGAATTTAGAACTCTAAAGAGATAAGGCAGAGATTACTTACCACTTTTATCAGATAACATAAGTATCCAGGGTGTTTTCCCTTAGTCAGGTTCAAGTTCAACATGTCTAAAATAGAACTTATTACCTTTCCCTTCAAATTCAACCCTATTGAAATCTTGTCTTTTTTCTATTAAAGGCACTAAAATCCTTTAAGGCACGCAACTTTACAACCTTAATGTAATTCTTAATGTCTGAGTTAACCCACATATCCAGTCAATTGCCAACTCTTGTAATTTTCTTCTCTACAGCATCTTTCCCCTCTGCCCCCTTCTTTCCCTTCAGAAAGGGACTGCTTAAACTTTTATCATCTCTCACCTGGACTATGGCAAAAAATTTATTTACCATGACCAAGATGGATTTACAAATGGAAAGTAAGGGTGGATGAACATTTGGAAAGAAATAACAGAACATATTAATAATAATCATATATTAATAAAAATCATCTAGCCTTTCCTAAGGCTAAATACAGCAATAATTTATAAATAAAAATTTAAAAAGTATTAAGTAATTAGAGGGCCTTTCCTTAACATAATAAACAATGGCATTATTTGTTAAAAAGCAAAATGAAACACCAGATGTCTTTACAAAAAGATGAGAGGCAAAGCAAAGATGTCTATTATCACTTAAATTATGTAATATAGGCCTAGAAATTCTAGCTATAATAATAAGACAACCAGAGGAAACTGGAGGAATAGGTATAGCTGAAGAGACAAAATTACCACTATTTGTGGATGATGGCTTATTTAAAAAATTCTAGGGATAGTGAAAAAAAATAGCAACAATAGTCTTAGAAAAGTAGCAGGACCTAAAATAAAATTAAAATCATCAGTAAAACCCATAATAAGAAGAAGGAAATTGGGGTGTGGGTGTAGTGAGAGAAATCCCATTCAAACAATTACAAAATGCATAAAATATATTTATTAACAATAAAAACTCAGGACTTACATAAATACAAGTGAAAACTACTCTTTGCAGAAAGGAAGATAAATAATTGGAAAGATTTTCACTGACCATAGTGAAAATGATGATACTATAAAATTAACTTATAGTTAGTACCACATCAAAACTCCCAAAGGGTAATATTATAGAAATAGATCCAGAAAATAACCAAATTCATCTGAAGAAAAAAAAAATCAATCTCATGGAGAAATAACAAAAACCAAAATAGCAGGAATGAAATGGCTCTAGCATTACTGTACCTCAAAACTTTGTCTTAAAGCAGTAAGTTCAAGAACTATTTGGTATTGAAGAAAAATAAAACTGATCAATGGAACAAATTAGGTAAACAAAATAGACAGAGGGTCCAACAAGACAGCCTATTATCTGATAAACTGAAGGTGTTATACCACAAAACGGTTCAAATGGATATCTGACCTCAGTCTTGCATTGCAGCATTAAAAAAAAGTTAGAGAATGGAAAGAAGTCTCTTTCACAACTAGGGCTGTGGGAAGAATTATTTACACAAGGGATAGAGGTTATCATTGAGAGGTAAAATGATTAATTTAGATTTCATGAAATCTAAAATCTAAAAGAAAATCAACAGAACAAAAATAAAAGAAACTGTTGAATGGGGGGGAAATGTCTGATAAGGTCTGATATACAAGATGTATAAGAAATCAATGTTAATATATAACAGGAACCAATTCTCAAAAGACAACTGGCCAATAGACATGAAAAGGCAGTCTATGCCTTTGAGGTAAACTATGAGGATGACGATGAAGATGATTCGGTTGAACAACTACTTAAGTAATGAATAGTCACAACAATTTGAGTTCAGACTCCACTTCTGGTACATACTGGCAGGCAGTGTGATCCTAGAAAAAGTCATTTACTCTTAGTGTGGTTCCAGGCACATCTCCAAGGCAATAAATAGCTGCATATTTGCCTATCTGTATTGGTAGAGGGAGTTTCTACATCAGCAATTCCCTACAATAATGGAACCACAGGTTTGGTCACAAATACAAATCCCACTTGTTAGGAATTTGTGCCATGACGAGCTCTGAGACAAAAGAAAGAAAAGCCAATTTTGTACAAATAAAGGTACCAGATGTACACATCTCTCTCAGGTACATCCCCTTCTCACACTAGCCTACTTCAGGCCTTCATTCTCTATTCTACTCAATTATTACAACAGCCTCCTAAGTGGGCCCCCTGTCTCACCTCTCTCCCTACTCCAATCGAGATTCCACTCAGGTGTCAAAGTGATTTTTTCCTAAAGATATAGTTCTATATCACTTCTCACCTCTGACTCAAACCCTAATAGTTCCCTATTACTTTCAGTACAAAACACAAAGTCCTCTGTTTGGTACTTAAAGCTCCTCACAATCAGGCCCTTTCTTATCTTTTCACTCTTCTGATATTATTTCTCTCCAGGCACACTATAATTCAACTATATCTCCAATACTGAATAAATGCTTTTTGACTTACTGTCACTGAATATTAAATCTGCTTTGGATGATTCAGTAATTGTGTTAATTAAATACAGTGAGCTGATTCAGAACACACTTATAACATATTATAAAAAGAAAAAATATCAAGATTATTAAAAAAATAGAGTTTTAAATGGCTTTTACATTTGTGGAAACAAGCAAAATCACTGATTTTTTTGTTTTTCGCATTTTTCCTTCTGTATAAGTGAACACAATAGGCTATTTCATAAACTTTGAAAGGTAATTCATTGCTAATAAATTAAATAAATTAAATTATTATTAACTGAATTAATTATTAAATAAATTTAAATGGCAATGAACATATATTTGGAGCATATTTTTATTTGCAAAAGGATTAGACAGCTTACTTTATCTGAATAGGTTTTGCAGAGCTTATAATTACTTTGAAAAACACTGCCATACTGTTTCTTTTTCACCACTTAAAAACTTCATTTTCTTTGAAGTATCATAATTATTTTCTTATCCTATTAGTATTATTTGATTTAGAACTGGAAGAGATTCATTTCAACTTTGCTATTTTGGTTATGCCTATGGCTTGTGCAGGCTAATAATAAATTCAAAAATCTAAAATGCAAGTTAAACCATTCAATTAAGTATGAATTTCTACTTCTGACCAAATAAGATAGGTTAAAAACACATTTAAAAATAATTATCATGAAATAATCATTGTCCAAACTCTTAATTTATTGCTACTAACATCAACAGAATGTTTAAGAGTTTTGTTATATGCTCTTCCTATTTCATCTGGACCTTATTAAGGTTTGGTTGCATTTTCTTTCAATGATTTTACTTTGCTAACATAAAACCTCACTGAAACTGGAATCAACTGTAGTATTAATGAAAAGGAACTGAAATAATACTGAATTTCCTTTACCTAAAAGAAAACCGACTTCTAAAAATGTAACTTTATCAAAAGAAGCTAATTTTTTAAATGTTCAGGTTACAAATTCTAAATGAAAAAGAATTCAAAATAATAGAGAAAGTGAGACTTGCCTCTTTGCCTTATTCTAAGTTCACTTTCCCAAATCTCTAAAGCCATGGTATGTGCATAACCTATGGCAAATGGTAATAACTAAAGAGGTTCTGTTGTTGATAAAAAAGCACTATGGGAAAGAAAAAGTGTTTTAAATATCAAAGTATGTTAAATGTGGATTAAGCTTCAAAAAGTTTTAGAAGTGAATACTATTTTTCAAATACTGAAAAAGATTTATAAAGAATCTAATGTTATTTTTCACTGCAAAATAAGAAAATTTGATATTATATTTTTTACTTCAATGGGAGTTCTCTATGACCTAGAAAAGCTAAAGATAAAGCTGTAAGATGTGAGTACTTAAGACTTTTAAAATAGGTTTGAATTCTGTCAAAATTATCTGGAACTGGATCTACAAAAAAAATCAAACAACTATTCTGAATGAAGTTTTGTTTTGTTTTGTTTTTCCCCAACATTTTGAGACCCTCAGGTTCTTAAAGGCTGAATCATTAATTTTCAATCCTTGAGACTTTTCCCCAGTCAGCAGCTGATGCTAATTAAAGTTTTTATTTTCAAAAAAAAAAAAAAGTAAAGAATGAGGTACTATAAGTACAGCAAGAGAGAAATGACAAACGAAGACACAGGAGGCTAGAAAAGAGTTATAATTATTATTTACCTCAAAGGAGGATAGCTACAGACAAATATATCCACAGCAAAGAAAGTCGGAAACAACTATTAAAAGATTATTTCCACAATCATTTATCATAAGAATTCAAAAACAATAGCTACCTAGATTGATTTTGTATAAGACACATAGCCCTTTAACCCTCCTTACCTCAACAAACTCTGATCATGACAAACTTTTGTCAACAAAATAATAACGTTTACTACACTTAAGAAGGGAATACAGTTTGTAATATATTTTACAAAGATTTTCAAGATAACTTTTTAAAAAGAAAGTAACAGTGCTCACAGATTTTATAAACCTTCTACAGTTCAAAAAGTGCACTATGCAGAATGTTACATTCAGGATAATATATACAATGACACGGAAGCCTTTTAAAGCTGAAATGTTAATGTACAATGTTAGAAAGGAAAACTCATTTCTAGCAATGTCTTTGAATAGCGTTTTATACAGAAACATTTATATTTTTCAAAAAAATCAAGATAGGCATAAAAAATTCAATTGTATCTTTGTGTGTTCATGTGGGTATGATAATATAAAAAACAAGGTTAATGAAGATAATAAGAAAAAGAAGATTGGGGAAAAATTCTTTAGAGAAATGGACTTCTCATACGTCAGAAATAGGTTCACTAACTGTTACTGAAATTCATGGAACTGACGAAGCCAGGTAAGCATTCTATACCTAACAGAGGGGGAACGTAATGTTAAAGAAGAATATGGGAATGGTTATCATTCTTGATGTCAACACTAAAGTTGATACCACAAAACATCCTAGTTTCATTACTAAATATAGCTTGGGATTTTGTGACTTTGGACCTTTATAATGGACTTGATTCCATATATTTATGGTTCAATCAAAATCTAGAACTATGGAATTCATTGAACTTCAAGCTCATGTTAGTATTGACCTTATGTGTGCTGTTCAAAATGTCATAAACACAGTTTTCTGAACAGACATCAGTTAGTTTTATCACTTACTTAAAAGGCACTGTTGCTTTGATTAGTGTAATCATTTTTCTTTGTATTTCCTATGTATTTCTGTTACATCTTTCTTGTAGTGTCATGACAAAAATTCTAGGTGTGCATATATTATAGTTGTATACGTCAATGAATCTTGTCCAAGCAGGTCCTGCCCCACTGGTAAAGACTGAAATCCCTCCGTGATTTCTATCCTGTGAAATTTCTGTGTCCAAAGTTTTACATAAGATACCTTGTATTTTGTTTCTGATAATTATAATAAAAATAGTGAGATGTAATGGAGAGAAAAAAGAGAATTTAGATCATGCCTTGGTCATTATAAACCTGGGAATCTCCTGGTAACTCACTTAACTACTGAGAGGCTTAAGGCAATTCTAAGACTAGAAGTTATATTAGGTTTCCCTGAAGCATTTTGTTGACCTCATTCTCACCACCCTCATATTTCCAATTAATTGCCAAATCCCTACTGTTTTTATCTCTACATGTCATATCTGTCCCCTTCTCTCCACTAGCAAGTTTCATGCCCTCTTGCCTGAACTATCACAATAGTCTAATTGACCGATTTGCCTCAAATCTATCCTCTCTCCCTCCAATCCATCCTCCAGCCCCATTCTACCTTTCCATCATTATTTCTAGTCACCATGGCATTCCTGCCATTCTTGATATCTCTGGTCTCTGTGCCTTTGCTCAGGCTGCCCTCAGAACTGGAATGCTCTATCTGCACACTCTTACCTCATGTAACCCCAAACTACATCCCAGATTCAGATCAAATAGTTCCCTCAAGAAATCCACCTCCCAAGCTTACTCTGTAATTTACTTTGTGTGTGTTTTGTCTGTAACTCTAATCCATGAAGGCAGGTGCTGACTTTCTCTTTTGTCTAACTACTCTATATGTTACTTTCATGCAGTCTTCTCCATTTGAATGGAAGCTCTTTGAGTGCAAGGACTGATTTTACTTTTTGATTTATATCCTGAGGGTTTAACAAAGTGCTTGGCAAATAGTAGACACTTAATAAATACTGGTTATTGATTGAAGACTTAAATCGTAAGACCACAGCAGTGCACTAGAGAATAACAACTATTAAAACATTTTCATACACAAGAATTCATAATATTTCCTTTCTGTTTCTGAGTTCTCAATAGATAACTCCCCCCTATCAATTATAACTCTATTTTCTTAATAAAAGTATAAGTAACTTACATCTAATAATTAGCTCCTTTATCCAAATGTATATTTGTTATTATTGTTCAGTCATCTTTCAGTTGTATGTGAGGCTTCACGAACCCTTTTGGGGTTCTCATGGCAAAGATACTAGAATGGCTTGCCATTTCTTTCTCCAGCTCATTTTATAAATGAAGAATGGAGGCAAACAAGGTTAAGTGATTTGGTGAGGGTCACACAGTTTAATAAGTCTGAGGACAGATCTGAATTTGGAAAGATGAATCTATCCACTGCACCAGCTAGCGTCTCACATGTATTTAAACCCTTTCAAATAACTCATACCAATATATTTATTAAAAGTAAATGAGAAGCAGAATGACTCAGGTGAAAGGTAACTGCATTTGGAATTAGAGGACATGTGTTTGAATCCCTACTCATCTATTTAGTCCCTTTATCTCTCTATGCCTTGGTGGCCTTGCAAGTAAAGTGTTCGACTAGAATCATGAGATAGCTCTAGATCTATGAGTCTATGTTTCTCCCTTTATAGAAATCATATAGTCTTTCCACATAGTTCATGTTTGCTCAGGAACAGAATGACTAATTATAATCATACTCCAGCACCTTGCAAATGCTCAGGAATAGAATGACTAATTATAACCATACTCCAGCACCTTGCAAACGAGACATTGTGCTATGTTCCTCTCTGGCTTTCATTTGAATGAGGATCACAATGGAAAGACACCAGTCCTCAACAGCTATCTGAACTTACAGATTACACCTTTTGGTTACTTAAAAATTTTACCCTTGTGTTCCTTTACAACTCTTGATTGGATGTCAACTAATCCTTAAGATTTACCTCATCCAATAAGATTCCATCTATCCATTTGAAATTTATTATAGTATAGGTCTGTGACAATGTGAGCAATCTGAGGACAGATTGTTTTTCCTGTCTTGGTATTCCTAGTTTAGTTTAACATTTTGGTTAAGAAAACCAGTGCATTTATCATGATTTTACTATTTCAATTACCACCAATTTCATGGGATATAGAGGGAGTAAGACTCTCTTCCCATCTACATTATCTCCCTTTGGATTACTGAATTCAACTATACTATGATCACAATTATGTATTGGTTTTCCTCAATTATTTCTTGCAATAACTCCTATCCACTACATGGGGCCAAATGCAATGAACTGAATCTATTATCAGCAGGTCATAAATTACAGGCAGTACTCTATTTACAACTGGAAAATGCTTTCCCATTAAGAAAGTCACCCATTATTCATGAATTTAATTTTCAAAATATGCACATCATGGAGAAAGGCAGGCACAGAACAATGTGGGAAAAAAAATCACTGAATGACATCATTTATAATCTCTAGGAAATGTCTGCTGGACCTACTTTTCTCTCATATCAATAACAACTGAAATAAAGTTATTTTCCCCTGTGATATATATGGCCAATCAGGATCCATCTTAAGATTCCAAAAAGTAATTTTATATTAGCCTTAAGTATGAAATTCCTAAGTACTTTATTATATATTATTTTGTATAAGGCTTCTTATGCTCTGAATTTTTCCTATGAAAATGTCATTCATTGACAATGAATGAATGTTATTCATTACAATGCAGTAACATACAATTTATTTATATACCAAAATTTGTTGAACATTTCCCACAATTGTTTCTAGCTTTATTTTTTAATACAAATGATGATATGAGGAACATTTTTGTGCATAGAGATCTTTTCTTGCTGCCAATAATCTTTTTAGGATATGGTCTCAGAAATGAATCTCTAAAAGGGCACAAATAAGTAACAGGTCTTGCATAATTACAAACTTTTTCTCAACAGTGTAACCAATTCATAGCTCTACCAAGATTAAATTAATAGTACTGTCTTCCCACATCCTATCCCATATGAATTTTATATTGTTTTATAATTTTTATTAGCATGACTCGGAGGTGATAAGGGTTATTTAATATTTAATTAAAATAATGCATTTTTTCTGGTTATTAGTTGTTTTGAACATTTTTCATGTTATCAATAGTATTTTTCCTTTTAAAAAGTTTGCTTTAATCCTTTGAAAATGTGTCTGCTGGAAAAGACTTCTTTCTAAATCTTATGAATTTCCTGTTTCTTTATAGATTTTGGATGTCAGACTATTATAATAATATTCAACACAAAATATTTGTCCCAATCTTATTTCCTTCTGCTCTCTACACTAGTCTGATTTGTGCAGAAACCTTTATAATTTCATATAAAAAGAATTTTCTATTTTATCTTTTGTGAATGACAAATTTCCCCCTATCCAATATTATTAAAAATAGCTCTGTTCTAGATTTTAATGTGTGTTTGTATCGCTTATTCATTTGGAATTTTTGTGGCATAATCCTGTAGAAACACAAGCTCTTCGAGGACCTCTGTTTTTGTCTTTGTCTTTGTATCCCTGGTATTTAACATGAAAGGTGCTTAATAGATGCTTGTTTAATTGAATATAAGATCTAAATCTAGATGTGGGAAAACCTTGCATTGAAGTCCTAACTCTTACATACTAGGTGATTTACCCTGTGACAACCTTTGTGTGCCCCCAAACAAGTATCTGTAAGTTTTAATTGTTGTTGAGTCATTTCAGTCATATGTGCCTCTCTGTGACGCTATTTGTGGTTTTCTTGCAAAGAAACTTGCCATTTCCTTCTCTAGTTTATTTTCAAGGAACTAAAGCAAACAGGGTTAAGTGACTTGTCCAGAGTTACATAGCTAGTAAGTGTCTAAGGCCAGATTTGAACTAATGACGATGGGTCTTCCTGACACCCTGCCCAGCATTCTACCCATTGCAACATCAAGCTGACTTTTAGGTACAATATCAAGGCAAAAATGCCAGAGAACTGGCCCAGGTCAAGCCCACCCTAGAACAATATGCTGTGTTGAATCATCCTTGGGTTCCTCATGTATCAAAACTAGTCTTGGCAAAACAAAAAAAAAATTAATATATTGTTTGCAAATATCTTTTTCAATGTTTTCATTAATATTCATTAGTGGGATTGATCCAACATTGTAATTTTTTTCTTTCAGTTTTCACTTTCAGGGCTACTTATGTCTTATAGAAGGAATTTAAAGAGCCTTCTTTCTCTACTTATGTGGACAGTTTTAGTAACAAAATTATTTATTTCCTAAAGGTTTCATGGAATTCTTTAGAAAATTCAAATTGGTCTCTGTGTCTCCCTTCCCTATCCCTCAAGGAATTTATGTATGACTAGCTCAATTTATCTGAGATTGGATTGCATCCTACTTTGTTAATCTCAGTATCTGATATTTTAATACACATTTATCAATTTTGTAATTTTTATAGTTTAAAATTTTATAATTTTGTTATCATAGAATTCAGTAGAGTAGAATACAAGCTATTTAAAGGCAGAAATTAATTTTTTTTCTTACATTATTTATTTTGCCACTCTTTTAAGTTCATCCTATTTACATTCACGGTTATGATTATAAGATCTACTTTTTCTTTCTACTACTTTCATTTCTTGGGGCAGCTAGGTGGTTCAGTGGATGAAGCACCAGTGCAGGAGTCAGGAGGACCTCAGTTCAAATCTCACCTCAGACACTTGACACTCACTGCTGTGTGACCTTGGGCAAGTCACTTAACTCCAATTGCCTCATCCTGGGTCATCTTAAGTCATCCCGATGAATATCTGGTCACTAGATTCAGATGGCTCTGGAGGAGAAGTGAGGCTGGTGAGCTGCATAGCCCTCCCTCACGCAAAACAAAGTCAAGAGCAAGTCATGTCATCATTTCTCTGATGGCATGGTCTTCTTTGACAACAAAGGACAAACAAATGCTTTTATTTCTTACCATTTTGGATGAGGAAAGAGGAAGAGGAGGGGAGGGAGGAAGAGAGAGAGGAGCAAGGGAGACAGAGGATGAACAAGAACAGCAGTTTGTATTGTTTAACTCCCCCTACCTTCCTAGATCAAGACTCAAAATCCTGGGTCTTGTCCTTGACTTTCTTTTAAAAAACTTTAAAATCAGGTCTCGATTGCTCTTAGCAACCTCAACCTTCACACTCTCCCCACAGTCACAGTTTAATCCTCAGCTTCCTTTACCATAAAGGTCTTTCCTTCCTTAGCTTCTGTGCCATATGACCCTGCTCTCTCTTGGTTCACTCCTACATGTTTTGCTATTCCTTTTCTGGATCATAATTCTTAGACCGCTTGCTAAATATTTGTACCCCCAAACATACGTTGTGGGCTTTCTTCCCTTCTTTCAGTACATCCTTCTACTTAATGATCCCATCAGCTTCCAAGGTTTTAGTTGACATAACTATGCAGATAAACTCCCAAATTTGTACATCTAGCCAATTGTGTATTGGTAAATGTTTGACAAACAGCTCTCAAAAAAAGAAAAAGCACAGAGCATACTTTTAAGCTTAATCTGCATTTTTTCTCCAACACTTTCTTAACTTTAGACAAAATAAAACAATAAATCAAGTTCTGATCTGTAGCATTTACCAATTTCTAAGGTATAAATGCTCACACTTAAAATTTTAAAATCAGCAAAAATTCAAGCTAGCTTCAGTGTCACAACGCCTAGTGTCACAATCTCCTAATTTCCAATTATCTTCTGCAAAAAGTCTACTGGAATTTTTCACCTGGGTATATCATAAGCCACTTAACTTCAATATTTCACAAGCAGAACTCTATGCATTTCACCCAAAACCTAATCTTCCTCCAAAATTCCCTATTTCTGTTAAGTTACAACGACCCTTTCAGTTTTCCAAGTATATATCTTCAGAGTGAACCTTAAGTATCCTTCTACCTAAATCCCCATACATACTTACTTGCCAAGTCTTGTTGATTTTACCTCCATAATATCTTTTTTTTATCATTTTTTCATTAAAAATTATACATTTTTCATCTAGCAAAATTCTACCTTCTTTATCTTCTAACGCAAAATCCCCTGCCAAATGAGAATGAAATTTTAAAAACTCCTCTTGTAAACATAGTGTTTAGGAAAACAAGTATCAGTGTTGACAATTTCACATACACACATTTATATATGTATATTTGCACACATGTTCAGCATATATGTACACATGTATACACATACATACACTCATGCATACATGTGTATGTAATGATACAAGCTGACTTGTTTACCTCCCTATCAAACGGTGGGTACTTTATTAGGCTTTTGAAGTGGCAGCTGCTCATTACACTAATCGGAGTTCCTAATTCTTCCAAAGTTCTCTGTCTTTATCATAATGGTATCTTTGTATAAACTGTTCTAGATCTATCTATTCACTTCACTCTATCAGTTCCTATAAATCTTCCCATGTTTCTCTGAAACTATGCCCTCCATTATTTCTCACAGTACAACAATATTTCATGTTAATGAAATAACAAGTTGTTCAGCCATTCTCCAATTTATGGGCACACCCTCAGATGCTTATTCTTTGATACCTCAAGAAGAGTTATAAATATTTTTGTATAATCTTAAGAGTTTGTTTTGCTTAGAACTAATCACTCCCTTAATCTACTTTACCTCTAATTTCTCTGTGAGAAATATATTTTTTAACCAAACTGTTTTTATGAATGTGTATGTTCTTCCTTCCTTTGACCAGTACAGAGGAAAATAAGATTCAATTGTGAGCTGCTTTCATCTTCACTCCATCCTCCTTGCTTCTATAGATGTCAAGCTGCACAGTGATTGTATGATAATTTTTAAATCTTCCTTTCGCCCCCCCCACTGAATATTCTTCTTCCCTTCTCTTTCAATTCATTTTCTTAATAACATCAAGATATAACAGAACCACAGCCAAGAATTCTGTTTAGATTCTTTCTATAACCTCTAATGATGATAGATCAAGAGAGGACATATGTATCATATACCCACATCAGAACTGAAGGAGTTTATTTTATCTTTGTAATTGTTTGTTGATGTTTATCTTTTTTATATTTCTCTTAACTTCTATATTTGAACTTCAAAGTTTCTACACAGCTCTGGCCTTTACATCAAGAATGCTTAGAAATTCTCTATTTCATTAAAAATACATTTTCCCCCCTATAGGACTATATTAACTTTTGCTTATGTTGTATACCTTCTGGAATACTGCATTCAAAACTCTCTGCTCCTTTGTAATGGTAGCTGATAAATCTAATTGTGGCTTCTTGGTGCTTGAATTCTTTGTTTCTGGCTGCTTGAAGTATTTTTTCCCTTTGTCTTAGACATTATGGATTGTAACAATGATGTTAGGGGAATTTCAAAGTTGGCGTTTCTTTCAGGAGGTAACTGATAGATTCTGTTTTCACTTTACCCTCTGGTTCTAAGATATCTGGGAAGTCTGCTTTTGTGATATGATACTGAAGCTTTTGTTATGGACATGATGTTCATGTAGTCTAATGAAGTTCATTTTTTTCCCCTCCTTGATCTGTTTTCCAGATCATTTTATTTTTGCAATGAGAGGACATATATTTTCTTCTATTTTTTTCAGTTTTTAAAAATTTGTTTCAGTATTTCATGGAGTCACTGGCTTCTATTTGGTCCATTCTAATTTGCAGATAGTTTGGAGCCTGGACAAGTTTTGTATCCCTTGTGAGTCATGTTAGCTCCACCTCCATCCCATCTGTCATACAGAACCCCCTACCCTAGTTCAGATACTCATCATCACTTTCCTAGATAAAGCTTATGAACTAGTCTCCCTATTTCTCTCCTCTCCCTAATCAGTAATCTGTACAGGTTTCAAAGTGATATTCCTGTAACAATGATCTGAGCACATTATCCCCAATTAAAATATCTCTATGACTATTTCTATTCACTGACTCTAGGATAAAATTCAAATCACTTAACCTAGTCCTTAAGGCCCTCCACATTCTCTCCTAGACCTTCCCAATCTTATCTCGTTGGTCATCATGGCATGCCTTTTGTCAGTTCAGTCAAACTGCCTTGCTAGTTATCTCCTGTGCACAAGGATTCAGTCCCCCTCTGAAGAGATGGTCTTTCATCTCTGAAATTTACTTCATCGTACCTCATATAATCACGAGCTTCTATCAGTGCTCAGCTACGACTTCCTATAGGGCTTTTTCCTGTTCCCACTCCACTCCTAGTTATTAATCAGAGTTATTTTGTAATACTTATTATTTTTATGTGCAGATGTAATAAGCTCTCCCATCCTGGAAGAGTATAAGCTCCTTGAGGGCACAGAATATTCCACTGTTTCTCTTCACAATACGAGTGCGTAACACAGTATCTTACAAACAATAGGTATGTAATGCCTACTATAAATTTTTTTAATATTTATAACCCAGGTCCAGATAAGAGTAGAGTTCGTGACATGCCCACTGCTTCCTTACTCCCTCCCACCTCTATGCCTTTCTTCAATAACCTTCACCTATGGTGCCCCAGTGATAAATATGACCTTTCTCCATTCTTCCCTTTCATTTCTAGGACTGTTCTAACAAAGAAGTCCACACTTTGAAGCGTCGCTCACGGGCCCTCACTCAGTCAGATTGGGACCAGGAGGTAAAAGTGGGACGTTTCTGCTCTCCTTACAAAGCAACGAGTCATCACTTGGTCTTTGGAGCTATGTAAGGGCTCGGGGGAAGGCAGTTTGGCCTATGTTGGCATGTCAAAGATGCTTTCCAAAAAGGAGTACAAAAAAAGGAATCAATTCAGCCAGAAGTCCTTGTGCCCTTGGAGGGTTATGTTCAGTTCTTTAGGAATTATTTGGTATCTGTAATTCCACTTTTTACTTTCACTTCTCATTAAATTTTACTGGTCTTGAGTATTTCTGACTAGAGTCCCATGCTGTGTCATATCTCTTCCTGACCTCTGAGGCCTTTGGCCATGTAATCCATATCACATCAATTAAAAATGGATTCCTGCTCCAGTGGCATCCTGTCAATTTTATCAGTTTGAACACTGCCCTTTGCTTTCAATATTCTAGGCAATATTCTTTTATGATTTCCTGGTTTGTTTCATTTGGGTTTTGCTTGAAAGTCATTGATTCTGAGATCCTCTCTGCAACACCTGGATTTTCCGGGTTACTTGTTTTTGAACAAGGAAATCTCATAATCCTCCAGTCTTTCCATCTTTTGATTTTGTTCAATTTCTTATTAGGTCACTGAATTTTTTTTCAGTGCAATTTCCTTCATTTTATTGCAAAATAAGGATGTCTATTAGTTTCCTTTTTTTCTTCTGGTCTAAGAAGTTAACTCTATTTCTAAGTTTTTAATACAAGTTCAAATTTTACTCATTAACTTCTTCCAATTCTTTTATTAGATCTTCTAATCACTCTTTGTAGTCATCTTATTCTCATTTCTTAGGCTCTACTTTTTTTGTGTTGCACAATTACTAGTGCCTTTTGTAGTTTTATCTTTGGATTCTCTTACTCCTTAGTATTTATAAATTGTATTGCAAACTTTTCTTTGCTTGTTCATTTCTTCATTGTCTCTGCTGTATCCCCCTCCCCCCTTGTGGGGTCTTCTTTTCTTACCAATTTTAGGTCATTTATTGATGTTAAATTTAAATTTTCTAATTTGGTCCATTTCTCCTTGCTTTGTGGAAAAGAGGTGTAATAATGTTCATATGCAATTTATTATTCAAACATTTTGCCAGAAATCACTTCCTTTCTGGTTCCAGGTATGGTTTGGATTAAGTCTTTTGCTACTGTGTTCTTTCATCCAAGGCTGGGGCCTCCTTTTGCCTAGATCATCTGGCTTGGAGAAACACATCAACTTCATCTTGCTGAAGATTAGAGAAATGTGGGTGAACAGCTGCTGAAGGTGGACTCTAAGGGGCAATGAAAGATTCTGGGATGGCTGCTTAAGTCAAATAAGTTCTAGGCAATGTTCTAAGTGCTGGATATATAAACAAAAGCAAAAATAGTTCCTGTTCACAAGGACATCACTGTATAAAGTGGGAATAACATGAAAATAACTATGTACAATTAAGCTATTTACAGGATAAATAAGAACTAATTACAGAGGGGAGACATTAGCATTGAGATAATAAAAAGGCTTCTTATATTTGGTGGGATTTAGCTTGGAGTTAGAAAGAAGTCAGGGAAACCAGGAGATGGAGATGAGGAAGATAATTTGGGGCTCAGGGGGTACCACTAAATAGTATGGAGCTAGGATAGAGACCACTCTGTTCAAAAACAAGAAGGAGACCATCATCACTGCACTGTAGAATACATGGAGAGGAACAGGGTGTGACAAGACTAGAAAGGGATCAGATTGTGAAGGATTTTAAAAGCCGTAAACAGGTTCTCATATTTGACTTTCAAGGTAATAAGAGGCCACTAGAGTTTATTGAAGAGGAAGATTACATGGTCAGATCTTTATTTTAGGAAGATCATTTAAGAAGCTAAGTGGAGGATGAACTGGAAAGGGGAAAGATCTGAGGAAAGGACATCAACTCATATGCTACTGCAATAGTTTATTCATGAGGTAATGAAGCCTTGCACCAGGGTGATGGTTCTGTCACAGAAGAGAAGGGAGCATATATAAGAGATATTAATAAGGTAGACTAGATAGAATCTAACAATGGATTGTATATACAGAATGAGAGAAAATGACAAGTAGAAGATGACACCTCCACTGTGAGACTGGATGACTGGAAGGATGGTGATGTCCTGGACGATAGAAGTAACCTTAGGAAGAAGGGAGGGATTAAGGGAAAAATAATGAGTTCAGTTTTGGACATGATGAGTTCAAGATGTGTACGAGACCTCCAGTTAAAAGATAGGCAGCTAGAAATAAGAAAATGGAAGTCAGGAAACAGCTTAGGGCTGGATAAGTAGAATTGAAAATCATATACATAGTGACAATATTTACATGAGAGGAACATGGATGAAGATCCAGCAAAAACTGAGAGTAGCAGGAAAACCAAGAGAGAGAGCAGTCTTACAAAAATTTACAAAAGAAAAAGTATCAAGTAGAAAAGGTTTAAAAACAGTGTCAAAAACTACAGAAGAGTCAAGAAAGGATGAGAATTGAGAAAAAGGTCATAGATTTAACAATTAAGAGATCACTGGTAAATCTGGACAGAGGTTTCAGTTAAATCAGGAGCTCAGAAGAGAGACTGACAAGAGCTAAGAAAAATAAGATGAAAGGAAATCAAAGAACTGATTATAGATGGACTTCTTGAGGAGTTTAACTATGAGAGGGATAAAGTTTTAGGAAAACAGTGAGGATGGATGGACAAAGGGAGGGTTTTCATAGAATCAGGGAGACATGAGTATGCTAGTAGGCAATAGGGAATGAGCCAGTAGACAGGGAGAGACTGACAATTAGTAAGAGAGTTGGGAATGATAAGAGTATTAATTGGTTAGAGAAAACAAAACGGAATGGGAATAATGTACTATTATAGCTGGTAAGTGGTGGAGTCAAGATTCAAAGTCTTTTGATTCCAAGTCCAAGGCTCTTTCCATTAAAACAAAATAAAAATGACTGCTGAGAATGGCTGCTCAATATTTACTATACTTTTGGCAGACGTGGAAGATACCACTTAATTATATGCAGATCAGGATATAAAACAACTTTTAATCATTGAGTTGGTAGTTCTCAAACTTTTAGTGTGAATAATCCTTTCTGAACTCCGTGAACGTTTTCTTGGTTCTCATTCTATCACTGTATTTCCCTTGCCTCTCATAGGTCCATTATTATACACATCTTTGCTTTTCCTCTTCTATTCATAAAAACCTATAAGCTCTATCTCATTCCTCTCAAAAACATCATATTTAGTGTTGATTTCTATCCATTCAGAAAAGTTCTCTCTCTATCTCTTTCTCCCTCCCTCCCTCCTTACTACCCATTAAGGCCTATCCTTCGGCATTATCAATGAGCAATTTGCAAAGGTACAAGGAATGATGCAACACAAATGCTGCTTTGTTCTACCCTGGAAGAGAAATCTGTAAAATAAATTTAGATGAAAGAATGGAATCTAAGGAAATAAATCTAAGGAAAGGAAGCCTAATATCCCAGTGTTTTCTTTCCCTTTGTTGCCTCTAAATAATCTTTACCTCTAATTTCCTTGCAGCAGCAGGGAAAAAAGCAAATCAAACAGATCCATCTCCAGCTCATTAAGTTTTAGAAAAGGGAATTAAAATAAAACCTAAAACTTAGGAAGAAGACTCAAATCCTAGGAAAAAGCACATCATATTTTTTAAAAGATAAGTTTTCAAATAAAATATGATATAGATCTTAAGCATGAATAACTAAAATGTCATCATTAATTAAAAAATTACAAAAGCAGAGAGAGAAAGGGGATGAGGAGTTTTTAGACATGTTGATTTTTGAGAAAAGCAAGATATCCAAATGGAAATGTCCAGCAAGCAGCTGGAGATTCAAGGCTAAAATTTAAGGATGATTAGGGCTGGCAATCCTTATATGTAGCATGGTACAATGGAAAGAACAATGGCTCTGAGATCAGAAGGGAGTGTAATGAGCGTTTCTCACACTTGTTAACTTTCACTTAACTTCCCTGGGTCTCATTTTTCTTATGTTTAAAAAAAAAAAAAAAAAAAGAGAGCATTGGACCAAAGGATCTCTGAAATCCTTCCTAGATCTTGATCTAAAACGCCATGATCCTTCAGCTCTGTTTTCCTACTATCATCCCATCCAAGATCTCTAATGTGACTTTCTCAAACTATTACAATAGTATAATACGTTTTCGAGTCTATTTTCCCCCTATCAAATCAATATTATCTTCCTCATGCAATGATATAAAATGATACTTTTATTCAAACATTTTCAATAGCAACCTATTGTCTACAAAATTTCAAACTCTTTAGCCAGGCATTCAATGTCCGCTATACTCACTTCCGTTTCCATGCTTTTGTTCACATTTCTTTCACCCTGATTTTTCTTCCCTCTCTCATCCTTCAAAGATCAGCTCAAGTCTCATTTCCTCTATGAAGTAATCTAATCTTCCTTTTTTTCAACCAAATGGTACAACATAGACACTAAGTGATTTAGTCATTTATTATATATTGTCTTTTTGGTTGAATATATTTTTGTTTAATATATTATTTCAAGTGTGGTAGTCTTCTCTCCAAACTGTAAGCAACTTAAGGAGAAGGATAATACCCTATACTTCTATATTCTACATAAAAAATTAAAAGATTTCCCTAGGAAAATTTTAAAAATAATAGGTAATCAGTAAATACTTGGATACTGAATGATGAGTATCTAAAGACCACCTTTGAAGGTGTTATATAGATTTTTTACATAGGAATGTCTCATTCATTATCTCTAGCTACAACTGAGGGACCAAAAATCTTGGGTGATGGTTGAAAAAAAAAAGACGATAACAATCCTTTATATGGTAGCAGTGAACATCAACTAGACCTTATCATAAATGAAACACTGAGTTATAGAGGGGTCTTTAGTAGTCATCTGGTTCAATTCCCTTGTTTTACAGATGAGGAAACTGAAGTCCAGAGTGATAATGCCAATATGCTCAAGGTCAGAATAATTAATGGGATCACAAGCTTAAATAGGTGCCTTAGGAACTAGAAAAGCTGCTTAAAACATATGCCAGAGATGATTTTAACTGGATATATACTGACCACACAGGAAAGCAACATGGCATAGAGATCTAGTCTCTTACAGCAGGAAGACTTCACAACTACTGGTAATGTCACAAGAGGAAATAATTTAATTTCTCAGGACCCTAAGCCAATTTTTTAAACCACATATAAATTATAGAAGAGTTACAGATTTGTAGAGGAGAATGAAATTATAGGTCTAAAACAAAAAATACAATTTTCCCAAATGTCTATGATTTTTTAGAGATTTAGTTAGTATGTTAATTTCCTATTCCCCTGCTCATCCATAATATTATACAACAAACTGAATCTTCCGCAAAAAACCTCAAACTATGCACAAAACATCTGAAAGACCATTTTCTCTTAGGGCAATACTGTAAATAATGAAATCCTGGAATTCAGACTGTCAACCAGCAATGAACCAGTGTTCACAACTATTATGGGATGAACAATGACACAATAGCAGTATAATAAAAAATACTTCACAGTGGTAATCAAAAACGACTAGAGACTAAGAAAAAACTTATAAATTCACTGCAGCAAAATCTCAAGTAGTACCACTGGATCATCAACGACTTGGAAAAGTCACAGTAACTGAGACAAACCTTAGGAGTGGCTAGCAGGAAGTAAAGCTGCTTTTTTAGAGCAAGAGCTCTGGTGAGAAAGGGAAGCTAAAAATCATAGATATAAAGTAAAATAAGAGACCTTAAATGAGTTATCTAGTAAACACCCTCATTTTACAGTTAAGGAAACTGAGGTCTACAGAGCTGAAATAATTTTCTTGAGGTCACACAGGTAATATAAATAGTAAAGCCAATGCTAGTTCCAAGACTCAAGGTTGCCAGAACCATTTATGGCAGTTTGCTCCATCCAGGCAGTATTCTTAAATACAATAAAACTAGATAACAGTTAATATTACTAATTAAAGTAACTAATATTTGCCTCATAGCAGAAATAATATTTATAAATCACTTTAAGGTTTGCAAACTACTTTATCTCTGTGTGTGTGTGTTTGTGTGTACATATGTATATATATATATAAATATATATATATATATATATATACATATGTACACACATATGTAAAGTTTGATCCTTAAAATAGACATGTAAATCAGGTTTCTTTTATTACTCGTTTTACAAATGAGGAAACTAAGGTTAGCGGATGTTAAGTGATTTATTCAAGATTACATAACTAGTAACTGTATAAGGCAGGATTAAACCTCAGTCTTCCTGACTCCAAGCTATTGTAATTTTTTCAGTCACAATTGCATGCACTTATAATTGTCACAAAATCAGAGTTGGAGAATTTCAGACTTAATGGGTTCTTAGATCTTAGAAATCCTATAGGCCAACCTTTTCATTTTATAGAAGAGTCAACTGAGATGGTGGTGGTGGTAGGGGTGATGTTAGTGGTAGTACCAACAAGTGATCAGATGATAGCTAGCATGTATTAAACAGTCACTATAGACTAGCCACTATGTTAAGAGCTTTACAAATACTATATCATTTGACCCTCAAAACAATCCTCAGAGGTAGGTGCTGTTTTATCATCCCCATTTTACAATCAAGGAAACTGAAGGGAGCAGTGGACTCCCAAAATTACAGTGAGTATCTGAGGCTGGACTTGAATTCAGATCTTTCTGATTTCAACGCATAGTGCTCTAAGCCTCGTGGTTTCTAGCTATCCAGAAGGTCAAACATGTTTTCTAAGGATCACTCTGGTACTAATGGAAAAGGTAGGGCCAGAAGGACTTCTCATGACTGATATAGACTACCAAAATGAAGCACGATAAATCAACAGTGATATCAAACCTTAATTATTTTTTTACATATTACTATTGTTTGCTCTGGAACCAATTTTCCTTCAGTTATTTAGATAAGGTCATACTTTGGAGGAGAGAATGAATAGGTCATAAATTATTAAAGATGAAAAGTTCATAAATTCTTTCAGATAAAATTTACATTTTATGCAAATCTCTAGTCCTGTATAAGAAAATAGAAAGGAAACTTGGTTTAAGTACTCAAAAATAGTTTTAAAACCTTTACAAGAGGCAAATATAAGAATAACAAAAGAAGTTATCAATAATTCAATTCAATAAATATTATTAAGCCACTTACTACATGCCAGACACTATGCCATGTGCTGGGTACACAAATAAGAAAAAGAAAAGCTCTTGTCCTTAAGGAACTTATAAGCAATACAGGAAGATAATACACCAAAATAAGCTGAGAAAGGAAGAGGAGGGGGCAGAGAAGGCACCCAGCACACAAGCATGACAATGGTAGGAGTCCAAGACCAAGTCCGTACAAAATGGTTGGGCTATAAGCCCTTTGGGACTTCTTTAACGGAGGCTTTGGGAGAAGTACTTTTGTTTCAGCCTTCCGCCCTCCAATCAGAGGGATGGAGACTACTGAGGGTACTGATCAAGCATGTAACTGGTATACTCTCCACAATAATGAGTTTCCTGATGATGAGCTTTTCCTGGGAGCATGATGATGGTAGAGTTGAATCTAAGGAATGCAGCTGCTAAAAAATGATTATTAAGACTAGAGCGGATTGATATTTTGCTCAAATTTGCAGAACATGAAAAAGAAAATGAACTAAAATTTTATTTTTATCAGATGATAACCAAATTATATGAAACACTGATTTTAGTATAAATTTCTTTAATTCATCTAAGTATGAAAAAAAGATTTTTTTCTGGGTTTTTTACTTAATTGTAAGTAACTTTATTCAATATGCATGTAATGAAGGTAAAAGTTAGTTGCCTTATTTTTTTTTAGTTAAAATATTTTAATATAATAACCACAAAATATTTCCATATATGAAGTAAAACAAAATATAGATGGTATGTGAAACCACAAATCTCTAATTCATACTACTTGCCTTAAAAAAAAAACCAACTATATAAAAAATTTAATCTGCAACTTTTAAAACTGTTTTGCTTATATATGCAGAAATTCTTTCTGTAATTTTCTGAGTACTTTAAAAAAAAGTTTCAATAACCTTTTTATTCTATTTATGGCATGACATAAATACCTCTCCTCTCCTCCACCTCAATTAAAAACTGAAAGAAAGTATTTAAAAAGATGCATCATCGAATAAAACAAATCCACACCAGGCCCAGGAATCTATGTCTCTTTCAACACATTGAACCCAATATCTTTCTATCAGGAGGTGGTTCATATGCTTCATCCATCACCACTGGAAACATAATTCATCTTTCCTTCATTTAAAAGTTGCTAACAATGTTGTTCTCAGATAAACTGTTTTCCTGGTTCTGTACATTTTAATCTGTACAGATTCTTACTTCCCAGGATTCTCTTAAGTCATCTCTTTTGTCATTTTGCATGGCATAATAATATTTCATTATATTCTTTTACCATAATATGTTCAGCCATTCCCCAGTTGAAGAGACTCCTTTCATTTACAGGTTTTCTCTCCTTTTTTCTGTTTTTAATCTTTCTTTTGAGATTAAGAAGGTTGTTTAACTTGCAGAACATTCCCTCCCCAGATTCCTCCTCTGTTAACTTGCCCTATCTCTTTCTGTGCATTTCTATCCCAAACATGTTTTTTTCAATCCAGCTTTTTCAGGTTCAGGTAAGAAGGAGGTTAATCTGCTGCCAGCTACCACCACCTCTTACTGCATGCTTGTATACTTCTTTCATGAATCCAAATTATGAGAAACAGCAAATTTTACCAATGTACCTCTTTTCTACTCTATTGTATTCCTTTTATTCTCCCTTTTTCTTTCCCCTCAGGGAAAAAACAATCCAATCCCAGAGTGAATTGTTTCTTAATGAGTTTATGAAATACCCTTTGAAGGTATTCAAGGTTCCTAGAGATACTAGTTTCTTCTCCTCTAACAGAATATTAATTGTATATTGACAAGTCCCTTCCAATTGCACACATAAATAACTTTTTAGATTGTTTTCTTAACTCTTACATTTGCATTTAATGTTGGAAAGTCCTATATTTGATTGAATGTCCATTTCAATCAAATAAATTTCCCATTTATTTAGACTCAGTTTGTTAGGACAAGTCATTTATCTTTTGCAATATCGTATTCCAAGGTTCATAAAAGCTGCAAGGTCCTAGGTGATGCTCATTGTGGTTCTTTACCATTTTATTGCCTTCTTTCTGGACCTGGGTCAGCTGGATTTCTGTAACTGACTTTTATTTCCCAGGGTCCCCCTTGATATCTGAATTTCAAAGTGCTGATTTTTTGGTAGTTATGTATGGAAGTGATCTCTTACTGCAATTTCTCATTGGGTTTACTGATAATTATTAAATTTCTTGTGATTTTTAAAAGCTTTATTTATTTGTTTGGATGTAGTAGGTATATAGGTACAAAGATGCCTGTCTCCATTTAGGCACCAATCTGGGTAAGAAATCTAGCTTCCTAATTTCTCATGGTTTTTAAAGAACACACATACACACACACACACACACACACACACACACACACACACACACACACACACATATGAGAGCTAGTGCATCACACCTTCAAAGGTGGGAAGCACATTTTCCTTCTTTTAGTAATATTTTCAAAATATTAGTTCCATATTGTACTTAACACAGGAATACATAGTATTTTTCCAACCTAAACAATCAACATGGTTCTTCAGCTGTTGTTACTTTCTAAGTTCTTAAAAGCTTTCAGAAGCTTCAGAAATATTGAAATAAGACTTCAAATTAAAAATGCTAGGGAATTGTGTCATTGAAAAAATCAATCAATGGGGACAGTGTAAAGATAGTGGAGTAGAAGCAGTAATCTGGCTGAATCCTCCCAAAATTCTTCTCCAAACAACTTTAAAATAACAACTAAAATCAAATTTTGGAGAGTAGAAGCAACAAAAGGTCAGTTGAGATATTATTCCAGCCTAATACAACTAAAGATGTGGCAAGAGAGGTCTGTGACACAAGGGTTAGAACCAGCCTCATAATGGTAGCAGTACTAGCAGTACACCTTGAAGGCAACTGTGACAGTAGTAGCATCAAGTTCTGGAGCTTGCAGCCCAGAAAGGGGAAGGAGGTTTGGACAACTGATCAGAAAGAAATTACAGGGAACATTTTGCTGGCTCTGGATACAGCTGGTGCCCATATCTGGATCACAGTCCCAGGGCAGAGAAACCCTGGCTGCAGTTCCAGGGCACAGAGGAGAGCTAGTGCTTGCTGCCGCAAGACAGCAGGGGACCTAGTTACAGTAAAAGCATCAAGAAGAGCACTAGTGCTGGTAGCTACATGAGAGCATGGCCTTTCTGGGTAAAAGTCATAATGCAAAACAGAACAGTGGCCACATCTCTCTTGAAAGTAATGAAAATTTGCACAACTCCCAGAACTACCTCTGAAAATAGTAGCAAAGAAAAGGTCTGAAGCTTGAGACACTGCCTACCTATCCCTAAGTAAACAGAGCCCAACTTTAACACAAAGTTCAAAGTCAAGACATAGGCTTCAAAAAACGAGCAAACAACAAAAAAAGAACTTGTCCATGAAAGGCTACTATAGCAGCAGGAAAGAACAAGATCCAAACTTGGAAGAAGAAAATGATATGAAAATAGCTACAAACAAAGCCTCAAAGAAAAAATGGAAAATTTGACACAAGACCAAAAAGAATTCCTGGAAGAGTTAAAGAAACAAATAAGAGTGGTGTAGGAAAAATTAGGAAAAGAAATGAGAGTGAAGCAAGAAAATTATGAAAAGAGAAACAATAGCTTAGTAATAGAGGCACGAAAAATACTGAAGAAAATAACACCTTAAAAAATAGAATTGGCCTCATTGTAAATGAGATAAAAAAACTCACTGAATAAAATAACTCTGTAAAAATTAAAACTGGGCAAGCAGAAGATAAGGACTCCATGACATATCAAGAAACAACAACAAAAATGTAAAAAGAAGAAAATGTGAAGCATTAAAACAACTGATTCAGAAGACAGATGTTGAATAGTTTACAGTTGTGACTGACTCTTCATGACTCCATGTAGGTTTTTCTTGGCAAAGATGCTAGAATGGTTTGCTATTTCATTCCACAAATCATTTCATAGCAAACAGTTATGTGACTTGTCAACGGTCACACAGTTAGTAAATGCAGGAGGCCACATTTGCAAAGGATAAGTCTTTCTGACTTCAGGCCTAGAATTCTCATCTACTGAACCACCTAGCTGTCCCAGGACTACAGATACAGGAGAGATAATTAAAGAATTATTGGACTACCTAAAAGCCATCATCAGAAAAAAGGCCTAGGCATCACATTTCAAGAAATTATAAAGGAAAATTGCCTTGATATAGATCCAGAAGAAAACTGATAGGTTTTGACTGATCATTTTCTGAAAGAGATCTCAAAATTAAAAACTCATAGGAATATTAAAGTCAAATTCCAGAACTCCCAGAAAATGAAGAAAATACAGAAAGCAGTCAGAAACAATTCAAATATCACGGAATCACACAAGATTTAGAAGCTTCCATGTTGAAGGAGTGGAGAGCTTGGAATGGTATTCTAGAAGGCAAAGAATCTATGCTTATCAAGAGTAATGTTATCTAGCAAAAGTGAGTATAATCCTTCAGGGGAAAAAAAATCTGATATTTCATGAAGTAGAGGACTTTTACAGAAAGGACAGAGTTGAATAGGAAATCTGACATTCAAAGGGAAGACTCAAGAGAAGCATAGAAAGGCAAACATGAAAGAAAAATCATATGGAACTCTAAGTTGTTCATATTCCTATATGGGAAGATGATACATGTAATACCGAAGAATAGTGTCATTACTAGGGATTAGAAGAAATTTTCATAGATATGGGTCTAAGTCAATTATGTGGGGATGATCTCAAAAAAATGACGGGAATGCACTAGGAGAAGAGGTAAAGGAGAGATAGGTTGGGGAAAGTTTTCTCACATAATAAGAGGCACACAACAAAGAGATTTTACATGGGAGGGAAAAGAGAAGGGGCAGGCAATACTTAAATCTCACTCTCATAAAAACTGATTCAAAGGATAAAGACTATATATGCACATTCTTTTAGGTTTAGAAATCTATCTTACCAAATAGGGGAAAAAGAGGAGAAGGAGCTAAGAGAAAAGGGTAGGGCAAATGGGAAAAGGGAGGGTTAGATTAAGGCAGGCTGTAGACAGAAGCAAAAAAGACTTTTGAAGAGGGACAGGATGAAAAAAAAAGAGAGAAGGATAAATGGAACAAAAGGGGACGGAGAGAAATACTCAGCAATCATAACTGTGAATTGGAATGGCATGAACTTGCCCCTAACACAGAAGGTGATAGTAGAACCAGTTAGAAACTAGAATCTAACGATATGTTGGTTACAAGAAGCACATTTGAAGGAGAAATACCCAGAGTTAAAATAAGGAGCTGGAGCAGAATCTATTAAATTTCAGTTGAAGTAAAAAAGACAGGGGCAATAATCAAGATTTCAGACAATGTAAAAGCAAAAACAGACCTAATTAAGAAAGATTATCAAGAAAACTACATTTTGCTAAAAGATCACAGGCAATGAAGTAATATAAAAATTTTTATAGTAGGTTTCTCTAATAAAGGTCTCATTTCTCAAATATATATGGAACTGAGTCAAATTTATAAAAGTAAGATGCATTATCCATTTTTAAAATGGTCCAAGGATATAAACAGGCAGTTTTCAGAAGAAGAAATTAAAGTTATGTAGTCATAATAAAAACACTCTAAAACACTACTGATCAGAGAAATACAAATGAAAACAGTTCTGAGGTATCACATCACACCTGTCAGAAATGACAAATATTGGCAGGGATTAGGGAAAATAAGTATATGAATGAACTGCTGGTAGTGCTGTGAACTGGTCCAACAATTATGGGGAAGAATTTGGAGCTATGCCCAAGGGGCAAGAAAACTGTGTGCACTTTTTGATCCAGCAATACCACTTATCAGGTCTATATCCCAAAGACTTCAAAGAAAAAGGAAAAAGATTTATATGTAGAAAATATTTATAGCAGCTTTTTTGTGTGGTGGCAAAGAACTAGAAAGTGGGGGGGGATATCCTTCAATTGGGGAATGGCTGAAAGTTGTGGCATGTGAGTGTAATGGAGTGCTACTGAGCTATAAGAAATGACAAATGGGATAGTTTCAGAGAAACATGAGAAGACCTCTATGAACTGAGGTGAAGTGAAGTAAGCAGATTATTGTATACAGTAATAGCAATATTTTACAATGTTGCACAGTAATATTAATATTGTACTGTTGATCAACTGTAAAAGAGCCCTCAAATCTTTCCTGACTGCTTATGTACCCGGGAATGGAAAGAAATGGGAAAATCATGTTGATTGCCTCTCTTCCTATCTTTTCCAGGAGCTGCCTCTAACTATCACCCTCTTCCCCCGAAAGAAAAACTCTCAATCCTTATTGAGTCCCCTTATCTACTAATTCCTGACACCTACTAACTATTAAAATAATCTTTACTTGACTCTACTATTCTTTCATATTATTGTTCTATATCTCCCCTTCTTTCTAACGTCAAATTCTTATAACAAACTATATTTTCCACTTAACCGTCTAAATTCCTTACTATCTGACTTCTGACCCAATCACTCATCTGAAATTTCTTTCTCTCCATGCCTTTCTATATTCCTAGAATGCAATGATTTCTTACTTTTGCTTCTTAGAGAGTCTTAAGCTTAATTCAAGGTTCAGGTGCCAATTCTTCAGGTATCCATTGTCATCAGTGGTTCTCAATCTCTGCTTCCTCAAATCACAACCATGAATAATTGTCACACACTAAGAGAAAGCTGGGAGATTTGTGCAAGGCCATGTGACTGGGACTGGCTGTTCCATGTACTTGTTGGTACACACCTAGACAACCCTCAAAGAGTACAACTGGGGCCCAACACATAGTGTGAGAATAGGTGTTAGTGCTCTATCCTTATATAACCTTGTAATGACTTATCTGTTTACTTGGTAGTGCATCTCCAAGTAGAAATGTAAGCCCTTTGAGAACAGGAACTGTGTGTATGTTTTTTTACCTTTGTTTCTTCAGATCTTTGGATAGTACTTTACACTGTAGGTATTTAAAAGTTATTGGAATGCAGAAGAAAAGCCTTGGGGATAAAAGGACATGAAAATGGTTAAGGTTTTGAAAGGCTATTATTATATATGAGCAATTTGAATGGATCTGCTTGTCCCCAGAGGATAGACCTAGGGATATGCTGAGTAGCAAATTTGGGATTTGGATAAGATTAAAGATTAAAGCCCTAAACATCAGGGCTGTCCAAAAATGTAATGGTTATCTCAGGATGTAATAGGTTCCCAATCACTAATCACTGAAGTGAGAGTGAGGATAACCACTTCCTGACCTCTGTGGTTCCTTCCACCTCTGTGAATCTATAAATCCCTGAATATCTTCAGATAATATATTATTTACTCCCTTGTGACCTTCTGGCAAATACCACTGCCCACTGTTATATCCTGGCATATCTATGAAAGAAGATGAAAACATTATTGCATAATGTTACTGCGATTTGAATTAGATGTTTCATATCCTAAAATTTATAAAATCATTCAAACCATAATTAATAAGAATAGTAGTTCTTCTAGAACTCTTTAAAAAAAAAAAAGACAACTAAGTGGTGCAGTGGATAGACAATGAGGTCTGGAGTTAGGAAGACCTGAGTTCAGCTCTGATCTCAGACGTTTACTAACTGTGCAGCCCAGGAAAAGTCACTAGACTTCTGTATGCCTGTTTCCTCAACTGTAAAGTCAGATAATAATAGTACCTATGGTCTGGGGTTGTTGTGAAGATAAAATGAGAAAATATTTGTGAAAAGCAATTAACACATTGTAGGTGTTATATCAAGGCTTATTCCGTACCCTACCCCAAGAGTATTCAATTGGACTTCAGATAAGTATTGTTTTCCAAAGTATTCAAATTGGCTAAGAAAAGAAATTTTCAGGATTCTTTACAACAAAGCAAATTATAAATACTGTCCATTGTTTATGAACAGCTCTAAGTGGCTAGCACTTTATTTCTGTAGAATTATACATAGCAAATTGATTAAAATGGACTACAGTTTATTTTAGATGCTCCAAATAAAAAAAAACAACAAACCCAGAAAATTCTAATAAAACATTAGTTTGTATGATAAAGAATACAAAAAGGTTGCCAAACAGAAGGTAACTACTGCTTAGAAAGAAAACTTAAAAGTTTCAAACTAAAATATTAACTATAATATTTAGTTAATTTTTTAAAAGGTTGCTAAAATTTTCTTAAAACAATAATAGTTTTGTTCCTGACTCCTTGAAACTCTGAAAGATAAGCTTCTTGCCTTGTTTTGCTGGGAACCAGCACTCCATTACATTTAATGCAATTTTCTAATTATTCCCCAAGGTAGGTATCTTCTTCCCCTACTTTCCAGAAACATTTATGTGTTATCTTCCTCCATTAAAATGTAAATTCCTTGACAGCAGCAGCTGTCATCTTTGCTTATACCTGTATCATCAGCTCTTAACACAGTGCATGGCAAATACAAAGATATTAAATGCTCTATCTCCCTTTTCATCAGAGATGCTTCACTCACTAATTTCACCTTTGTTTTTGAAAAATATTTTTATTAATTTATTTTAGTCTTCAACATTCATTTCCACAAGACTTTGAGTTCCAAATTTTCTCCCCATTTCTACCTTCCCTCCCATCCCTCAATGACACACATTCTGATTACCCCTTCCCTCAGTCTGCCCTCCCCTCTATCACCCTATTCCCCTTCCCTTCACTTTCTGGTAGGGCTAGATAGATTCCTATACCCCACTGCCTATGCATCTTATTTCCCAGTTGCATGTAAAAACACGTTTTAGCATTTTAAAAATTTAAAAATTTGATTTTAAAACTTTTGACTTCCAAAATCTTTCCCTTCTTCCCTCCCCACCCACCTTCATTGAGAAGGCAAGCAAAACAATATAGGTTGTACATCTGTAGTTATGCAAAACATTTCCATAATAGTCACGTGAAAGAATAACTATATTTCCCTCCATCCCATCCTACCCCCCCATTTATGCTATTCTCTCCTTTGACCCTGTCCCTTTTCAAAAGTATTTGCTTCTGACTACTGCTTTCCCTTCTATCATCTCACCCCCTCCCCCTTATCCTCTTTCCCCCTTCTTTCATGTAGGGTAAGATACCCAATTGAGTGTATATGTTACTCCCTCCTTAAGCCAAATCTAATGAGAGTAAGGTTTGCTCATTCCCTCTCACCTCCCCCTATCTTCCCCTCTACTCTAAAAGCTTTTTCTTGCCTCTTTTGTGTGAGATAATTTACCCCATTCTATCTCTCCCTTTCTCCTTCTTCCAATAAATTCCTCTAAACACATAATTTTATTTTTCATACATTAACCTTTCATATTGAACTCACCCTGGGCCCTCTTTTATATATGTGTGCATGTCTATGTGTGTGTGTGTGTGTGTGTGTGTGTGTGTGTGTGTATGTGTATTCCCTTCAACTACCCTAATACTGAGAAAGGTCTCATGAATTACAAATATCATGTTTTTATGTAGGAATGTAAACAGTTCAACTTTAATAACTCCGTTATGATTTCTATTTCCTGTTTACCTTTTCATATTTCTCTTGATTCTTGTATTTTAAAGTCAAATTTTCTATTCAGAGCTGGTCTTTTCATCAAGAATGCTTGAAAGTCCTCTATTTCATTGAACATCCATTTTCCTCCTTAAAATACTATACTCAGTTTTGTTGGGTAGGTGATTCTTGGTTTTAATCCTAGCTTCTTTTGCCTCTGGAAAATCATATTCTAAGTCCTCTCATCCCTTAATGTAGAAGCTGCTAGATTTTGTGTTATCCTGACTGTGTTTCCACAACATTCAAATTGTCTCTTTCTGGTTGCTTGCAATATTTTCTCCTTGACCTGGGAACTCTGGAATTTAGCTATAATATTTCTAGGAGCTTTCCTTTGGGGATCTCTCTTAAGAGGCAATTGGTAGATTCTGTCAATTTCTATTTTACCCTCTGGCTCCAGAATATCAGGGCAACTTTCCTTGATAATTTCTTGAAAGATGAAGTCGAGGCTCTTTTTTCGATCATAGTTTCAGATAGCCCAATAATTTTTAAAGTATCTCTCCTGGATCTATTTTCCAGGTCAGTGGTTTTTTCCAATGAGATATTTCATGCTGCCATCTATTTTCTCATTCTTTTGGTTCTGTTTTAAAATTTCTTGACTTCTCACAAAGTCATTAGCTTCCATTTGCTCCATTCTAATTTTTAAGGAATTATTCCCTGTTGGACTTCCTTTTCCATTTGACCAATTCTTCTTTTTAAGGCATTCTTTGCCTCAATGGCTTTTTGGACCTCTTTTGTCATTTGAGTTAGTCTATTTTTCAAGGTGTTGTTTTCTTCAGTATTTTTTGGTGTCTCTTTTAACAAGCTATTGACTCATTTTCATGATTTTCTTGCATCACTCTCATTTTACTTCCCAATTTTTCCTTAACTTCTTTTATTTCATCTTCAAAATCCTTTCTGAGCTCTTCCATGGCCTGAGAGCAATTCATATTTTTCTTGCAGGATTTTTATGTAGGAATTCTGATTCTCTTCTTTTGGCTATATGTTTTGATCTTCTTTGTCACCAGTAAGATTCTATAATCTGGGGTGTTTTTTTTTTTTTTTTTGCTGTTTGCTCATTTTTGTTAAGGTAGAACTCCACTTCCAGTGTGGAGAGCACACTGTCCTAATCTTCAGGGGTTTTGTGCAGCTGTTTTCAGAGATACTTCTAAGGGTCTGTAAATTTTCAGTTCTTCCAAGGTAGTATGATCAAAGGAGAGGTGTTTACTCCTTTCCTAGTCTGTGTTCTGGTCTATGAGTGATCACAAGCACTCTTCTCTACCTTGGAACTGTGAGAAGGGTTCCTTCTCCACTGCACCACAAGCTCCACCACACCAGCCCTCCTCCTCACCCCAGGACCGCAATCCCAATCCAAGCAGGGCAAAGCAAAAGAATCCTGTTTCAGCATCAAGAAAGAGATCCCTACAATCACCCTGTGATCAGCCACTTGATCTCCACACTGTCTGTGGGCGGGAGCTCTGGAAGCAGTCACTGCTGCTGCTGCTGCTGCAACCACCTCTGTTACCCCAGGGATGGGGCTAGACCACCCTCCTCTCTTACCCAGGTCTAACAGCATTTTCCCACTGACCTTCTATGCTGTCTTTGGTATTTGTGGACCCAGAAATCTGGAAACTGCCATAGCTGCCAGTGATTCAGTTCCCTGAGGCCTGCTCCAGCCCCATCTATCCTGGTGTTGCCCACAATGGACTGCGCTCTGGTCTCAGTCCAGTGAGACAGACCCTTGCTGTGGACCCTCCAGGCTATGTTGGACTGGAGATTTATCTCACGCCATCATTTTGTGGATTCTGTACCTCTAGAACATATTTAGAGTTATTTTTTACAGTACTCAGGAGTTTGAGGGAGAACTCAAGCAAATCCCTGCTTGGGCTCTGCCCCTAATTTCAGCTTTATTAAATTAAAGAATGATGAATTTATGAAATATTTTTATGTGCAACACATTGTACTATCATTTTTCTGCATGAATCAGTCAAATGCAATTGTTAGACAATCAGTAAATATTTATTAAGTGCCATACACACACACACACACACACACACACACACACACACACATAGATAGATAAAATAACAGTTCCTGCTCCCAAGGCACTTATAGTCCAATGAGGGAGACAATATATATGTTGCTAAGACAACAAGCTTAAGACAGTGAATGTCCTGGATGCAAGCAGTTCACTATTGTAAATGAACAATTTGGTGTATGTTGAAGATGTTTTTGATTAATATTCAAATCTAGGCTTCTTCATTCCTTTTTAATCTTTTAAATTCCTCTTAAATCTGTCCAGAATGAGGAGGTGAAGTAAAAAAAGTGGTAGTAACCATGTTTGAGAAAAAAGACAGGGAACTAGCCTGTATGTAGCTAAGTAGTAGGATAAAGTGAATAGATAGCTAGCGTAGCATTTGGTACATATTAGGCACTTAACAAATGATTGTTGACTTTATGTGAGTAAATAGCTACATATACAGTAGCCTTTCCAGTGTGATACAGAAAGGTAACAGGTAAATTATATTGAAGAGATTAGGATATGTTCCTACAGAACGTAATAGTTTTATTTCTTTTTCTTATTTCTAAATTTATATTCACCAAGAATTAGTTCTCTGTTCTGACTGAATACTGAACTAATGAGGACTGAATGTAGAAACATACTTCTTGCCCCGTTCTTATGTACAGATACAGATGCTAGATATGAGCTGTTTTCCCAGTTTCTTCTACTTGACCTCCAAGAATGTGCTTTTTTTTCATTTACTTTACATATTCACTAAATTATACTCCCGTTACATGTGAAATTACTTAACCAACTCAATGAAATTTAATTCAGGAAACATTTATTAGACACTTCACAGTGTCTTATGGGTTGGGTAGTAGTTACATTTTGATAAGATTCCCCACTGTTCTGTCCTGGTTTTTCTCTTGATTCATAGAAAATATTTCTGAAATGGCTAACAAGGGCTTAACGTTGTAGTCTGTGGTTCTGTAACAGCACATTCTGACTTTCCTTCCTATATTTATGCAAGTTGTCTCAACCATTACCAAGTATCACATTTCTTTAGTAATTATTTCTTTCAAAAATATACACTGCCTCAAAGTATACAGATTAATATACAGCACAGATACAGCAAAAAAAAAAAAGGAAAGAAAAGAAAAAAAAGAAAAGAAACTGTACCTTCAATCAACAGCTCTTGTCCATGACTACCAAGTAGTGTGCGAGAGAGGAATGGGGCAAAGTCTACAAATATTTCACGAAGAAGAGGGGCAACTTTTTCTAAAGCTCTTTCAAGTTTTGCAGTGATGCTGTTGAAAATAAAATATGAAAACTAATTAACATCAATAAATGCAAATAATAATATTGTTCATGCTGAGGTTTAAAATTTTCAGGCTGCTTTACACAGACCTTGTCACCAAAGCCTCACAACAGTCCTCTCATATAAATATTATTATTCTCATTTTCAAATGAGGAAACCAAGGACAGAAAGGAAAACTGACTTGTCCAAGGCACCATAAATAAAATACATCAGGTGTGAGGATTTGAATCCCAATGTTTCTGTGTCCAAACTCAACACGACACCCACTATACCACAATCCTAAGTTTTAGCTTTTAATTTAGCTTTTTTTTTCCTAAAAAACTTATCAAAGCACAATTCTCTACCCAATGAATTGGAGACCAATGTCATGAAAGGTGATGAGAAACGAAAAGTTTTTCACAGACATAGAAGAATGCTTGAAATGTCTGCAAATGCAGACTTATGCACATTCCAAAGCTCTACACACTAAGAATGGCTATAAGAGTTGACATTAGAATCTCTAATCAGGGAAGCTTACAAACCAGTCATCATTGAAAGTTCTATATAAAATGGGTTTTTATTTCCTAGTGTGGGGTTGAGATGATTAATAAAACCACAATGCCTATACCTTTGAATTACATGATAAAACACATGCCAAAGTCATGTTCCAAAAGGTTCTTTATCCCTTCCTAGGAAACCTACTGTAAGAACATATAGGCACATACCCTCAAATAGTTGTTTCCCTCTACTTCAGTAATTATATAATTCTATACTGATTATCTTCATTCAAAAGCTGAAGTACGGATAATTGAAAATAATAAGGAAACTAAAAGTCACATTTATTTAAAACAACTGATGATGATTAGAACTTTGAGGCAAAGAGGGTGGAGCCAAGTTGGCAGAGGAGGAGAAGGAACTCCTCTGAACTCTCTCATATTCTCTTCCAAACAACTTTAAAATAAGGACTTAAATTGATTTCTGGAGGAGTAAAAGCAAAAAAAGGTCAGGTGAAATAATTTTCCAGCCCAAGACAACTTAGAAGGTCCACAAGAAAGATCTGTCTCACCAGAGTGGGACTTGGCCTGCAGCACTTGGCTGTGTGGTAGTACGAGCAGCAGGTCTTCGAGATGGCTACATTAGAGGCGGCAGCACCTTCTGGAACTCTCAGCTTACTGATAGTAAAAGGGTCAGACAAATGGTCCAAAAGAGACTATAAAGGCTCCTTTGCTGACACTTGAGTGGAGGACTAGTTTGCATTGTGCATATACAGGTCCAGGCTGCAGCACCAAAGTGAAAAAAAGTACTAATACTTGCAGCCAAAGAGAAGCAGAGGTCTAGGTCACAATTCTAGGGCAGAAAGGAATACTAGTCATTGAGACTGTAGGATAGCACCTGGTCATATTTCCAAAGCCAAGAGGAGTGCTGTGGCATCAAGGAAACAAGATCCTTTTCTGAGTAAAGACCAGAACACAGGTCAAACATCTCTCCTTAGATTACACCATCTTGGAAACACTGAAAAGACTGAGACACCTAAAATGCGAAGCTTGGGACAATTCCCCTTACCCCATCAGGACAGCCTAACTTTGACATAAAGTTAAATGTCAAGAAACATACAGGAAAAATAAGCAAACAAAGCATAACTAAAACGAAAACTGATAATAAAGAGTTACTATGGTAACAGGGAAGATCAAGATATAAATTCGTAAGAAGGCAACAATATCAAAACTACCATCCAAAGCCTCAAAGAAGAATATGAATTGAACACAAGCCCAACAAGAACAGCTTTTAAGGAGTCAAAAAGGATTTCAAAAATAAAATAAAAAAGGCAGAGGAAAAATGGGGAAAAGAAAAGACAGTGATGCAAGAAAATAATGAAGAATCAACTGATTAGTAAAAGAGGTGCAAGAAAATTTCGAAGAAAACAACACCTTAAAAATTCTCTGATGAGTAAAAACTCCTTAAAAAGCAAAACTGTGGGAAAAAAAGAAATACAAAAAAGTCACTGAGGAAAAGAACTCCTCAAAAAGTGCAATTGATCAAATGGAAAAGGAGATACAAAAGCTCAAATGAAGAAAATAATTATTGGAAAATTAACATTGGGTAAATGGAAGCTACTGACTGCATGAGACATGAAAAAAGAATAAAACAAAAATCCAAAAACCGAAAAAAAATAAAAGAAAATGTGAATATATTATTGAACAAACAAGTGGCATAGAAAATAGATCAAGGAGAGATAACTTAAGAATTACTGCACTATCTAAAAGCTATGATCAAAAAAGAGCTTACACATCATCTTTCAAGAAATTACCAAGGAAGACTATGCAGATACCTTACAACTAAAGGGTAAAATACTCACTGAAAGAAACCACTGATCACCTCCTGAAAGAGAATCCAAAATAAAAACTCCCAGGAATATTATAGTTAAATTCCAGAGCCCCCTGGTGAAGGAGAAAATAGTGTAAGCTGTCCAAAAGGAACAACTGAAATATTGTAGGGCCACCATGAGGATTACATAAGATTTAGCAGTTTTTGTAGTAAAGGATAAAAGGGCTCAGAAAAGGTCAATCTGGAAGCAAAAGAGATAGGATTACAACAAAGAATCACCTACCCAGCAAAACTATAATCTTTCAGGGGGAAAAAAAATGGAACATTTAGTGAAGCAGAGGAGTTTCAAGTATTCCTGATAAAAAGACCAGAGTCAAATAGAAAATGTAACTTTCAAATAAAAGATTCAAAGAACAATAAAAAGGAAAACAAGAAAGAGATATCATAAGGGATTCAATAAAGTTAAACTGCTTACATTCCTATAGGAAAAGATGATAATTATAATCCCTAAGAATTTTATCATTTATGAGGGGAGGCAGAAGGAGTATACGTAGACAGATATCACAGTTGTGAACTAGTTATGATGGCATGATTTTTTTAAAAAATTAAGGGATGAGAAAAAAGATCCACTGGGAGAAGGGGGAAGAGAGAGGAGGAATAGGGAAAATTAAATCATATAAAAGAGGTGTAAAAAGGAAGAGTCCTACAATGGATGGGAATATGGGACTTGAGGAGATGGACAATGCTTAAACCTTATTCGCATTGTAATTACCTCAAAGACAGAACAACATACACACTCAGCTGGGTACAGAAATCTATCTTACCCAACAGGGAAACAGAAGATAACAGAAGGTGGGGAGAGTGATAGAAGGGAGGGTGGATTAAAGGAGATAGTGGTTGGAAGCAAAACAGACTTTTGAGGAGGGGCAAAGTAAAAAAGAGAGGGAAAGATAAACAGAAAAAAAGTAGGATAGAGATAAGTATACAGTAATCATAACTGTGAATGGGATGAACTCACCCATAAAATCGAAGCAGATAGAAGACTGGATCAAAAACCATAATCCAAAAAGATTTTGTTTACAAGAAACACACTTGAAACAGAGAAACACACAAAGTAAGGAGCTGGAGCTTCAGCTGAGGCAAAAAAAAAAAAAAAAAGAGCAGGGGGTAGGGTAGCAATCATGATCTCAGAGAAATCAAAGGCAAAAAAAGTCCTAATTAAAAGAGATAAGCAAGGAAGCTACATTTTGTTAAAAGGTACCTTGTATGATGAAAATATAAATGCATCAAATAGCATAGCGTTCAAATTCTTAAAAGAAAAGTTAAATGAGCTGCAGGAAAAAATAGACAATAAAACAGTATTAGTAGGGGACCTATAGTTTCCTTCTCCTAACCAAATAATTTAACCATAGACATAAAAGAAGTTGAGGAGTTGAACAGAATTTTAGAAAAGTTAGATATCACAGAAGTCTACAGAAAGTTGAATGGGAAATGAAAGGAGTATACCTTTTTCTAAGCTGTTATACCTGACTATTTAAAAAAACTGACTGTAGATTAGGGCATTAAAACCTCACAAACAATTACAGAAAGTAAAAAATACTCAACACAGTCTTATTCAGCCCATAACATAGTAAAATTATATTCAACATAGGGCTATGAAAATACAGATAAAAAATTAACTGGAAACCAAATAACCTAATTCTAAAGAATGAGGGAGTCAAAGACCAACTCATAGAAACATTAAATAATTTCATTAAAGATAATGACAACAATAAGACAAAAATAACAAAATGTTCAGGGATACGGCCTAAGTAGTACTTGGTGAAAAATTTATATCTTTAAAGGCTTCTATCAATAAAATAGAGGAAGAGTAGATCAATTAATTGGGCATATAACTTAAAAAAAACTAGAAAAATACAAATTAAAAATCTACAATTAAATACTAAATTGGAAATCCTGAAAATCAAAGGAGAAATGAATAAAACAAAATAGGAAAACCATTAAACAAATAAAAAGAGTAGCTGGCTTTATGAAAGGAAAATAATAAAATATATAAACTGGTTAGTTTTATTTTATAACAAATTACTCACATCAAAAATGAAAAGGATGAATTCACGACCAATGAAGATTAAAAAAAAATTATTGGGAGAAATTTTGCTCAATTATATGCCAACAAATCTAACAATTTAAGTGAAATGAGTACTTACAAAAATATAAATTGCTCATATTTTTACTTTTCCCCAATTGCACGTAAGAACAATTTTTAACATTTTTAAACTTTTGAGTTCCAAATTCTCTCCATCTCTTTCCCCTCTCCCCTCACTGAAATGACAAGCAAGTTGATATGGATTATACACAGTCATGCAAAATATTTTCAGATTAGTCATGCTGTAACAGAAAACAGGTCAAAAAAAACATCCAAGAAAAATAAAGCAAAAAAAAAAAAATACACTTGAATCTGCATTCAAACTCCATCATTTTCTCCCTGCTCTGGGGACAGTGTGTTCCACAAGTTCTTCAGAATTGTCTTCTATCATTGTATTGCTGAGAGGCAGTCACAGTTGGTTATCATATAATATTGTTATTGCTGTATATAATATCCTGGTTCTGCTCACTTCACTTCACTTTGCATCAGTTCATATAGGCCTTTCCAGGTTTTTGGAGAGCATCCTGCTCATCAGTTCTTACAAGAGAATAGTATTCCATCACAATCAAATGTCACAACTTGCTTAGCCATTCCCCAGTTGATGGGCAGAATTCTTTGACACTACAAAAAGAGATGATACCAGTATTTTTGTACATTTTAAGTCCTTTCCCCTTTAGAAAAAAATCTCTGCTAAATCTTGTGTGATCCTTACTGTGGCTCCATGATATTTGAATTATTTCTTTCTGATTCCTTGTGATATTTTCTCCTTGACCTGGTCACTCTGGAATTTGACTGGGAGTTTCCATTTTAGGATGTCTTTTAGGAGCTGATTAGTAGATTCTTTTAATTTCTATCTTCCCTGCCAATTCTAAAATATAAAGGCAGTTTTCCTTGGTAATTTCTTGAAAGATGATGTGTAGGCTCTTTTTTATCATGGCTTTCACGTAGTCCAAAAACTCTTAAATAGTCTCTCCTCATTTATTTTCCAGGTCCGGTTTTTTTTCTTTTCAAAGAGATATTTAACATTTTCTATTTTTCCCCCCAATTTTTTGGATTTTGTTTTATTGTTTTTTGATGTTTCATGAAGTCAGTAGCTTCCACTTGACCCAATTATCCTTTACAAGGAATTATTTTCTTCAGTGAGCTTTTGTACCTCCTTTTCCATTTGGCCAACTTTGCTTTGGAAGAAGTTCTTCTCTTTAGTGAATTTTTGCGTGTGTATACATATATATGTATGTATATATGTATATACATATGTGTATATGTATGCTTGTGTGTATGTATTTTTCCATTCAGCCAGTTCTCCTTTTCATAACATTCTTCTCTTCTGTGGCTTTTTGTGCTTCTTTTATCATTTGCTTCATTTTGTTTTTCTGAGATGATATTTTCTTCAATATTTTTTGTGTGACTCCTTTACCAAGCTGTTGACTCTTTTTTCATTTTTTTGTATCACTGTCAATTTCTTTTCACCATTTTTCCTCTCCCTCACTTATTTGATTTTTAAAATACTTTTCGAGCACTTACAGGTATTCACATTTACCTTTCAGGCTTTGGATGCCGCTATAATCTCCTTCTGACCAGTTGTCTGACTCCCTTAATATCTCCAGGCTAAGAGCTCTGGAAGCATCTGTTGCCACTATTAATTCAGTTTTCCCCTAAGGCCTTCTCCTAGACTGCCTGCTGACCTAAGTTGTCTTGGGCTCGACAATTATTTCATGCCATCATTTTGGAGATTCTGCCATTCCACAACTTATTTTGAGGAGCTATTTAAAGATGTTCAGAGGTAAATTTCTGAGAACTCAGGTGAGTCCCTGACTTTTCTCCAGTATCTTTGCTTTGTCCCAAATTACCCAGATTCACTGAAGAGGAAATGAAATACTTATGAGCCTTTAACCAAAATTTGAGAGAGTCTGAAGATGATAACAGGTGGTAAAGAGAATGCAGTATATCTGAGGTAAGTGGGACAGCCTACGCAAGGGCAAATAAGATGGAGATGCTATCTAGTGCACAAGAGAAAGTAAATCGGCCAGTTGGATTAGATAGATAGATGCAGAGAGGAATAAGGTTGGGAAACATTATCTAGAGCCAGAATAGCTTGTATTTTAATTTAGAGAGAAAAGTGGGCCCCCTGACCTTTCTGGGAAAATGACAGGGCTTTAAGACCTGTGCTTTGGGATCATCATTTTGGTAGCTCTCTAGATTATTGACTGAAAGGGAAGGGACTGAAAGTAGAGAAGTAGGTTAAGAAATTAACAATACTCTAGAAAAGAAGTAATAAAGAACTGAAATAAAGTGGTGACCGTGACAGTGAAGAGAAAGTGATCAATATAAAGAGATTTTATGGAGGAAGAACTGACAAGACATAAAGTCTAATTGGTTATGACAGGGAATGAAAGTGAAAAACTAAGGCTATTTCCAAGGTGGCAAAACTGGATGTACAGAATTGGAATATGAGGAAGTGAGGTGGGTTTAGAGGGTAAAAATTATTTGTATTTTGGGAGTGGAACACAGTTAAAAATTGAACAAAACAGAGTGAGAAGTGGTCAGAGAGACAAAGAGAAGCAAGAAAATGCGGTGTCATCTGTGAATCTGAATTATTTCTTTGTTTTAATAAATTTGGCTGCTCCAATAAGGCGGGGTGAGGATTCAAACTAAAGTTCTAAAGTTCTAGAATTACAGAACTGGAAGAAAACTTCAAAGACTATTTACTTTAATCCTCACCTAAAGCATGAATTCCTTTTTCCTTATCAAAGCAATTAATAAAGTGCTTTTGAAGGTATGGATTAAAATTTTTTATAAAGGTACAACAAAGGTGTCAACATAGATAAAGGGTAGTTGCACTTAAATTCCAATGAGAACCAGGAATAGCTACAATTATAAAATCTCAAAAAACTACAACTTTTCCCAATTTTTTTGTTACTTTTACTATATTTTTATGATCTATTAAAATTGTCCACTGAGAGATGAGAGGGTAGCGACTGTGAGCAAAGAAAAGGGGATAAATGGGAAATGGAGTGGAAGAAGAATCAACAAGACTTGTCAACTACTTGAAGAAGAGGGAAGGAGCAAAGCGGGAAAGAAGATGAAGGATGATTTCAAGATTACAAATATGTAGGTAGAATGGTAGTGCTCTTTTTAAAAAAATGCTTTTCGTTAGTTTATGTTCTTATTTTTTGCATTCATTTAAGAGAATTTTAAGTTCCAAAGTCTTTCCCTCCCTTCAGCGTCTCCCACCCATCAAGAAGGTAAGCAATATGATACCCATTATGCATGGGAAGTCACACAAAACATTTCCAAATTAGCCAGGCTGCCAAAAAAAAGCAGGAAAAATACAGTAAAAGAAGCATGCTTCAACATGCATTCAGTTTACAACAGTTCTTTCCCTGAAGGTAGATAGCATTTTTCATTATAAGTCCCTGGAAATTATCTTGGAGTACTGTATCGCTGAGAAAATATAAGTTATTCACAGTTGATATTATACAATATTCCTGTTTACTGCTTATAACACTCTCCTGGTACTGCTCACTTCACTTTGCATCAGTTCACATTACATCTTCCCAGGTTTTTCTGAAACTATCCCACTTGTCATTTCTTAGAGAACAACAGTATTCCATAACAATCATATACCACAATTTGCTCAATCATTCCCAAATTAACGGGCATCCCCTGCACTTCCAATTCGTTGCAACCACAAAACAAGCTGCTGTAAATAGTCTATTTCCATTTTCTTTGATCTCTGTGATACAGACTTAGTAGTGGAATTGCAGGGTCAAAAAGTATACAAAGCTTTAGAGCTCATTGGGCATAGTTCCAAATTAGTCTCCAGAATGGCTGGATCAGTTCATAACTCCACCAGAACTGCACTAGTGTCTCTATTTTTCTGTATCCTCTACAACATTTATCACTTTCTTTTCTTGTCACCTTGGCTAATCTGATAAAGTGTGAGTTGGTAAGTACCAATGTTCTTAATAGAATTAAGGAAATTGTTAATTTTGAAGTGAGGTGAATTTCCTCCTACTAGACATAAAAATTTGGTATTTCAATGTCACATCAAAGTAGAGGCATAGAGCAGATAATTACTGACATAGGCCTGGAATTAAGGACAATGATTATGGCTGGTTAAGTAAATTTGAGAATCGTCTGCGAAGAGATAATAATGAAATCCAGGAGAACTACTGAAATTATTATATAAAAAGATGAAAAAAAGAGAAGAGAAGCAGGGCCCAGAACAGAGCTGTTACAGACACTTAACAGTTGTCGATAGACAATGACTCAGCAAAGCTGAGTAAGAAGGAACAGTCCACAGAGAAAGAGGATAAATAGAAGAGAGAAGTCACAAAAGGCTAAGGAGGAACAGTATCCATCAGGATATCAGGAGGCTAACAGTGTTAATAGTTAGAGAGAAATCAAGAAGAAAATGAACTGAAGAAAGCTATTGAGATTACTAGTGACTTTTAAGACAGCAGATTCAATAAAATGATGGGAGTGAAAGCCATATCACAAAATCATGTAGATTAAAGCATATTTGGGAGAGGAGGTTAGGAAGCAAGTGTCAATGAGTCTTTCTGGGAAGTTAATTATGAAAGGGAGAAGATACACGATAACCTGAGAAGATGGTAAGATTAAATGGAAATTTCTTTTTTTAAAATTATGGGAAAAACTTAGCAATATTTGTAGTCAACAGAAAGAATTAGCAGATAGGGAGGGATTGAAAATGAGACAGGGACAATGATGCAAAGTATGACCTACCAAAGGAGATGGGAAAAGAAAGGATTACGGGCACAAATATACAAGTGTCAGGGTTGTTATCCTGAATGTGGTATGGTGGAACACTCAGGGCTACAAGGGTTTAAACAGTGTTCTAACTGAAACTATTACTCGAATAACGTCAGGCAGAAACAATTTTTTTTTATTTCAATATAAATTTATTTATTTAACTTTTTACATTCATTTTCACAAAATTTTGGGTTCCAAATTTTCTCCCCATTTG
>CM053771.1:168848221-168878407 GCA_028658325.1 Potorous gilbertii | reverse complement strand
TTTTCAAAATCCTTTTTGAGCTCTTCCATGGCCTGAGCCCATTGGATATCTATTTCAGATGTTTGGGATACAGAGGCCTTGACTCCTATTTCTTTCCCTGATGGTAAGCATTGTTCTTCTTCATCAGAAAGGAAGAGGGGAATCATCTGTTCACCAAGAAAATAACCTTCTATGGTCTTATTTTTTTCCCCCTTTTCTGGGCATTTTCCCAGCCAGTTACTTGACTTCTGAGATTCCTCTTCACCCCCCATCTAGATCCACCCAGCTAGTGCTTGGGGTCTGAGATTCAAATGCTGCTCCCCAGCCTCAGGGCTTTCGGCAGCTGGCTGGCTGCTCTTCAGGGTAAGATTAAATCACGTTCTCAGGTGGGGGCAGGGCTGCCTCCCAGGCTCAGTTCCCTCAGGGAGTTTATGCAGAGACTTTCCATAATGAAGCTCCTGCATGCTCTGAGAGCCTCTGGCCACCTGCTGCCTCCCGAGGGGGCCTGAGTTATGGAGACACCCCGCTCCCCTCTCGGCCAGCCCAGAAGTCTCTCTCACTGACCTGTGCGTCTGTGGGTGGAGGGACCTTCGCGGCTGCTGGAGATTCTGTCCCTGAAGCCTGCCCCGATCTGCTCCTCTCTTTGCTGCTCGGCCAGGGAGGGAAGGGCTGGGCTTCGCTCCCGCCCGGTGAGCGATGGACCTTTGGGGTCGGTTTTTCAGGGCTCTCTGGAATGGAAATCTCCTTCACTTTGTTTCTGAGAGACTTCCACTTCTCCAGAATTTGTTGGGAGTTGTTTTTACAGGAGATCCGTGGGCTGTGGGTTCGGAGCTAGCATATGTGAATCTTTCTACTCCGCCATCTTGGCTCCTCCCCCTCCAGAAGTAATTTTGCAAATGGCTTATAAGAGCCCCAATTTCCCAAGTATGCAACATACTACAGTAAATTCACAGAGGAGCCCAAGATATTTAAATTTCTGACCTAACTACTAATAAACAGAAGTTTTGGCCTAAGGCTTATGTGAAAAAATCGTTAAGACACTAAGGGAGTTGTGAAATGACAAAATTTGTGAATCTTGAGGCTAGAAAATAAAAACAAATCTATTAGGGAAAAATGATTAAAAAGGCAGTTGTCACAAAATTTCCTTGAAGACTCAAGAGTTCCCCACAAAGTCTCAAGAAGTACTTTTACGTTCTTTCTGCCTAGAAGGCCCACAAGTTAAGTCCCAGATCATTACACTCAGGAGCAAAGCTAACCCAAGCTGCCCCATATCTGCATGACAACTTCCTTTTAAAATGGTCCTGGCTGGTCCTGTGTGAATGTGAGAAGGTAAATTACACATTCCTAGTTCCTGACCCAGAAGGTGTGGCAAGGAGAAATGCTAAATTTTCTTCAGTGACTACAATAAAGGAAGACAGATCCAGCGATGATAATGATGATGACAATGATGGTGGCTGAAATTTATACAGCTATTAATCACTTATAAAATGCTTTCCTATATATTAACTCGCATGAGCACCATAATAACCTTGTGAACTATGTCCTTATTATCCCAATTAAGGTAAACTTCAGTCAAGTGTCTTGGCCTGGGTTCCCCAGCTATGAAGTATCGGATGTAAGATTTAACAGTCTTTCTGTTTTCTTAGTCTTTCTGTCTCCAAATTTAGCATTCTATCAATTATTCAATATTATATAACTGACACGTATAGTGCTTCAAAGTTTACAAAACACTTTATGTACACTATCTCATTTGATTCTCAAAACAACTGTGACAGAAGGTAGAGAGACAGTGTGGAGAAGTGTAAACAACACAGTGGCTACACTGACAGCAGTTATCACCTTGAGTAAATCACTCAACTAACTTTCCTGGGCTTCCGTTTTGGGAACTGGACTAAATGGGATCTGTATTCCTTTCTAACTAAATTCATGATGCTATCTAAGGGTAAGTGTTCAGTATGTCTGAGATACAAAATAGTGAAGACAGAGACTTTTACAAGGTCAAACCCGAGCTAGGATATTATGCTACTCATTAAGATTAGAGAGATGAAAATGAACAGTTCCTGTTCTCAAGGAATACGAATTCTTGAGGGAAACAACATGTACACATGTTAGCATATACAAAATAAATACAAAATGAGATGAAAAGAGCATACATTTATACCTGGGAGGGACCTTATAAGCCATTAGTCTCATTTTACAAGGAATTGAGATCAAAAGGTTAAGTTTCCTTCCTAGAGTCACACAGCTACTATCTGAGGCAGTATTTTAATCCAGAACATTCTGACTCCAAGTACAGCACTCTACCAGATAAACCACAGTTGCAGTTACCAAAGCAGTTAAATACAAATTAGGGAGGCAGGACTCCAGCACTAGGGGAAAAGGGGATTTTGTAAAGTAATAGCTTTTGTGTACAAAGTGGTACTTGAGCTGTTATCTTGAGATGAAAAGGAGTTACAGGCAAGAGTAAAGGCAAAAGAGAGAGTACATTTCAGGGATGACCAGTGTAAAAGCACAGAGAATAATTTATACAAAGAGGTTGGAAAGACTGGTTGAGCACACTTTGTGAAAAGCTTTAAAAGCCAGACAGATTTAGGTTTCATCCTACAGCAGTTGAAAGCCATTGGAATTCACTAAGTAAAGAGATGACATGATCATATTTGTACTTAATGAAATTCATTTTAGTAGCTTAGTAGAAGATGGAGTGGAGAGAAATTTGAAACAGTTAGATGTTATAAAACTTAATTCAGTTTAAATACAGGGGTTAGTAATAATAGCCCCCAAGGTTCACTTGCTTTTGAACCCCTGTAGGTCATCATCCAAATTTCCCATCCCCCACCACTCAATTTTTATTTCTATTCCCTTCAACCTTCCTAATCCCAAATTACCCACCACTTCCACTGTGCCCTCTGGAATGCCTGTTCCATAATACACTTCCCTTCACCCTAAATATTTGCAATATACATATTGATTCCTCTTCAAATACCCTAATCACTCAATTTGTCAACCTACTCATTTCCCATCATCTACTTTACCTTAGCCGTACATGGATGGTCATACATGTGATTTTGCCACCACCCAAAAATGTACCATTTTCATGTTTAAGATCCTGAAATCCCCCTACAGGCTCTTCAACCTTCTTTCTGCCTTTCTCTATCAAAATTCTACTGTTTGTTCACATCATGATCTCTGATTCCTTGGTCCCACAATTCTCTGCTGATCATTTTCCCTTGCATTAGCCATTCTCTCCTGTTTTATCCCTTTTACCCGTAGGTAAACCAATTCAGCTCTACACCATCTTTCTCTCTTAAATCCCTAGACCCCTTATCATTTCTCTGATTGCACCTGGTCAAGCCTCAGCCTTGGTTCACTCCTACTCTCCCATGTGCTGGTGATTGAACATGATGAAAATCACACAGTTAACGTAAGGCCACTACAAATATATGTTACAACAGCAAAACAACAGCAAAATACTGGCTTATCCCAGGACCATTTCTATCTGCACTCCACTGAGCAAGAAGAAACCAATGATGTTTCTACAACAGTTAATAACAACAATAAGTCAGTCAAACTAAGGCAGCTACAGGAAGATTAGCACTTAATTACTAAAAAGGAGGAAGGGGATGGATAAACATTCTCCCAATAGTTTATAGAATGTTAGGTATTAAAGAATGTCAGCCAGAAAGTGAAATGTCCTAGGGACATGTCTATCTGAACCCCATTAAAAAAAAAAGCAGATGATAATGCAAAATACTTAGAAAGCTTTGAAGTGATAGCATTTACGGCTTCATATCAAGCCAGTGAAATAGGTACTACCAGTATCACTATCCCCATTTTTATAGATAAGGAAACTGAAGTTTAGAGAATACAGAATGTATAAACAGTATGGAAAATTTATCAGTTTTTAATTTAGAACTCCTCTTGAGAAATAAAAAAGTTAATTGTTTTTATTTAGAATACTGTAAAAACAGTGGGCTCCAGTTCCAATAAACTCCCTTATAGTTATGTCTATTCATAAAATTAAGGATTTTTTTTGTGTCTGTTAAAAGCTAAGCTGGGGAAATTCTACAAAGTGCTTAGTAAAATACTTCTTTGGTAGAAGCCACAACAAAGCCATGATGCAATGTTTTAAATTTAATTTGGTGCTGCAGTGGTTTGAGAAAATGCTTCTATTGGATGCAGCTGCCTTTGTGTTACTCTGAATGTTTTCACTACAACTGCTGGAACTCTACATAGCAATAAATGTAACTGACTTAAAACAGAAAGTTGAGCACTATAGTGAAGGACATTGTTGCGATGGGTTAAAGAATAAATAATGAATGCATCTTTATTTGGAACAAAAGAACTGTACAATTTAGAATCAACATAATCTCCTAACTGGAAAAAAAAACTTCAGGGATTGCTTTGTTCTGAACATACTAGATAGTAATCACTTCTAGCAGATTTCATACCATGTGCTACTGGTTATAAGGACTATGTACAGAGAAGCTGATGATAGGAATATATATATATGGTTTAGAGCTAAAAGGGATCTTTGCAGTCATCTGTTCCAATCTCCTCATTTCACAGAAGAGAATACTGATGTCCAGAGAGATTCAGTGAATTAATATTTGAGCAGGTGGTAAGGAGGAAAATCTCGATTCAAATCCAGCATCTTCTGATTCTAAATCAAGTAATCTGTTCACTGAACCACATTAAAGTTTTTTAGTTTCTTTAATGGAAAAAAATTGGTACAACTAATGACATTCAATACAAGTAGAACAAGCAATTTCCTGCCCTTATATAATATGGCTAAAAGAGCTATTTAAGAAATGTTATTACTATTAAATAATATGTAAAATTTGTTTATAAAAGATGTTATGTGTTTTAATCATCATATTTTATAACTACTAAGAGATTTATAATTTCACCAGTACATATGAAGGAACCTAATTACATAGAAAGGATAAGTGAAATGTTCAAATAAAGAGGAAAAGATTAAGTTAAAATGCTTGATTACACAAAAGCCTATATACTAATCTTTTGAAAATAAAAATGACCAACTAGGAGCTTTGTCAATAAAATGAAAATCATCTGGCAGGCCTGCCCCCATGAACTGACTACTTATACAGGATTAATTTAATTGTCTAAACATCTGGTATTGTGCTAACAGTTTCAGAATTTGTGACAGCACCTTCAAGGTAATATAATTTTTTTTGGTGTAGTCACCAAACAGCAACAAAAATGCTAATAAAATGCATTCATTTTGTTCAATTCAATACTTAAAATCAAAATCTGACTTTTATTTTTCCTTCATGTCTTTTGAATGGATTTACTAAATAACATAAAACCTTTAAATGTCATGCATGCTCTAAGAAATCTGATGAGGTTACCAGGAAATTAAAAAATGGAAGCTAAATACTATCCATCTTTGTTCAAGAATAAGTTTATTGCCTTTATATGGTATGCTGAATGCCAAATAAACATGTTCCAGGTTTTATTGAATTTAATGCATCCCTGGGGATATCCTCTGATAACTGTAAAAGCTTCCTGGAGTACATGTTTGGGAATTAGTAATTGCTTGTTTTGCAGAAATGGAAGGAAACTAAATGTAAATGGATCTAAGGGAAGAGAAGAAGACTGAAGAGGAAAAACTCAATTTCCAATTAATATATCAAATGGAACTCCACAAAAATTACAAGGCTGGAATTTAAGTGGAACTTCCAAAATACTGTGAACCAAAATGACACACAAAAAAATAAAGATATAAACCATTAAGCTGATGATGTCAGAAATTTAAATAGCACACATAAAGAGTGAATAAAATTTCTAACCACTAATGTCAAATAGATGTAGCATCAAAAAGGCTTAATTATTTTTGTCTATTATTGATTTATAATAATATTGTGGAAGGCAATAATATTGTGGAAGGCAATAATTACAGAAATGTCAATTAATATTTCAGCTGCAAGTAACCTGGAAAATTTTAAATTCTCTAATTTCAATGTGAGAAAATGTTAGACTTAAATATCTTGCCTATCAGCTTTAATATGTTTGAGAATTGCTATTTTTTTTTTTTACTAAATGTATGTGTGGAAATAAGTATGTGTGTGTATGTGTGCATATTCAAATGTCATCAAAGAAATGAATGATACAAAAAAGATGGCTGAGTCACATGTCAAAAATGAGGGCTAACAGATGGAAAGGACAGTCAGAGTGTTCCACTGGTATTTTTACAACGTCAGGGGAAATTGAAGAAAAGCACCCAATGTGGTGGACAGAACTTCTGTAGTTAACTTATAGTAGGACTTAGACAAGAGGTATAGGTAGATTTAGTTGTTTGCAAGGATTTTCAAATGGATGAGATCAGATCATAGATACATTTGATTGAGTATATGTCTGAAAGAAAATTTTCCCATCTGACTGAGAGAAGGATTTTGTTTAAAATTTATTTATTTATTTTTCCATTCAGTTCCACAACTTTTTGAGTTTTTAATTTCTCTGCCTCTCTCTTCTTCCCCCTCACCAATATGGTATGCAATCTGATAGACTTACACACACATTCATGTCATGCATATTTTCACATTAGTCATGCCATAAAGAAGAATTAATACCAATGGGATGAACTACGAGAAAGAAGAAACAAAACAAGCAAACAAAAAGAGAGAGCAAACAGTATGGTTTGATTTGCAGTCAGACTCCATAGTTCTTTCTCTGGATTTGGACAGCATGTTTCATCATGAGCCTTCTGGAGTTGTCTTGGATCCTTGCATTGCTAAGAAGAGCTAATTCTACCAAAGTTAGTCATCACACAATAGAGCTGTAACAGTGTAAAATGTTCTTCTGGTCCTGTTCACCTCACTCAGCGTCAATTCACGTTAATCTTTCCAGGTTTTTCTGAAGTCAGACTACTCTTCATTCCTTACAGCACAATAGTATTCCATTACATTCATATACTACAACTTGTTCAGCCATTCCCCAATTGATGGGCAGCCCCTCAACTTCCAATTCGTTGCCACCACAAAAAATTTGACTAAGTTCTCTAAATATTTTAGAAATGAGGCCTTTATCAGAGATGCTGATAATAAAAATATTTTCCGCAGTTTTCTGCTTCCCTCCTAATCTTGGTTGCATTGGCTTTGTTTGTGCAAACCTTTTTAATCTAATATAATAAAAAATCATCCACTTTGCATTTTATAATGTTTTCTATCTCTTGATCATAAACTCTTCTGTCCCGGGTGATTTTTTGATAGCTAAAGAGCTAAAAAAAATCTAAAAATAAAAATGCTAATTATAGACCCAAATTTAATGTTATATTTGAAATATTAAATTGATGTTTATGCTACTTCACTATATAGTTTAGGCATCATCAACAAAAATTTACAGTAATGATAACTGTGATCATATTTTGATTTAGAGAAGGATAAACTGTCAATATGTGAAGTCATCCAGGAATTATAAAAATCTGAGTGCTAGTGCTCTTATTTTTATATATGTGTATTATTTATATGTTAAGTACAATTGTGTAAATATTGGTGAATATATTTTCATTTATTTGTATGCAGGTATAATATAAAAATAGCTAGTATTCATATAGCACTTTAAAGTATACAAAGCATTTTGATATATACTATGTCATTTGATTCTCACAAAACCCACATGAAGCATTTTACATATCCCCATTTTACATATAAGGAAACAGAGACACAGAGCAGTTAAGTGACTTAACCATGGTCAAATACATAGTAACTGTTTGATGCAAGATTCAAACTCAGGTTTCCTGATTCCAAGTTTTACAATGTGCCAACTAGCTACCTACAAAATATAAACATACAAATGCGTATGTATAGACATATCAGTGTATTTTCATGTATTCAAGAGTGAACATATTTATAGGTGTGAATTTGTGTGCACATGGTAAATTTCTGTCAGTATCTGTAGTTTATGTTACTGAATTACAAAGTGAGTATGATTTCTTGAGATAATCACTTCTCCTATAGTCAGGAAGTACATGCTCTGTGATTATAAATTTGTTTTGACACAAACCTTATCCGAAACTTGATTAAGGCAAATATATTTTAAAAACCAAAGTACAGCAAGTACAATACAAGTTTTGGTCATCTAGTCTGAACCACCTATGAAAACATATCTTTATATTAGTTCAATATGCTGTAAGTTGACTTGAAAACTAAAGTTTTAAAGAATTGGGAAGACCAAGAAATATTTTCAATAGTTGGCTCAGTAAGCTGCAAGCAATTAGAATTCTTTCACACAGGAAAAAATTCAATGGTTTTGTAAGATGCAAAATAAAATAAAATCAGAGAATCAAAAAAAAAACAATGAATCTGAGAGCTGGAATGTAGCTCAAAGACCATCTAATCTCATTTCTACCTAACCAAGAATTCCCTACATATTACTGAAAAGTGGTTATTCCAATCTAGAAGCACATCCTCCTCCCTGTAAGGAGTGGGATTCCATTATTTCTGGAGGTCGTGCATTTCACTTGTCTACAACTCTAATTTTTTAATATAATTATTTGATTGATGCTGTTTGAAACAGTGTCATGTCCAAATAACAGCATACTCTCTACTCTCAATATTTCCTTGTAACAAAAATCAAAGTTAAGCTAAAGAAACAAACATAATGGTAATTATCTGGCAAAGTCTGCTTCATTCCACACCTATGATTGAACATTTTTCTGTTGAAAGAGAAGAGGTTTCTTTCTTAGAAGACTGTTTCACTCTCAAACTTCTGGAGAAAAGACTGATCATTGCATCAAATACAATTCTGATTTTTTTTGCTGTGGTTTTCCTTTATATTACGGTGATAACTGCATAAACTTATTTTGATTCTGCTTATTTCACTTTGCATCTATTCATGCAAGTTATTTCCAAACTGCTCTATTCCTTATATCTTTCTGTTTCTTAGCAAAACAGTAATATATCATCATATTTAGATATTCCAATTTGTTCAATCATTGTCAAATCAATGCATAGACTTCTTGATTTTTGCTATTATGAAAAGTATTGTTATGAATATTTTTGTACGTATGGAGCCTTTCCTATCACAAGAACTCTAATCAATGAGGAGGTTGTCCTTACATTGAGCTAAATTTTGCTTCTGCAACTCAGGTTCATATTTGGAGCTAAAGGGGGAAATCTAGAAATGATGCAGTCCAATCCCTACATTTTACTCTTAAGAAAATTAAGGCCCGAGAATGAGTGAATTACCTCAAGTCCCACAAGAAAGTAGCACAGGTGCTCTAAGTTCAGATTGAGTTGCTTCTAACTCTTCCCCTGAGGTTACGTGGAATAAATTTAATCTTTTTTCCATATAACAGCTCTTTAAATACTATCTTCTTTTTGTCAGGCTAAATACCTGCAATCTGCATATAACATATTCCCCAATCTTCTCACCATCCTGGTCCTTACTGTCTGGACATGCTCCAGCTTACTGTAAAATGTGCTGTGTAAAAGCCTACATGGTGCAGATGTGGCCTTTCTGAGCCAGATTATAGCAGGACAACACCCTTCTCCTCTTCCCCCGCATCACTCTAGGTGTTATGCTCCTTGTATTGCAATCTAGATTAGCATTTGTTTAAGGGTGGGGGGCTTTGTCACATTGTTTACACATATTGAATTTCCAGTTCACTAAACACTTCTATTTTCCCCATCTTTTTTACATGAACAATTATCTAGCAACACTTCCCCTATCCTACACTAATGTAGTTATTTTTAAACCTTTGCATAGAACTTTTAACATTTATCCTTATCTAGACTGTAGCCTGTCAAATACTTTTCAGACTCTTGACTTTTGTCTGTTAGCTGTTCTTTCCGGATAGAAACGACTGGCAAATGTGACTAATATGCCATTTGATATCATGTCCAAGTCACTGAGAAAAGTGTTCAGCAATGCAAGATCAGGAAAAGATTCTCTAGTACACTCCACTAAAAACCTCCCTCTAAGTTGACATATAAATCATTAATGATTACTTTTTGGGGTGGATAATTCATCCATTTCCATATCTATCTAACCATCTAGTCACATATCTACTTATCAAAGACAGTATGGAACTATGTAAAATACTTTGCTGAAATATGGCACTGCATTAATTTACCAGTCTAGTTGTAGACAATGCTGACTCTGGAATCAGTGAGACATGAATTTCAATCCTGTCCCAGTCACTTAGTAACTATTTGAACCTAGAAAAGTCACTTAACAACCTCTTTCTGTCTTAGTTTCCTCATCTGTAAAATGGAGGTAATAACAATAGTACTAACTTCCCAGGGACTGTTGTGAGGATAAAATGAGATACTATTTATAAAATGTTTTACAAATCTTAAGATGCTATACAATTTTACCTATCACTATTATCATTTACTTAGAATAAAATGAGATTAATTTGGTATGACCTTAATAAAACCTTGCAAACTTTTGGATCATTATTTTCTGCTCTACATGTTCAATAACAATCTATTTAATTCTCTCTCTCTCTGTCTGTCATGTATTCTAGATTTTCACCAAGAATTGAAATCAATGCAGTCTAAAAATCCCTTACTTTACTGAATATCAGGACCTTTTTCTTTCACTAGTCCCATAGCACCTATTTCCATTCTCCATGATCTTTCAGGAATCATTGACAGTGACTCAGACTGTTTAGTGCTCTAAGATCAATTTGTTCATCATCTTATTTATCTTGGGTTTCAATTTTACTACATATTTTTATTTATTTCCAGTCCAAAAATCATTCTTCTTGATAAATTAAAAAGGAATCAAAACAAAGAATCGTTCTGCTCAGGTAAAAAAAAATTATTTTCAGGCCAAAACAAAGGTATGCTTTTTTAGAACTCTTAAATTTCCTTTAAGTGTGGAAATTTTTATTCAATTCAATGTTCTGTTCTAGATTATGAGAACTATGTGTATATATCTATTGTATCATTAGAGAAAATTTAATATTATTAAAGAGTCACTATATGAAATTTTTTTTAATGATTTTAGAACAACCAGCCCCTAAACATTTTACCACGTAACTGATATCATCACAACATAATATGATTTTGGAAATATTATTTTATTTCAGCACTGTAACAGAGAATTCTGGCACCCAAGGTAAATTCAAAGAAGTGGACAGAGAAGAGTAGGAGAGGCAGAGTTCAGAATACAAACCAAGCCTAGTGTGTATATAGTCATTGACCTCAAGTCTCCTGTGTAGTATGAATCCCCAATCAGGTAGAATGAAATTAGTCTACCCTGTCAGATGCAATTGAACTATGGTAGTCCTAACAGGCAGGCTCAGAAAGGGGAATGAAAGTGGTAAGACATTTGAAATGTTGGGAACTAAGAGAGATACACTTTTTATGAACAGGGTGCCTACATACTGGCACAACACCCACAGGATAGAAGTGTTCACCACCATGTTGGAGCCTGAAAGAGATACCACATCACTAACTATGTTAGTGCCCTGTGGCAAAGCTTCACTATTTCCAAGATAATTACAGTATTAATGCTACAGGACATATTTAGCAAATTAAAAATAAAGTGTCCCTGGTATTAAGTAGTCTGATAAAATTACAATATTACATTTGTACTGTAATACCAAGTGTTATCTTCCATAAAATATTCTAAGATTGCTGTTTTCCCTTCATGCAGGCATATGTCTCATTAGTGCTAAAAAGCAAGCAAAATAAAAGGGTTCTAGATAACACAGAAGTAAAAAGATAGTAAGATGTTTATAAGAAGTAAACAATTTAAAAATCAAGGTTTACGTGTAAAGGTTATTTGTAACTTAAATCAACCATACAACAGCATTCATCTTTTTGTAATGCACTGTGCTAGTTTAACAGACAAAGTACAAAATTTAGCTTAGTCAAGATTCCGTTCTCTTGTGGAACTTATACTCTAATAGTGATGTAAAATAGAGTTACCTTTCACATACATTAAATGGTAAATACAAGAAAAGTTACAAAGATAAGTTTTAGATGATAATATGTCTATGGGGCAACAATGTTACTTCCTGGAAGGAACTGGGAAGGTTTCCTAGAGGAGATGGCATTTCAGGTGGGATTACAAGGATAGGTTCAGTAGGCAAAGGAGGGAGAAGAGTATCTGAGGCACTAAGAATAGTACGAAGAAAAGGGGCAAAGTTAAGAGAACATAATTCCTGTCCTGAGGAAATGAACTATCAGACACATAGAGGTTCTAGAGGATTAATGGGAAATAAGGATGACAAAGTAGAATGGTGATAGATGGTAAAGGTCTTGAATATCAGAAAAGAGATTATTATAATAGTTCAGACTTGTTATGAATGTTTGTACTTGAGTACTGGTAGTACAAAAAGAGAAGAGCGGGGGCAGATTTCAGAGATGTTTTGGAGATGGTATTAACTTAATAATTTATTAGATAGGAGATGTAAGGGTAAAGATATCATATAACTAGAAATATATGGCAAATTCAGAGGCCATCGACTCCAATCCCCTCATTCTCTAGATGAGAAAGTCTGAGCGCTGGAAAGGTATGGGACTTCCCAAGCTTATCCAGGTGATAAAGAGAAGGAAGTATCAAAAATAGCCCCATATTTGCAAACATGGGAGACCAAATGAATTAAGATTAAGTATTGAAGTAAGATTAGGTAAACGGTAAAAAAATGAGGCTTCTGCCTTTCATACCTCATATTTTCAGCTGAATCCTCTGGCATTGGAGCCACAGTTTGTACAGCTGGAAGGTTTTTGCTGGTAGCACCATTCACAAAACTAGAGGAGGAGGAGGATGAAGATGACCCTGAATCCACTGCACCTGTTTCCAAAACAACACTACTTTCAGTCTTAAAAATAAAGTTAGTTGTAGATTTAACAGAACAATGCTTAATTTTATGGCTTTCTTTTTCTGGTTTTGAAAAAAATTATCTCCATTTTTAAACAAAACAGTACAGTAATGTTTAAAAACAATACGTGTTGTAATTGTTTATAAATTTAAACAGCATTTGCTGCACTAACAATTCAATTGTTTTACACATCTGTCTAGTAAAAACAAATGTTACAAAATGGGATATATATTTTAACATAAAATGAAAGACAACAGATGAAAATAAATTTCAGCATAAAATGAGTCTGATAAAAAAAAACCCTTTCAAAACAATGCAAATTCTGAAGCAGGAGATTTCCCTACTTTTATTCCTATGTTATGAAATATTTGGTTTTTTTAAATTTCGAATTAAATTTCTAGGTCTAAATTTTCTACAATGCAGCCCCACAAAAAACATACTGAGAATGGCCTTGCTTAAGCTATAGTGCATTGGATTAAATCTTTCTAACATTTTGAAATAATCTCACTATACATTTCCTTTCATTACAAAATATTATTTCAGAACAGTTGCTAATGATATATAAAAGGAGCATAGTAAATAGAAGTGGAGTTGAGGGACATCTAGTGTTCCTTCTTAATATCAAATCATATAGCATTTTCCAAAAACAAAAACGCTGCTTTGTACTGTATCTTTAAAGACTATAGCTGAGAGGAAATAGGTAATTTATTCATAAAAAAATATGTATATCTAAAACTTGAGCAAATATTTTATGAAAACTGTAGAGGAAGTGATAAAAAGTACTGGACAAAATGCTGGATTTAAAGTAAAAAATCCCTAGGTTTAAATCTAACTCTGCCACCTACAGGGCAAGTCACTTAACCTCTCAGTGCCTCAGCTTCCTCATCTGTAAAATGAGGGTCTCAGATTGGATAATCTTTAGGGTACACTCTAACTATAAACTTTATTCCAATGCAACCCCTGACTTGAAACAGAAACTAACTTTGTGGAAAATATCAGGATTTGTCCTTCATAAGGGTCATAAAGGAAAAAATAATTTGTTTTATGACCTGTCTCTCAACAAACATGACAGATAAAAGTAAATGTTAACTAAATCAGTATTATGGAATACATACATAATTTTTCTTAATATTTTTTTTCTATTTTAAAGGACCCATACTGGGTAAACGTTTTTAGTACATGACATTTTTCACAGTGAAAAGAGTTAGGAAAAAAGATAAGGAATTGAAGCTGAGGAAAGAAAGCTTTCAATCAAATCTTGAGAGAAGCTAAACGTTTAAAATAAATAAAAATCTTTAAAAAGTAGACAAACTCTAAATGACAAATTGTTCTTTTATGGTGGGTCAAAGAAAAATTGTGGACTTAATTAAGTCTGATAAGATTATGAGCACTTTCTCCTATAACTAGTCCCATAAATGTGTTGTGGATGTTTGTCAGACTCAAAGGGAAGATGATAAACAAGATACAGAAAGCACAAAATTAATCAAAATGGGAAGGGTCTAAGTAATGATGATAGATGGAAAAGTTTAAGGCTATACAGTTTGGAGAAGAGAAGGCTACTATAGTCAGGGAAGGAAAGGCAGGGATCATCTTGCGTTGTATAAATACCTAAAAGGGAATCACAAAGATTTGGGTAAGGATTTATTTGAACTAAGCATCAACAGGAACATTCCTGGAAATTAAAAAAAAAAAAAAAAGTTAACTTCAGCAGGGCTTTTAAAAATTCACGTTACGGAATTTTCTGTGATAAAGAATCTTTTGGAAAAGGCATCCAATGGCCTGGACAGCAACATAATCTCAGATTATAAATTAATTCAATGCTAAATACGGGCAATCTAGTCTTTGTTAACATGCACTCTTCATCAACTTTTGATCTAGGCTGGAATATATTCTTTGGGTATATTGCCAGGGACAGTGAGGGAATATTGGCATTCCTTATGGGACTTAGCTGAGAGCATCCATTATAATTGAATGGATAGAGATATATAATCTCAAAACCATTTTCTATCAGTGAAAGAAACTAGGGTGCTGATTAATGGTGTACTATAACTTCATGATATAATTTCCCATTTACATAATGCTGTCTTAAAGGTTCAAATTCTTAATTGCTTTTGCACCCTATATATCTTTAAGAATGTAGATTTCCCTTTGAAAGTAAATGGCAGTCACTGTTCTGAAAGATAAATGGGGAGTGGAGGAAAAAAATGTAAGCATGGACTTTAAAATAGTAAGCAAAGGATTCTGAACCTGCAAGCAAATTCCCCCTAATCCTATTAACTTTGACTCCCATGAAAGTTTAAGGAGTTTATTTTTAAGTATCAAAAAAGAAGAAAAGGAAGAAAGAAAACAGAACGCAAAAGATGAGGGGGCACAAAAATATTTAAGGACAATACCTGTTGTATTAATCATACTTTTTGGTGTAGCTCCAGTAGCAGCAAATATATTAGGTGTACTGCCTGCAGGCAGCCCGCTTCCAGCAGTAGCAGCTCCGACAGTGGTAACAGCCAGACTACCAGGAGGAGCCTTCTTCACAGGCACTACAACACTCCTACAAACAAACAAAGAGTGATGCAACTTATACTGGATATCAGTTCTACATATGGACATGATAATACATCAAAATAACTTTTCAATTTATGAACCTACCTGCATGAGGAGAATATTAAAGGTGCTATAACTAAGAAAATGTAGTTACCATATTATGTGTTCCATACGGAAAATATATGTGTAGTACACGGAGTTTTCAAATCTTTGAAAAAAAAGTCATGTAACCTTTAAAAATAAATCTACAGACACTGGAGAAATGTATGCTCAAAGCAGCAGATTTTTAGCTATTAATATAGGGATTTTCTTGGTAAGTATATATAAAATACCTTCCCCAAAATGTGTAAAACCGCTATTTAAAAACAACAACAACCACCACCACAACAACCCTATGCTTTTTATTTCAAGAAAAGATTTATTTTTAATGAGGGAAAAGACCAAAATTAGCAGGTCCTACTTTTCACTTAGCTGCTTTCTCCAGGGGTTACTAAAAACTTCCCAACTGGCAGATCTAACAGCCTCTTGCCAATGCTGACCTCTCCGCTAGCCTCCAACACCGCCGTCTCGGTAACTTCTTCCTTCTAGGTTTCCAAGACACTACCCTCTATTGGTTCTAGTCCTGCTCGTTTGGCCATTCCTTTTTAGACTCTCAGCTATCTCTGCGTCCAGGTCACGATCACTGACCACAGGTGTCACATGTTCTTTTCTCTCTACGCTATTTCATTTGGTGATTTCACCTGCTCCCATAATTTCAATTATAACCATTACGCTAATGATTCTCAACCCTATTTGCTCATCCCTATCCTCTCTCCTGACTTCATTCTCCAGTCTCCAAATACCTTTTGGACACGTCAAACTGGGCGCCTTACAGACATATTAAACTTAAAATGTCCAAAACTGCATTTATCTTCTTCCCCAAACCTTTCTCCCCTTCCAAATTCTGTAATTACTATTGAAGCTATCACCTTCCTGCCAGTGGTGGATATCCTCCCTAGGCTTACAATGTAAGTGTCACCTTTTAACTGCCCACTCGCTCTCCATACCCAATCTGTTGCCATAGATCTTACCTTTGCAACATTTCCCAAAAGAAAAATCCCCTTTTCTCCTCTGATATTGCCACAATCCTAGTGCTGGTCCTCACCTCTGCACTACTGCTTTGGCCTGTTGGCTGTGTCTTCCCTGTCACAAGTTCTCTCTATTCCACTCAATCCTCCACTCAACTACCAAAGTGATTTTCCTAAAATATACATCTAGCCAAGTCACCCCTCCTTCTAATTAAACTACAGTGACTAGGCTATCACTTACAAGATCAAGCAGAGAATTGTTGAGCATTCAAAATCCTTCAAAAACAAGCCGCTTCCCTTTACCTTTCCAGTTTTCTTACACTTTATATTACATACCCCAAAAACATATTCTCCTAGGCAGATAAATAGCATAGTGGATAGAATGCTGACCTGGAATCAGGAAGATCTAATTACAAATTCAGCCTCGGACTTTAAGAGCTCCGTGACCCTAGATAAATCACTGAACTTCTGTCTGCCTCACTTTCCTCAACTATAAAATGGCCCCTACCTTGCAGATCTGTTGTGAAATATTTGTAAATCACTTAGCAAAGGAACCTCTGGCACATAGTAGACATTATATTACTTTTTCTTGCTATCCATCCTCTTTTCCTTCAACAATGGCTTTCTTTCTGTTCCTCAAATAAGATATTCCGTTTCCCAACTCTACCCATTTTCACTGATGGGTCATCATGCAAGAAATGCTTTCCCATATCACCTCCACAGCCTTCTACAAGATGTCTTTCCCAATCCTTCTTAATTCCAGTACCTTCCTTCTGTTGATTATTTCATATTATTTCTGTATATATTTTGTTTGTACAGATGTTTGAATATTATCTTCCCAATTAGATTGTGAGCCCCTTGTGGACAGCAATTATCGTTTGCATTCCTCTGTATCCCCAGTGCTTAGCACTTATATAAATGTCTACTGATTGACTAAAATAGTTAATTTATTTTCTAAATAAAGGCATTTAGTTTTTAACTTTTCATACAAAAAATAGATATAATATTCTAATGTAAAAAATTTCTGTACCAGCAAGGAGATTACAGGGATATATCACAGGAATTATATTCTATAACCAGGGGGAATTTACACCAGAAATGCAGGGCTGGTTCAATATTAGAAAAAACCAACAGTATAATTGACCATTATCAATAACAAAACAAACAAAAATCATATGACTATCTTAACTGATGAAAAAATGTCTTTGACAAAATACAACTCTTATTCCTATTAAAACACACTAGAGAATATAAGAATAAAGGAAGCTTTCCTCAAAATGAAAATATTTACCTAAAACAGTTCACAAACATTATCTGTAATGGAGACAAGCTAGAAGCCTTCCCCAAAAAAATTAGGGGCAAAGGAAGGATCCATCTCCACCTCTACTATTCAATATTGTATTAGAAATATTAACTATAGCTATATGAGAAGAAAAAGAAATTGAATGAATTAGAACTGGCAATGAGGAAATAAAACTGCCACTCTTTGTAGATGATATGATGATATACTTAGAGAATCCTAGAAAATTAACTAAAAAACTACTTGAAATAACTAATGACTTTAGAAAGTTGCTGGACACAAAATAAACTCATATAGATCATCAGCATTTCTATATATTACCAACAAAATCCTGCTGCAAGAGATACAAAGAGAAACTCCATTTAAAATAACTAGACAATATAAAATACCTGAGGGTTTACCTGCCAAGATAAAACCAGAAACTATATGAACACAATTACAAAACACTTTTTACATAAATAAAGTCAAATCTAAACAACTGGATAAACATTAATTGTTCACAGGCAGGCCAAACCAATATAATGAAAATGACAATTCTACCTAAATTAATCTATTAATTCAGTGCCACACTTGTCAAACTACCAAAAATTATTTAATAGAGCTAGAAAAAATAATAACAAAATTCATCTGGAAAAACAAAAGATCAAGGATATCAAGGGATTCAATCAAAGAAAGAGGTGAGAGAAGGTAGTCTAGCCATCCCAGTTCTCAAAATGCATTATACAGTGGTAATTATCAAAACAATGTGGTACTGGCCAAGAAACAGGGTGGTAGATCAGTGCAATAGATTAGATATACATTATGTTATATAGTAAATGACCATAGCAATCTAGTATATGATAAACACAAAGATTCAAGGCTTTGGAACAAAAACACATTATTTGACAAAAAATCCTAGGAAAACTGGAAAACAGTACAGCAGAAACTAGGTACAGACTAACATCTCACATCATATATCAAGATATGGTCAAAATGGGTGTATGATTTATACATAAAGGGTGATACCATAAGCAAATTAGGAGAGCATAGAATACTTTGTCAGATCTATGAATGAGGGAAGAAAGTAAGACCAAGGAAAAAATAGAGAGCATTACAAAATGTAAAATACATAATTTTCATCATATAAAATTTAAAGTTTTGCACAAAAAACAAAACCAATGCAACCAAAACTAAAAAGAAAGCACAACATGGAGGGGGAGGGATTTTGCAACAAGTATCTCTGATAAAGGTCTCATTTCTCAACTATATGGAGAACTGAGTCTGATTTATAAAAATACAAGTCATTTCCCAAATGATAAATGGCCAAACGATATGAACAGGCACTTTTCAGATGAAGAAATCAAAGCTATCTGTAGTCATATGAACAAAATACTCTAGGTGCTTCTTAAACTGTGCACTGTATCTGAATGTGCAATGACCAAAAATTAATTCAAAATCAAACATGTGTTTCTGGCACCACTTGCCCATGCTGCACCATGTAACTTCACTACAGCCTTGGTCCTGAACACAAAGCATGCATACTTTGCACTGCACATGTCCTTAGAACACACAACTTCAATGAACAGAAAAAGGGGTCAGGAGTGAAAAAAGTTTAAGAAGCCCTGCTCTAAATAACTATTGATCAGAGAAATGTAGATTAAAACATCTCTAAGGTACCATGGTACACCTGTTAAATTGGTGAATATGACAAAAAAAGGAAAATGACAAACGTTGGAGGGGATGTAAGAAAACTGGACCACTAATGCACAAATGGTGGAGTTGTGAATTGATCCAACCACTCTCGAGAGCAATTTGGAACTATGCCCAAAGGGCTATAAAACTGTACATACCCTTTGACTCAGCAATACTACCCCTAGGTATATATCCCAAAGACATTAAAACAAGGGGGAAATAATCTATTTGTAAAAAAATATTTATTCAAAAAATATTACTCAAATAAGAATTTGAAATTGAGGGGATATCTATCAATTGGGGAATGGTTAAACAAGCTGTAGTATATATATGATTGTGATAGAATATTATTGTGCTGTAAGAAATGACAGAGGATGATTTCAGAAAAGCCTAGAAAGACTTACATGAATTGATGCAAAGTAAAGGAAGCAGAACCAGAAGAATGTTACATACAGTAACAGCAATACTGTACAATGATCAACAGTGAATGACTTAGTTATTCTCAGCAATACAATGCTCCAAGACAATCCCAAAGGACTAATGATGAAGCATACTATCTGCCTCCAGAGAAAAAGAACTAATATTGTCTGATTACAGACTGAAGCATGCTATTTTTCACTTTCTTTTTTTTAAAAAAAATTTGAATCTTCTTATACAAAATGATGAATATGGAAATATTTTACATGATTATACATATACAATCTACATCAGATTGCTTACCATCTCAAGGATGAGGGATGGGAGGGAAGAGGGAATAGAATTTGGAACTCAAAACCTTTTTAAAAGAAATCTTTGAAAAACTGTTTTTACATGTAATTGGGGGAAAATGTAAATATGTCAAAAATAAAAATTGAGGGGAAATTTAAATATATTAAAAATTAAAAAATGACTAAATATCAAAAAGAAAGGTTTCTGGAAAATGTAATAATTAAGATCCTTTATAAGATATTTGGATTTAATTCTACACTTATTTCAAACCCCAATTTCTTGAATAAGAGCTTTCAAAATTTTCCAAATTCCCTTGGAAACTCTGGCATGATTCTCAGAGAAAAAAAATGTGCTATATTACATATTATATTATATTAAATTTAACAATAAATAATAATTATCAAGCCTAATCCTTTTATTTCTATTCATAACTTAATTCTAAAGTATGCAGGAATATAAACATCAATATAGTTAACACTTGTAAGTAGCTATGGTCTTAGGAAGACTGAATGTTATAAGCCAGATTTAACCGATATTTTTCAGAATATTTTCAACTTTACTGTTATGAAAACATAAACTTTAAGTTAAACTTAATAATGAATAAAGAAATATTTAAAAAGCTGATGCTAATTTATAATTTAAAAGCAATTACATAAGTAATCTAAAAAGGGTTATAAAATTATTCAGTTTTAACACATCATTTTCCCAAATAAAAGAAAACTCTAATTACGCAGTACTCTTTAGAGTAACTGTAATCATGATGTTCACAATGACAGTTTAAAATCAAACTACTGTCTAAATTCATCATTCAAATGCTGTGAAATAAATGAATAAATATTTATTGTGAATCTCCGATGTGCTCATTTCAGAGTCTACATCGATGGTTCAAATAACCTTTTTGCTGCCAAAGATAATTTTTCATACTTGCTTTACACCTCTCATAATTAACACTAGCTATAAGGAAATGGATGCCTTTTTCCTCTATTAACTTTGTCTGACCAGTATTTCCAAGTAATTTTCCTAAATAGGTTTGGCTATCCAAGGGCACTGGCATGGTACAAATGTGGTATGTTCTCTGGACTCAAAGAAATAACTTTTCATGGAGGTGGAAGTGTCAGGAAAATATCACAGGTAAATATACTAAAAGTTAAAATGTTACAGACGGAAAGGAGAAATTTAGCCAAAATACTCTAACAACATCTAAGGAACAAAAGAAGACTCAAAGTCTGGGAGGACGAAGCAGGTAACAGAAGTGACACCTATGGGGATCCTAGAAGAAAAAGAGAGGAGAAAAGGCAATGTAGGAGAACAGCAGCCTACAGAAAATCCAGGAGAAATAACAAAGAAACACAAACCATGTCCACAAAGGACTCACAAGGATTCAGCTACAAGTGAGATGGAAAGGCTCCACAAGCCTTAGGTTACAGTAGCAAATCAGAGTTTCTTTAATTTTATTTTCATGCATAAAGCATCTATTTTAAATGCTGAAAAAAAATCAGACAATGCCAGGGACTTTGATGTTGAGAACTTTTATTTCTGGATTTTTAGCAGCTAAACCTGCTGATGGGGTAGGCCTACAATATTTGGTTTTATATATTTAATCAAGTCCCAATAAACAGGATATTCTAAATGTCTTATTGCAATTTTAAGCTACTGAAGCTATTTTATTAAAGTTCAAAACTGCACTCTTTTGGAATATCTTCTCTAGAAGTACCTTGCAGCAGACCTACCTATGATCCTATGAGATCAGATTCTTGTCAGAAAATTGATGCAAAAATGTCTTTTCCAATTGACAGTTTTTCTTCTTATCCTAGTAGCAGAGATTTTGTTCTGTGCAAAAGTCTTTCAATTGAACATAATAGAAATAACCTATTTTATCTTTTGTAATCAATTTTATCTCTTGTTCAATAAAGAATTCTCCCCTGGCTGGAGATGTAAAGGATTCCCATCTAATTATTTTTATCTTGTGAACTTTAATGTTCTGGATATGGATTTATTTCGAACTTATTGTGGTATAAAGTGTAACACATAGGTCTAAAACCTAATTTCCTCTGAACTGTTTTCCAGAAGTTTTTGTATGATAGGTATTTCTTCAACAAGTAATTTATGCTCTCAGGTTAATGAACACTGGGTTAATGAATTCAATTGCTTTTCACGCACTTTTATATAGTCAGTGTAGTGATCCTTATTTTTTGGTCTGTTTAAAATAGTTTGATGAGTATCTCTTCATAAATCAAATGAAGCCTGTGAAGTGACAGTCTTCCTTCACTCCGATTTTTTTTTCCATATTTTTCTGGAAATTTTAGACCTTTGTTCATTCAAAAGAATTGTATTATATTCTCTGTCTCTACAAGGTATCCTTTTGTAAGTTGAGCAGCATTAATCTATAAATAAATTTAGGTAGTTTCTTATTTTTATTATATTGGTGAAATTCAACCAGAAACAATGAATATCCCTCCAATTATTTGTCTATATTTTTTAGTTTTTTTTTTACAATTGCATTTACATAACCTTTTATTGTATCTCAACCGTCAACTCTCAGATATCTTTTGCATTTTTTGTTATTTTATATGAGAATATTTTATATTTCTCTTAATTTTTTATCACAACATAGCAAAGCCGTTTATTTTGTAGAATTACTTGGTATCTTCACTAAAGGTATCAATTATCTCAGTAAGATTATCTGCTGAGTTGATGGAGTTTTCTAAGTAAAACTAGGTTGTGAGCAAACAGGGATTTTATACTTTTTTTGGCTATGGTTATGCCTTTATCTTATTTCTTGACTTACTGCTACTGCTAGAATTTCTAAGACTAAGTGAAACAACAATGGGAATGGGATTAATTTTACTTTAGGCCTATACTTATTGGAAAGTGTCAAATATTTCCCCTATTACAATTACTTCCAGTTTTTTATTTCTGATATATCATAGTGATCATGTCAAAAGAGTGCTTCTGTGCTTATGAGTGGATTTCTTTTACTTAGAATAAATCAGTGCTACACTTGTCAAAGGGTTTTTCAAAATTATATATTGATATAATCAAATGGCTTAGGAAGTTTTGTTTTTAATATGTTTAAGTTGATTGTTCTTATGAAGTTGAACCATCCTTGATTGTCAGCCAAAGCAGATAGAGCGTCAGACTTGGAGTCAGGGAGACCTGGTTTCAAATCTAGTCTCAGATACTTACTATGAGACCCACTGTAAGTCACTTAATTTCTATGTGCTTCAGTTAAATTGTCTGCAAAATTGGGGTAACAATATAGCACCTACCTCCTATGACTGCTATGAGGAACCAACGAAAACATAATGACAAAGTGCTATCATTGTCATTATCGTAACAGCCACAAAGAATTTTTATATATAGGGCTACTGTCTTTTTGCAAGAATTTTACTTCAAATGTTTGCATCGATGTGATTGCTCACATTTGTCAGGGTGGTCTCCTGACTTTCCCCATGCTCATTTAACATTTATGTCTCGGACTTCTGTTCTTCCTCCTGGTCTATTCAAATTCTACCAATTCCTTCAAGGCTCACATCAACCTGTCAATGAAACATTTTCATGACAAATTTAATCGATATTGATACCTTTCTTTTTACAGTCTATAGAATTTATTTTCTATATCAAACATTTGGACATTTTAACAATATTATATAAATGTTTCATTAGAATACCTTTTACTATATATTTTAAAAGATCAAAAAAAATCTTATAACTATTATTTAATAGGTCTTTTGGAAAACCTTTTTTTCCAAATCTTGATTCAACAAATCACTTGTCTAAATCTTGATTTCCTCATTTGCAAAATGGGAAGACAATGCAGTATAGTGTATGGAAAACTGGCCTCAAGTCAGGAAGACTTTGTTAAGTTATTCGACTTAGTGTCCATCAGAGAATCCTAGATACACTGCAGTGGAGTTGCTCTTCTTCCTTGGTAGAAAGTGGTTCTTCACAAATACTTCCCTCTACCAATGAAATCACAGGTCTAAAGGAAAAAGATAGGAATAATGATACTATACTATCCCTGCCACAGGGCTGTTGTGAGGAAAACTGCTGACATCACTAAAAATAAGTCAATTTTGAAAAGTCTCTTGGATGGATTATCAACATTATTTGGCAAATATCTGTTGAATGAGCTAGAAAATGGAAAAAATATCTGATGATATTTTTGCGATGATATCATACAGCCAAACAAGGGCATAAAAGTAATCAATAATAAATGAATAGGTCATAATTCTATGGTTTAAAAGAAAAGATGTAACTGGTTTTTAACAAGAGATAGCTTTATTTTATGTTTTCTTTAGTAATAGCAAGCAAGGTATAAAACAAAGAGATGTACTCACTGATCTTAGAAAGACATGCCGAGACTTGTATAAAATAATGAAGTGCAAAATGAGCAGAATCAAAAGAACATGGTATGCAGTAACAGCAATATTGATTAAAGAATGACTCTGAGTGAATAAATCATTTTGACTGCTGCAATTAACCATAAAGGTCATATGAAGAAAGAAGCTATCTGCATCCAAAGAACAAACTAATACAAGTATATGTAAAATAATTTTATACACACACACACACACACACACACACACACACACACACACACACCCCTATTTGTGTTTAATGGTAGCCATCTTTATGGTGGGATGGGAGAAATATATAAAAAACAAGGGAAAAAAAGAAATGTATACGATAATTTTGTTGTATATTTGAAAAGAATAGCAAGTTGTGCTTGGTAGATTTACAATTTCAGGTACAATCATCTTTTTTATTTTACTATGTCATAGAAATGCTTGTTCTATTCCATAAATATATATTGATGTAATAAAAAGAGAAAAAATAAAATTTTCTATATTTCTTAAAAGTAAAACCATGTAAGCAATTTTTTCCATTTAGGAATTTTAATGGTCCTAAACTTCTCCCTGAAATGAGGTCTATTTTTAAACAATCTTCTTCTGGTGACACTATAGCTAGCTATATAAGTCATAAATTATCAAGAATAAAAATTGACAGTACTCTAAGGGGAAATGAAAGGTAACTGTTAAAGAAGAATGATATGAGTAGAAGCATAAAGAATGTCTTCAGAGAGATGGATGACTTGAAAGAAAAAAAGGATGGCCACTAACATAGCAAGAGTTAGGGATAGGTGAAAGATACATCAGGCCCAACACCAAGATAACTAAACAGGAAGGCCCCAGCACCTTAAATAGATAACCCATGAAACTTTTATAGAAGGAAACATAAAGTGAGATACCCAGAAAGAGAACACTTGGATGGGCTATGATTTGGACTGTCAGACGCCTTCACAATGACGGGATCAAAGATCCATCCAAGTATTAAAATATGACACATACTATATAAATGAGCAAGAAATGATCACTTATGCCATGTACTTTGGGCTTCCAGGGATACAAAAACAGATAGTCCTTGCTTCAAGGTCTCATATTCAGTTTAGATGGGGTTCTATTTGCTGACTGTGGAATCAGAATTAAAAAGGACTTTAGATATCATTTAGATGATATATGTAAAAGCTTTTGTAAGCATAAGCAATGTATATTTATTACTTTTCAATGCTACTCTACTTGAGAATACCTGGATCATTTCACCACTACTAACACCACCACTACTACCATTACTATCACCACCATCACCAATGATGATCACACTTATAAAATTATTTAAGGGCTGTAAAATACCTTTCCACATATAATCTCACTTAATCCTCATAAAAATATTGGGAGGTATTTATTGTTATCATTCTCTTTTTACAAAGGAGGAAAATGAGGTAGACAGAAGTTAAATGGTTTACCCAGGGTCATACAGCTATTAAGTATCTAAAGCCAAATATGAACAAGATATGTTATGACTCCGAGTCTAGCAACTTATCTATCCATTGAGCCACCCAGCTGCCTGAGCAGAACTTCAAGTAAAACCTTCTGATAAGCTAGATATAGCAGACACAGATTTTTCCAAGTTGACTAGGTTAATTAAAAACTATCACTGTAGATTATTATAAATTATCCATCTAAATTTTTCTTATGTTTAAATAATGCTTCATGGCAATCTATTTCCAAGCTACACACTCCACTATTACCAAAGGCAGACATCTACCCAGTCTATTTTTAATAACAATAATCCAGCTGGTACATGTGTATTATTATAATTATATTATCAATAAATTAATGTTAATAATTTTAAACATTATTAAAATGTTAAATATTACAATTAATAATTAAAATAACTCAGAAACAACTAAGTTACTATATCAAAAAGATTAAATTTCATTTGGAGCTGTTGCTGTTTAGTTGCTTTGAATCATGTCAGAATCTTCATGATCCCATGTGGGGTTTTCTCGGCAAAGATGCTGGAGGGTTTGCCATCTCGTTCTCAAACTCACTTTATAGATAAGAAAACTGAGGTAGACAGAGATAAGTGACTTGCCCAGGGTCACACAACTATTACGTATCTGAGGCAGCATTTCATCCACTGTGCCACCTAGCTGCCCTCATTTGGTACTAGTTACTTCAAAATACCAAGTAAAAGGTACTTTCCAAACAAGTGTTAAAGTAACATTAATCAGGTAAGATTCAGTTGATGGAAAACTAAATGCTTTTATGCTCAGGAACCCTTAATATCGTAACCCGCCATACCTATATGTACGGGATTTCTTTTCCTTTGTAAAGTTTATCTTTGGTCAAAAGCAATAAAATCTAAATTAATGTCTGTTACACATATATAATGCCTAACTGTTCTCTCTAAAGTTTATCTTTGGTCAAAAGCAACAAAATCTAATAACACTTGTTACCTTAACAAGTCTATTTGCTACTTAAGGAGAACTGGACTATGTACTTTTCCATGTGCTATGCCCCCTCCTTCACTCCCTAACCAAATCCTATCTACCTTGAAGGCTCTATTCAAATTACAACTCTGAGAAGTCGTTAATATTCATTTGTTTTTTTGATTTAAAATATATATATATATTTATTTATTTTATTTTTAAGGTAAAACAAACATTTCTATAACAGAGAATATTAAAAAGATGATTGCATATGAAACTGCAAATCTACTGTATACCATTTGGTATTCCTTGTGAAGTCTTTCCAGTCTTAGTCAGAAGTGATCCTCTCCTCATTGAAACTTTATAGATTAAAATTTTTTTTCCTGTACTCATTATTTTGCTGTTGTTTTATATTGTTAATTTTCAATTATTGTTGTTTAGCCACTCAGTCTTTTCTGACTCTTTGTGACCTAATGAACCATACTGTCTATAGGGTTTTCTTAGCAAAGATACTGGAGTGGTTTGCCATTTCCTTCTATAGATGAAGAACAAAGACAAAGAGGATTAAGTGACTTGTCCAAGGTCACACAGTTAGTGTTGGAAGCCAGATTTGAACTCAGGTCCTCTTGAATCCAGGTCTAGTACCTAGTTTTCAATTATGGAGTTGCAAATTATTTCCATAACACTTTCTACTACTTGAAAGCTTTGTTCTGTTTTAAAGATTGGGGTGAATTTTAGTATACCTGTTAATAGTTACGTTAACATTTGTCTATGCTCTAACCAACTCTAAACATAATACTTTTCATTCCAAAGTCTATACCTCCATTAGTATCAGTTGCATTCTGGGAAGGGCTAACTCTAAGAAAAACAACTGACTCAATGCAGTTAATTGTCCAAGCCTCCAACAGTCTGTCTTCCCCTGTCCCTTTCCTTTTTTGCTGTCTAATGCTTAAATCCAACCTAGATTTTTCTTTTCCTATTTTGATCTTTTTCAACACTTGAATAAACACTAAATACAACATGCATTCACATAGACATATATGTATATACTATAATTATTAAAAATGTGGAATAACGGGGCAAAAAGAGGGAATAACCATTCATATGGATTTGACTATGTGACATGCACTGTGCCAAGCTCTGTACAATCACTATCATGTGGCAACCTCGTAACAATCCTTTAAGACAAGGGCTGTTATTATCTTCATTTTACAGTTGTGAAAACTGTGGCAAACAGAAATTTAAATGACTTGCCAAAGGTTATACTAGCTATAGGGCTAGTAAGCATCTGAGGCCAAATATGAACTCAGATCCTCCTGTCTCCAGATTGAATGCTATATTCACTGTCCCACTAACTACCAAATAGCATTTCAATTGTTCTCTGAAAGACACAATTCAATTATGAGTTAATCTGGTCATGTTGTTAAATGTTCCCCTGGAAATCCCAATTCCTCATTGTGGCCCTGAAGTTCCTTAGTGATAAGTTCAGTTTCTGTTTTTGCTATTAATTTTGCTTTTCTTCTGCTACTAATGTGGAATTATTTTACATGTAAAAAACTTTTACTTTTTTTGATAAGTTTTGATTCATTTAATCTGAGTTATCAGTTTTCTTAGCTTATAATTGGGGAAAATAATTTCTAATAGTTTTATTTACTCTTGAGAATTTTTACCATTTTTTATTAAAAAAACAAGTTTTCTCAAATAAGTAAAATGAGATATTTGTAAAAGCATAGTCTCACATTTTATCAGCCCTATTTAAATTCTTTTTTTCCTTACTTTCCTCTTCCCTCTCTTTTTTAAATAAAATTAGCTGTAATGATTTTTACATAACATATCAATAATTATTTTATTTATTTATCCATTCAATGATTTTTTTACTTTCAATTTTATTAATCTCTTCTTTGAACTTCAGTATTCCTCAATTGATTTCAAGTTGGGCGAGTTTTTATTTGTTGCATTTCTAGATGAGTTTTTAAAATTGCACGCCAAATTCATCCATTTTTTTCTTTCACTTTTGTTGATGAAAGCATATAGATACAAATTTTCCCCTAAGTAAAATTTTAACTGTATTCTGAAACTTCTAGTATATTGTCTCACTTATCATTTTCTTTGAAAAATTTTTATATTGTTTCTATGATTTGTTCTCTCAATAAATTCTTTAGAATTAAATTATTTTGTCTCTAGTTTAAATTTTTTCTTCAAATGTTCTTTATTGAATAGAACTTTTACTATAGTATGTTCAATAAATGATATGTTTGGTATGTCAACATTTTTGCATTTCTGTGAGGTGTTTATAAGCCATACATGATCAGGTATTTTTATAAAGGAGAAGGAGGGGGAAGGGAATAAGCATTTATATAGTAACTACTAAGTGCTTACCTCCTCCCCAATATTTATTAATTTGTTTTCAGTTTTCAACATTCACTTCCATAAGTTTTACATTTTTCCCCCTTTCTCCCTACTCCCTCTCTAAGAAGGCATCCACTCTTATAAAGGCTCTACAAATACATTCCTATTAAACACATTTTCACATTAGTCATGTTGCATAGACAAATTTTAAGAACGGGAAAACTATGAGAAAACAAAACATAATAAAAGAGAAAATAATCTGCTTCATTTTGTGTTCCAACTCCATAATTCTCTCTCTAGATACGGATGGCAATGTGCATCATGAGTCCTTTGGAAATGTTTTAGGGTCTTGCACTGCTGGGAAGGGCTAAGTCTATCACACGCTGTGCTGTTACCGTATGTAATGTTCTCCTGGTGCGGCTCACTTCGCTCAGCATCAGTTCATCCATATAAGTCTTTCAGGTTTTTCTGAAGTCTGCCTGCTCATCATTTCTTATAGCACAATAGTACTTCACTACATTCTTATGGTCACAACGAGCTCTGACTTGTTCAGCCATTGTCCAACTGATGAGCATTCCCTCAATTTCCAGTTCTTGGCTACCACCAAAAGAGCTGCTATCAATATTTTTGTACATGGGCTATTCCCAATTTTTATGCTCTCTCTGGCATACAGCTCTAGAATCAGGACTGCAGGGTCAAGGCATACACACATTTTTATAGTCCTTTGGACATAGTTCCAAACTGTTCTTCAGCATGGCTGGCTCAGCTCACAGCTCTACCCACAATGAATCAGTGTTCCAACTCTCCCCCATCTTCTCCAACACTCATCACCTTCCTGTTTTGTCACGTTGGCCACTCTGACAGGTATGAGGTGGGACCCCTCCCCTGGCAGGTATGAGGTGGGACCCCTCCCCTGGCAGGTATGAGGTGGGACCCCTCCCCTGGCAGGTATGAGGTGGGACCCCTCCCCTGGCAGGTATGAGGTGGGACCCCTCCCCTG
>CM053771.1:168770994-168847721 GCA_028658325.1 Potorous gilbertii | reverse complement strand
AGGTGGGACCCCTCCTCTGGCAGGTATGAGGTGAGACCCCTCCTCTGGCAGGTATGAGGTGGGACCCCTCCTCTGGCAGGTATGAGGTGGGACCCCCTCCCCTGACAGGTATGAGGTGGGACCCCTCCTCTGGCAGGTATGAGGTGGGACCCCTCCCCTGGCAGGTATGAGGTGGGACCCCTCCTCCTCTGGCAGGTATGAGGTGGGACCCCTCCCCTGGCAGGTATGAGGTGGGACCCCTCCTCTGGCAGGTATGAGGTGGGACCCCTCCCCTGGCAGGTATGAGGTGGGACCCCTCCCCTGACAGGTATGAGGTGGGACCCCTCAGAGTTGTTTTGATTTGCATCACTCTCATCATTACTGACTCAGAGCATTTTTTTCCTATGACTATAGAGAGCTTTAATTTCTTCCTCTGAAAACTGCCTCTTCATATCCTTTGACCATTTATCAATTGGAGGATGACTTGTTTTACTGTAAATTTGTCTCAATTCTCTATATATTTTAGAAATTAGGCCTTTATCACAGATACTAGTTGTAAAAATTCTTTCCTAGTTTTCTGCTTCCCTCCTAATTTTGGTTGCACTGGGTTTGTCTGTGCAAATATGTTTCAATTAATAATAAAAATTATCCATTTAGCATTTCATAATGTTCACTATCTCTCGTTCGGTCATGAATTCCTCCACTCTCCATAAATCTGACAAATAAACTATTCCTTGCTCCCCTAGTCTGCTTGTTGTATCAGCCGTTATACCGAGATCGTGTACCCATTTGGACTTTATTCTGGTATACAGTGTCGGCATCAGTCTATGCTCAGTGTCTATCACACAGTTTTCCCAACGGTTTTTGTCAAACAGTGAATTCTTATCCCAGAAGCTGGGGTTCTTGGGTTTATCAAACAGTAGAGTGCTATAATCTTTGATTACTGTGTTTTGCATACCAAACTTATTCCATTGATCTACCCCTCTATTTCTTAGCCCGTAACAAGAGGTTTCAAGGATTGCTGCTTTATAATACAATTTGAGATCCAGTATGCCTAAGCCACCTAAGTATATCATCGTATTATCTGCAAAGAGTGATAACTTCACTTCTTTGACTCTTCTAATTCCTTCAATTTCTTCTTCTTTTCTTATTGCTAAAGTTAATATTTCCAGCACCATACTGAATAACAATACCAATAACGGACATACCTGGTGAACCCTGATCTTATTGGAAACATATCTAACTTATCTCTATTACATATAATGCTTGCAGATGGTTTTAGGTAGCTGGTACTTATGATTTTAAAGAAGGCTCCATGTATTCCTGTGCTTCCCAGTGTCTTTTGTACTAAGTGCTTTTTACAAGTATCAGCTCATTTGAGACTTACAATAACCCTTTAAGGTAGGTGTTATTATCCCCATTTTACACTTGAGTAAATTGAGGACAACAGACTTTATGTTTCTTGCCCAGGGTCACACAGCTGGTGTCTGGAGGGTGGATTTGAATTCAGCACTTCCTGACAGCAAGTCCAGCCTTCTATGTACTACAACCCAACTGTCTCTAAAGGTGCCACGCTCAACTAAAATAATATTTGGTCTCCTTTTTGTTTTCATTTAGTAATTTTCTAGAGCTCTATAAACTCTAATTTTTCTATAGTCCTTAATTTTCTGCTTTCCTTTTCATAAGACTATCAAAACAGAATAAACCATTCCCATCCCCTCTTCCTAACTTAACTTTCTGGAGGAGCTTAAAACCTTAAGGCTCTGAAAAGTCATTTTGTACTTTTCAACCATTAGCATGTAAATAAACAATTCATTTTCACATGATATATTTCAACTAATCAAATATGTGTACCTTTCTCCTGCATTTCTACCTAGTTTGGGCCTTTTCACCAGGAACGTTTGGAAATCCTGTATTTCATGAAAAATACATCTCCCTCTCTCTCTCTTCCACCCCCTGTAGAAACATACTCAGTTTTGCTGGGAAGAGTATTTTTGGTTTTCAGCTTCTATCTTTTATCTTTTGTAAGAGCAGGTACAGGCTCAGTAGATTGCTGGACCTGGAGTCAGGAAGACTCCTCTTCTTGAATTTAAATCTGGCCTCAGACACTTATTAACTGTGTGACCCTGGGCAAGTCACTTAACCCTTTTTGCCTCAGTTCCTAATTTGTAAAATGAGGAGAAAGAAAGAGCTAACCTAGTATCTTTACCAAGAAAATTTCAAATGAGGTCATGAAGAGTCACACATACAACTGAAAAAAGATTGAACAACCTTTGTCTTTTGGACCTTTACATACCAACCTCTTCTCTCTTTTTGGATGTAGCAGCAATCAAGATCCTCACTGTATCTCCTTGGTATATGAACCTTTCCCTTGACTAAGAAGATTTAAATTTTGACTCTGACATTCCTAGGACTTCTTTCAGTTTTTTTCTACTATTTTCACTTTGTCCTAAAATTCTAAAATAACTAGACAATTTTCGTTTATAATTTCTTGAAATATGGTATCCAATGCAAGGGCAGTGAGAAGATTCACAAGCAGTATAATGGTGTTTAAATTACCTTTCCTCGTCCTACATTTCATGCTATTTATCAAACCGTTACACTATGCATTTTCTTCTCTTTTTTTCAGTCTTCTGATTTTGCTTCAGTGTCTTCTCTTGGACTCATTTTCTCTTTGCACCATTCTAATTTTCAGGTGGTTCAATTCTTTTGTAAAGCTTATGACTCTCTGACCTAAGGTATTAATTTTCCTTGCCATTTTAAAAAATTCCCTAGCTATTCCACATTGTATGTCTTGTTTCATTCTTCTAGGTTTTCTTCTAGTCAGGAGAGTCACTTCTCTGAGGGTTTATTTTGACTTGTGTAGGATTTACTCTTGTCTTCTCAGTTCCAAATATTTCTTCATTGTATTATATGTTTTTATTTTTCTATTTCTTCATATCTCCAGCCTCAGTTTCTGGATTAGGGGCTTGTATTTCAGTCACATCCTGTTTCCACACTCCTGGATAATGTAATTTGATCTTGCTTGATCCTGAGTTCACTATGTAATTTCAGGTTCCTCCTTCTTCAAAAATTATCTAGTATTGCCTCTTGCTGTCATCTAAGCCTAGGCTGCCTATGTAATGGGCTGAAAAAATGCTATCTATCTGCCAGATCAACCTGGGAATCCTTCATAGAGATTAGCAGATATTTATGAAAGTATCTAGAGGAAAAGGTGGTTCAAGCAACAAAGGAAACAACAGAATTTCATTTGTGATGACAGAAGAGGTCTCAGGCAAAACAACATAAAGCAAGAGACTACTTTAAGAGCTTCAACTGCAGTTGAGAAAGAGGAGAATGGCACTGAAACCATAAAGTCCCACAGCTAAGCATGTAGTCTGCTTATTGTTGGTTGACCACAGTCTGGCCATCTTTATTCTGAAATGCACAACTTTTTACTTATCTGTCATAAAACACTATTTGCATTTGCTATAGCATCCAAGAGGCTCTTTTTACTGATTTTTGTTTAACTCTCTGCAGAGGTGTTGGGATTATCACAAGTGGTAAACAAGTACAATTAAACAAAGATGACTTATGGCAGGTTAATGTATAATTTCCAGATAAAAAAATAAAAGTGTTTTGTTCAGAAGAAAATTTAAGCAAGCACTGTCTTCTCACAAAGTACTTTAAAGTATTCCACGACCTGAATGTTAATATTCTGTAAATTTTAATACTATAAATGCACTTTAATAAAGTTCCATTTAACTGGTCCTGTCTCATGGATATGGATGAGGAGCCTGAGTCATCCCTCTAGGTGCTCGATTGGCTGTATCTCTGGCTGTGGGACTGGGCTGATTTGTATTTTATCTTCTACCCATCCAACTTAAAAGTCTTCTACAAGAGTCTGGCTTTCTTTTCGTACAGTCCTAAAGTAGAAGGAGGGATTTATAGCGGATTTTTCTTTTTTGGTCCTTTTTTATCATGTTCTTTCTGGCACATGGTTAGAGCCTCACTGGGGTATCTGTCAAGGAACTAGGCTCCTCTAGATCTTAACACTCTGCCATCTTCCTATACCTTCTACTATTTTGGCACCAGTGATTGTGCTTCCTTATGTCTTATCTATCATTCATACAAGGCCCTAAAGTGACAGTAGCACTAACTTCAGAGGGAAGCAAAGTTGCATAGCGTACAGGCAGAGAAAGCAAAAACTGAGACTGACTACTGAGGAACTTAAGAATACAAAACTCTGGTGGTAGTCAGACTGCTAACCTGCAGCTCTTTGTAGAGGTCTGATAAATTCAAATCATCAGGACCAGATAAACTATATTGCTAGATACTAAAAAAAACTTAGAGACAATGGCTAATGTAGTGTTAGGAATGTTCTAAAGATCATGTTAAATGGGAATAGTATAACAATACCGTATAAGGAAAAATGCCCTGATTTTCAAAAAAGAGAAGAGATAAGGAGAAATGCCCTGATTTTCAAAAAAAAGAGAAGAGAATAGCATGACCAGTAACCCTGATTTAAGTCCCAGGAAAATTTTAGCAAATCATTATAGAAATAATTGATAAAGATCCAAAAAGGAAAAGAGTGATTACAAAGAACAAGCATGATTGCATCAAGAACAGATCATATCAGATTAATATTATTTTTATTTTTTGAGAGGTTACTAAGCTGGTAGCTGAGGGGACTACTGTAAACACAATTTATCTAGATTTTGGCAAAGATTTTGATAGAGAATTTTATGTAATGTGGACCAGATAATGACTTAGATTCAGAATTCATTGGATGACTATACTCAAAAGTTCTAGAGAAGATAGAGCACTGAGGTAATTTTCATAATATAGATGTCAACAAGGAGAAATGTAAAGTTTAAATACTCTTGGGTACAAAAAAGTCAACTTCACAAGAACAAGATGAGGGAGTAATAGTAATACAGCAATTGCTCTGAAAAAGATCTGGGAATTTCAGTGGATATCATGCTCCATGACAGATATTGAAGAGGACAAAAAAAGTCAATGTGGTTTTGGGTTGCATTAAGAGATATGGGGAAGTGACCATTTCATTGCAGTCTGTCTGCCCCTATCAGATTTGATTTGGAGTATTGTGTTCAGTGGAATATGGATTTTCAAATCTGAGCGCCACTTAAGAACACTGATGGGGGGGGCGGAGCCAAGACGAAAGAGTAGAAAGACATACATATACTAGCTCTTCCCACACAGCCCATAAAATATCTGTAAAGAAAGACTCTCAACAAATTCTAGAGCAGCAGAAGTACAGAACAACAGAGTGGAGGAGATGTCCAGTTCAGGGTGACTTGAAAGGCTGATGGGAAACGTCTGTTGTACAGGCTTGGAGTGGAGCCTAGCCCAGTCTTGGCCATGTGGCATGGATCTGGGAGGAGGACACAAGCTGAGAGGAGGACATGAGCTGGGAGGAGGATACGAGCAGGCTTCAGGGGTGGAATCCCCAGTCGCAGTAGCAGGGGTTCCCAGATCCCTCAACCCATAGGTGCCAAAGGTCAGTGACAGGGTTTCTTCAGCTGGCCAAGAAGGAAGAAGGACCCTCCCAAAGCTCTAGCCTCAGAGACCACATCGGGCAGGAGGCAGCAGTTTCCACAGCAGCCCCTACAGCAGTCTGCATCCATTGTTGGATCGTAAAAACCCTGGGGGCAATGAGCAGCTGATTCTTACCTCAGTCCTGTGTAGAGGTGCTACAGCAGCTGATCTTTATCTCACAATGAATAGCACCCCTGCACCCTCAGCTTATCTGAATCTCAGCCCCCAGTGCTGACTTGGTGGAAGGTGGTTGCCTTGGAGGCAAGATGGAACTGGAGGCAAGGTGGCTGTGAAAGGGAAACTCTACTAAGATTCTGGGCACAAAAATCTCTTCTTGCTCCTAGACCAGTGAACATGCTTGACTGTGCCATGTTGGAGGAATCGAGATCTTACAGATCCCCACAGTATAGCCTATTCTTGACAAAGGACCCAAAAATCAAGTAACTGGTTGGGAAAATGCCCCCAAAACAGGAAAAAAAAATAAGACTATAGAAGGGTTACTTGCTTGGTGAACAGATATCTTCTCCCATCCTTTCAGTTGAGGAAGAACAATGCTTATCATCAGGGAAAGACATAAAAGTCAAGGCTTCTGTATCCTCAACATCCAAAATAAATATTCAGTGGTCTTAGGCCATGGAAGAGCTCAAAAAGGACTTTGAAAATCAAGTAAGAGAGGTGGAGGAAAAATTGGGAAGAGAAATGAGAGAGATACAAAAACATCATGAAAAGAGGGGTCAACAACTTGCTAAAGGAGACGCAAAATATGCTGAAGAAAATAACACTTTTAAAAATAGGCTAACTCAATTTTGAAAAGAGATTAAATAAGCCAATGAGGAGAATAATACTTTAAAAAGCAGAATTAGCCAAATGGAAAAGGAGGTTCAAAAGCTCACTGAAGAAAATAGTTCTCTCAAAATTAGAATGGAACAGATGGAGGCTAATGACTTTCTGAGAAACCAAGAAATCACAAAACAAAACCAAAAGAATGAAAAAATGGAAGAGAATGTGAAATAGCTCAATGAAAAAACAACTGACCTGGAGAATAGATCCAGGAGAGACAAAAAAATTATGGGACTACCTGAAAGCCATGACCAAAAAAAGAGCTTAGACATCATCTTTCATGAAATTATCATGGAAAACTGCCCTGATATTCTAGAACTGGGGGCAAAATAAATATTGAAAAAATCCACTGATCACCTCCTGAAAGAGATACAAAAAGAGAAACTCCTAGGAACATTATAGTCAAATTCCAGAGTTCCCAGGTCAAGGAGAAAATATTGCAAGCAGTTTGAAAGAAACAATTTGAGTACTGTGGAAATACAACGAGGATAACACAAGATCTAGCAGCTTCTACATTAAGGGACAGAAGGGTGTGGAATATGATATTCCAGAAATCAAAGGAACTAGGACTAAAACCAAGAATCACCTACCCAGCAAAACTGAGTATAATACTTCAGGGGAAAAAATGGTCTTTCAATGAAATAGAGGACTTTCAAGCATTCTTGATGAAAAGACCACAGCTGAAAAGAAAATCTGACTTTCGAACACAAGAATCAAGAGAAGCATGAAAAGGTAAACAGGAAAGGGAATACATAAGGAACTTACTAAAGTTGAACTGTTTACATTCCTACATGGAAAGACAGTATTTGTAACTCTTGAAACTTTTTTCAGTATCTGAGTAGTTGGTGGGATTACACACACACACAGAAAGAAAGAGAGACAGAGAGCACAGAATGAGTTGAATAGGATGGGGTCATATCTAAAAAAATGAAATTAAGGGGTGAGAGAGGAATATACTGGGAGGAGAAAGGAAGAAATGGAATGGGACAAATTATCTCTCATAAAAGAGGCAAGTAAATGACCTTTTCAGTGGAGGGAAAAAGTGGGGAGGTGAGAGAGAAAACATGAAGCTTACTCTTATCACATTCGACTCAAGGAAGCAATGAAATGTACACTCATTTTGGTATGAAACCCTATCTTACAATACAGGAAAGTGGAGGAGAAGGGGATAAATAGTGTGGTGGGGATGATGGAAGAGAAAGCAATGGGAGGAGGGAGCAATTAGAAGTCAACACTCTTGGGGAGGGACAAGGTCAAAAGTGAGAATAGAAGAAATGGGGGAAGGATAGAATGGAGGGAAATATAGTTAGTCTCATACAACATGACTATTATGGAAGTCATTTGCAAAACTACACAGATATGGCCTATATTGAATTGCTTACCTTCCCAATCGGGATGGGTGGGAGGGAAGAAGGAAGAGAAGTTGGAACTCAAAGTTTTAGGAACAATTGTTGAGGACTGTTCTTGCATACAACTGGGAAATAAGAAGTACAGGTAATGGGGTATAGAAATTTATCTTGCCCTATAGGACAAAAGAGAAGATGGGGATAAGGGAAAGGAAGGATGTTAGAAGGGAGGGCTGATTGGTGATAGGGGTAATTAGAATGCTCAGAGTTTTGGGGTGGGGGAGGGGAGAGATGGGGAGAAAATCTGGAACTCAAAATTTTATGGAAATGAATGTTGAAAACTTAAATTAAAAAAAAAAAACGAACACTGACAAGAATGCCCAGACAAAAGGAATAAAGACAGAGAAGGACCTGAAAATCCATGTTATGTGATTACTGGAAGGAACTGAGGATCTTTATCCTATTAAAGAGAAGACTTATAGATATTTTCCAACAGTTGAAGAGGGGTCATGCAGAAGAGAAATTACGCTTGTTTTGCTTTGCCTCAGAAAGCATAAGCACTAACAATATATAAAAGGTGCAAATAATTGAATTTGGACTTTATATTAAGAAAACTTCTCTTAGCAATGTCCAAAAGGAGGATGGGCTGCCATGAAAAGTGTCTTTTGAAATGTCCTCTGAGGCTATCTTCAAGCAGAAGCTGAATAGCCGCTTGTTGTACACAACTGGTGGGGCTTCTTCTCGTGTATGGAGAAGAATAGTAGAGCATGGAGATACCCTCAGAATCTGTAACTCTGCTTCTGCTAATATAGATAGGGTATGAGAGCTACACACCACAGAATTATGTAGTTTTAGGGTGACTAACTGAAAACATAACAATTCTACAAAATTTCACATAGCAAACTGCCACAAAACTAAAAGATAACTGTAATGACATTTAATAAAACTTGGCTTCCTGAAGCAAGTGGGAATGGTAGAAAGAGAACCGGACGGAGCGTTAAAGAGACTTGAGTTCTAGTTCTGGTTGAGCCACTGTATAACTTGGGACAAATCACTTGAACTCTGGGTCTAAGTTTTCTCATCTATAAAATGAAAATGTGCTGGAATAGATACACACTACATTCAATTTCCAGTAAATTGCAGAAATGGACAGAATTTCACTGTAACTTAATATCCCACTTTTCACCACATTCAATACTTTACTCATTCAATATTATTTGCTCTATTCCAGTTTTAGCTACTTAAGGACAGTATCAACCAATGCCCCAACATACAAAGGCAACAGCTCAAGTGAAATCATTATTTATCAAATACGCAGTTAGGATTTTGTCTTACAGCAACTGACTTGAAAAGACAATATCCAACAATATACTGTATCTAAAGACAGCGGCTTCTTTAGTGATAGAACATAACAGAAGAAATAACGATTTAATCCATTTATATTCTAACCTAAAACTAATATAAAATACTTTCAAATAGGAAATATTAGAAAATAGGAAATAAGAGACCTTATGCCTTTTAGGGAATTTTTTAGCCTTCAAATAAGATTAATAGATTCTAGTCAATCTTCATACAGTTAAAGATCTCAGAGTGAAAGGATTACAACATATCTCTAAGTTACTCTGGTATCAGCAGCATTCATTTTTTATCTTAAGCACCAAGTTAAAGCAAAATGACAATATAGGTCATAGAAATAAAAAAGGCATATCATCTTAAATATTAGCCTAAAAATAAGACTATATATATTTTTTACTTCTAGTTTATTTATAGAAGAGACTGGGAGGAGTAGTAGATTAGATTTAAAATAGAAAGCAGTGGATATAATAAATTAGTTTATCTGTGAATAAGCAGAAACCTTAGGATTTACTAACAAACAAAAATGCATTTATTAATATTTCACTTGTTACTAACAACACTAAAGACAACATAATGCTTTAAATCCAAATAATACTTTAAAAACAAAAGGAGCATAAAATATTTTAATTTATTAACCAAAGGAGCTACACTTGATATGCCTTTCCAGTACTAACATTCTATGAGTCTATTAAAAAGACAGATGTAAGGAGCAGTTATAAACTTTCTGTGGTAGGGCAATTTTTTCTTAACCATGTTAGCAATGAGACTATACATAAAAGATTTATTCCACTTTTTTTGTCCTCTGGCCCAAACCTGAGGGGAACTCCAAGAAGAGAAAAAAAGAAGGAATATGTGTATGTTCTGAGAAGATAAAATCATCTATTTTAATTGGATCCCCTTGTTACTACATTCGGGAAAAAGCATTCAATTTCAAATGAAATTTTAGCTTAAAAGATAGGGATGTATGCCTAAAATACCAATTTTGGAAAAACACACAACTTTTGTTCTCATATTTCATGTTGATATGTTAGTGACAGTAGACACTAAAATATAATTGTTCAGCTGTAATATTTTTTACACATTTAAATCAATATGGAAATTAAATAATAGTGACATAAAACTTTATGGATGGTGAAACTGTTTCTTTACTCTAAGATAATACTATAATTTGATAGAATAAAGCTTTCATGGAAGTTATTCACTTACATGAATGGACACAGTTTACTAAACTGATTCATTTCAACATTGCACTTACTTAATACATACAAATCAAATTAATATTAGGTGACATTAGCACTTTCAATGCTTCTCATTTAATAAACTTTCATGTTATATCACTGCATTATCAGTATACTGAGAAGTATACAAATTTGAATAGCTCATTCTGAGACAAATGAATACATATAAGAATCATTTGTGACAATCTCTAAACATATAATTATTAGTATGTAGACTCTGAAAATTAAATCCTTTGAAAAGCATCACATAAAAACAATTACTTTTTACGAACTTTGAAACACTGGAAAAAATAAACACTAAATTTTGAAGACATTCTGTCTGGGAAGAGCACAAAAAATGTTTCTTTATCCTCGTGAAGAGAAAACTCATAGCTATCTTCCAATAGCTGAGAGGCTAGTATGTGGAGGTGGAATTATACTTGTTTTTTCTTGCCCCAGAAATAAGAACAATAACAATGTGTGGAAGCTTTCAAGCTAAAAGACTAGTAATATGGAAAAAAAAAACTTTTCAGCAGAACTGGAAAAAAATGCTATTAAAAAAAGGGTAAAGTCCTGAGTGATTTCCATGAGAATTTTCAAATAATATTATGAAATATGATTCATCCACTTGGAATAGGAAAGTTATTTCATATATTTCAAAATGGATTATTAGCAGGATCAGTTCTATTATAATTCTTTGTATCAAACTAAGTACAATTCAAAACTTTGGTTCTAAAATTCATCACTTAAAATCCTATTTTCAAGGAATTCAATCTGATGTCAAAAGACATGTCATAACTTAGATTTCAGACTCTAGTGTCTCAAATCTGTTTATGTAGCACATAATGTAATTACAGCTACCTTAAGACAGATGAGGCAGAAGGCAGCAATATACCAAAATCTAATTGAAAAATGCAGTTGTCCAGAAGCACTTGTGGGGAAGAGGTCTCTGAAAAGCTGCTCAGAGCTTCAGAGTTTGAAGTGAAATTTTTGATGTTGTCACTCTCAATCTATTGAATGGCTGACAGACAATCAAACCCGTCTGGCTGGCTGGCAGCTCATTTTGCTGGCAGGTGGCAAACAATTAGACACACCAATTTGTGCCTCCTGATGACATTAAAGCATGAAACTAAGTTGTATGCAGGGCCTAGTGATTTGTGTGAAAGCATTTCAAAAATAATACTCTTTGCCGTGGCAACTCATTTCAGACTGCCACCTCCCATTATAGCTTTGAGCAGTGAAGACGACAGACTTGAGTTACGTGCAGAGCAAGGCCGCTTCTGTTCAATCCCTCATCAGCGCCCCCTGAGACCTCAATCCCCTCCTTTCATCAATATCACCTCATCATTTACATTTGATAGTACTTCAGCTCCTGAATACATTAACTATATAGGAGTCCTTTTCCCTAATATGACTTAGAAAATGCTTTGTGCTCTGCTACCTCACTCCCCCTTATACAATTTAGAAACTAAATGTACTCCTCTACATTTTCTAGGTGTTACTTGGACCAACATAAAAGGTTTTTCTTGATTTTTAAAACTCAATGATGTTACAAGATTTAGACTTGTTACTGGGAACACTATTTTGTGAAATTTTAATCAATATTCAGAATGAAAATAGGAGGTAAAATTACTCTAAATGAAATCTGCATTAAAATGTGTAGCAAATTTAAAATATATTCCTGTTTATTCTACATTTCATTTGGCTTCTCTTAAAAGAATTTCAATAACTCTTGAAGTGTTAGCCTTTAAACAAATTATTAGCCCACAATGACAACTTTAAAATAAAATATTATATAAAGTGTTAAAGGTAATGGTTTAATGTGTTTTTACACATTTTCATGAAAATATGTAGATGTAGTTGATTTATTATTCTACATGGCTTAAAGTATTTGTTTTAAAAAACTGTATATTTGGACACTAGAAGAGTATCATTACAAATTCAAATTTGTAACGTTTAAGACACATTCTCCCTCAAAAAAAACAAAACAAATTCACTTCAGTATTCACCACGTTACCCAACAAAATCTTATTTAACTAGCACAAATTCCCTCAAAATTCTTAAAAGTTTTTACAAGTACAGTTATTCTTTTTATATTTTGCTAGAAGTGATCACAATAATATAATATATAATTATAATAAGTGATAGCAATAATATAAAAATAAAACAGCAACATGCCAAGAAAAGTTAACAAGATAGAATTTCCTTGTCATCTAAATAATTTCTTAAAAATATATGAAATAATAAAAAATTGAAACTATGAAGGACATATAATTTATCCTTACAAAATATTTCCCAAAAGTTTTATGGTTCTATAGATACATGTTTATATTTTCTCTCAAATCATTAAAAATCACTTCATAAAGAAAAGTAAAAACTGAAGTTTTCAATAAATAGGCTCAAAAAAATAATTTCCTATGAAATTTAGAAGAGAATTACCTCCTTTTTAGCGGTAGCAATTAGACAAGATGAAGAAATTGAAGGAATAAAAATAGCTAAAGAAGAAACTAAGCTATCACTCTTTGCAGATGATATGAGGATATACTTAGAGAATCCCAGAGATTCAAGTAAAAAACTACTTGAAATAATAAACAACTTTGGCAAAGTTGCAGGTTACAAAATAAACCCCCACAAATCTTCTGCATTCCTACATATTAGCAACAAAGTCCAACAGCAAGAGATAGAAAGAGAGATCCCATTTAAAGCTAAAGTAGACACTATCAAATACTTAGGAGTTTACCTGCCAAAACAAACCCAGGGATTATATGAACACAATTACAAGATACTTTTTGCGCAAATAAAGTCAGATTTAAGTAAGAGAATTACCTCCTTTAAAAAAATGTCTAAATATAATGGAAATAAGATTTATTGCTGTTTAACTATGCTTTCTTATTCCTCCTTAGTTTTCTATGTCATCTTATTAATTCTTGTCTCATTCCTTTTTTCTCACCAAAACAAATGAACCAACTCTCCTTTTAAACTAGTTTCTCCCACACATTTATGTGTCTTTGGATAAGAAAGTACTTTCAAACTTCAATGATAATGATTTGGTTCAGGAGCCAATTTAATGCATTTTTTAGTATTTTATCATTGTAAATGTGCACCATTTATTTTAGAATTTAGTATAAAGTGTTTCAAAGTATGACTTTAAAAAGACTTTTCCCTATACATGCTTCCTCTTAGATTACTAAAGTGGAAACTATTTCAAGTCAAAATTTTCATTGCATTTTCATGAATTAATTTTGTCTTTTATCCTCCATGGCTTTAGGGAAAGATGTTTGTTTTACTTCTGAATAAAATAAAAATAACTCTAAATATCACTGAATCATTTCAACACAATGTCAACTTTTAGAATTTTCTAATCTAACTGAGCCTACTCTCTGTCCTTCATGAGTGTTTTAGAAATCTGACAAAAATAAATCTTATATCCCACAATACAATCTATATTCTACAGTAAAGTTTTCCCATTGGTTAATAATGGCTCCATGAGAAAGGTAAAGCTTCTGTTTCTTCTTGTGTGAATTCACATGTGGGTATTTTCTAAATAGCTGGGTGATTGCCTACTATAATATTTTCATAAAATCTATGAACCTTAGAAGCTAGAATGTATATGACCTTGTCCATTTTACAGGTGAGGAAGCTGGAAGCCAGGGATATTGTCTGAGCATCAGCATTAGTCAGAGGCAGTCTGGGATAAAATCTAAGATTTCTGCCTAGTTCAATATATTCCATTTGTAACACAGTTTCCTATTTTTAAAGCATATTATAAGTAAACATTTATTAAACTATAAAATTTCTTTCTTTAAAATTCTAAAATTAATCAGGTTGGTCATCTCTATTTAATGCCCTGAATTCAATTATAGTACTCTCCTCTATGTAGACTACAAAACACTTTCATTAGACTCAATTTCTAATTACTTAGTACTTAAATATTAGACCCCCAATATTTTTGAAGCATCCTCATCTAATTCTACATGTTTACTTACAACAATATAAATAACAAGTTCAGTACATACCTGTCAAAGGAATGAAACTGCATAGGAAGAATAGCATGGGCCTCCCTCTTCAACGCAGGATCAGGGTAAGGGAGAGGGTCAGGACCACACTCTGGAATTTCGACTGGGGCGGCCACAAGGCTCTTTAGTATTTCTTTGACATTAATGCCTTTGGTTTGGCTGATGCTAGATATGGATGGTGCAGGCTTCAGTATTTCATTAGGGCTCTCGCTTAAACTTTCTTGTGATTTTTTCACTTCAGAAGACAAAGTAGACAATAATTCACTCATAGCATCAGGACCTGCGCTGGTCTCTAGTTCGGCTCCATTCAAGATGCTAGGTATCTGCTCCTCTCCAATTCCTGAATCTGTATGAGGAATGGAACTTTCCAGCTGAATCTCGTCACCAGGTGTTGTTGTTTCTTTTTCTTTCATGTTCTCATGAAATGCAGCTGGAGTTTCTGTATTCAAAGAAGTGGGTATAAAATGTTTAAGAAATCTAAAAAGACAGACCAGTGACATATATATTTAAATATTTTAATACTTCAATATATTAGAATGAAGGCTAGGCAGGGACCAGCTCAAAACAACTTCTAAGAGCATACCATTAAATTTTCAATGTGAGTTTTTATATCTCAGAAATTTGCAAACATTACAAATAAGAGCATGATTTGCTGTTTTGTTTATTATCTAGACTTAAGAAAGTGATGGAGAAAATGTTAAAAATGCAGATTGTACATAAAAGTGTGTTGTGGACCTTTTTTTCCCATCAGAGCCAATTGTTAAATATTTTCCAGAAGATCAGTGATTAGAATATACCAATGAAATAAAGATTGTAAGAATTTTAAAAATGCAGCAACAAATAACAATAATACATGCCTACAAAACTACTTTTAAAAAAATATAGAAATATTCTGCATAATAAATATCTAATTACATAGGAAATATCTATTTAGTGCAAGAGCTGGGCAAGAACACTGATACTTTTAAAGCCTTAGGAATATCTATGATAATAGATTTACAGAAATTATTAGTGTTTTTTTTTGATGTTAAGTTATTTTGCTATCACATTTACAACTGAATTCTCGATATTAATTTTCTAAAAATCAAGTTATAATGTCTTTGTGAGAGACACAACCAAAACATTCAAATGCAATAAAGGTGTCTGATCAAGATATTAAAATCTATATAACAGTAAGCTTACATTTAGAAGTTTAAAAAAAAATGTTTTAATTAGATTAGAACAAGGTAGGTTGCATGATAAATTTAAGTCCATGAATTAGTTGTTGCTGTTGTTTGTCCTTCATTCTCTAAGAGGACCATGACATTAGGAAGATGATGCCACGACATGCAAGTGAATTGGATTTAAGTGAGGGAGGGCTGTGCAAAGTCGCCAGCCTCACTCTCTCCTCCAGAGTCACCTGGGTCCAGTGGCAAGGCATAGATTAGGACTGGAAATGGCCTGGGATGTAGTGGGATATCTTAGTCTTTACAAAAAAATATATTTATTTTTCAGCATTCGCTTCTTTAAGGTTTTTAGTACCAAATGTTCCTTCCCTACCCCCTCCCCAAGATGGCATCCAATCTGATATAGGTTATATATGTACAGTCATATGTAACATATTTTCACATTAGTCATGTTGTAAAGAAGAATTAGAACCAAAGGAAAAAACTGCAAAAAAGAAGAAAAAGAGAGAGAGAGAGAGAGAGAGAGAGAGAAGATGAGAGAGAGAGAGAGAGAGAGAACAGTATGCTTTGATCTGCATTCAGACTACTACATAGTTCTTTCTCTGGATGTGGAAAGCATTTTCCATCATGAAGCTTTCCAAATTGCCTTAGATCACTGCACTGCTGAGAAGAGTTAGGTTTTATCAAAGCTGGTCATTACACAATATTGCTGTTACTGTGTACAGTGTTCTCCTGGTTCTGCTCATTTCACTCAGTTTAAATTCTTTTAAGTCCAGGTTTTTCTGAAGTCCTCCTGCTCATTGTTTCTAGTGGAATAATAATATTCCACTACATTCATATACCACAACTTGTTCAGCCATTCCCCAATTGATGGGCAGGCCTTCAATGTCTAATTCTTTGCCACCACAAAAAGAATTGCTTTAAGTATTTTTGTACATGCAGGTCTTTTTCCCATTTCTATGACCATACAGACCTAGAAGTGCTCAGGATCCAAGTACTACAACAAAGTTTATGCACAGTTTTATAGCCCTTTGGGCATAGTTCCAAACAGCTCTCCAGAAGGGTTGGAGCAGTTCACGATTCCACCAACAATGCATTAGTGTTCCAATTTTCCCATATCGTTTCCCAACATTTATCATTTTCCTGTTCTGTCATTATTAGCCAATTAATCAGTATCATAGGTGTGATGCAGTACTTCAGAATTGTTCTGATTTGCATTTTCCTAATCAGAAAAAAAAATCATTTTCAAAAACAGTTGCTATTTACACTCACTCTGAGCCAGGAGAATACAAACAATGACCAAGACAGGGTTAGGCTGGGACCTGTTGTTCGCCAATCAATGAAAACCAAGTAATTTGGGTTTAAGACATATTCCTAAAAAGGAAACCGAGCCCACAAAACCCAAAGTATCTTGTGAGATTTCAGCAATCAAAATTTATAATTCCTTTAGGTAGAGCACCCACAGGTAAGGGTATGGAAATATATGTAACAGATAATTCTTACGAAATAGATCACAGATGTAAAGTTGGGTGGAGCCTTGAAGATTTTCTAGTCTATCACAGAGGAGATAACTAAGAAACGGAGAGTTGTAAAATGGCTTGTCCACAGTCATATAGGTAATAAATACTAGTACTAGGATCCCACAATCCTGACACCAAATCCAAGGCTCTTTGTTCTAAGTTAAGGATTCTTAACTTCTTAAAATTTATGTTTACTATGAAGACTTGAGCTCCCATTTGCTCACATGTATACTTTTTAGAAGGTTCTCTATTACATTCTCTGTAATGGGTATACAGACACTCATCTCTTCTTTTAAGAGTCTGTCAGAATCGATAAATATTTAATAAGGACCTACAACTTTCTAGGCACTGTACTAAGCTCTAGAGATAAAAAGAAAGGTGTAAGACAATCCCCGCCCTCAAAGAGTTCATGATTTAATGGGGGATGAGGAAGAAACCGAAACATAAAATGAAGCTGAAAAAAGTAGGGCTATGGATCTGAAGGAGTAGAGTCTTGCTTCCTACCTCACTGAAAAGAGACTATTTAATTTGAGATCCTCCTTCTTTCCCACTACACATCTCAAAACTTCTCAACATAATTCCCTGATGTTTTGCTTTGTTTCCTTCTCCAATACTTTCTACTGCCAAATCTGACCCCTCTATTTGTATCCCTCCTCTTATCTCCAAAGCTCTTTGAGAAGTTTTCCCCTGCAATCTTTTTTTCTTATCTCCAATTGCTGCTTGTGAACTATGTCCTTTCCTATGGACCATAAATATGACCAGGTCTGCCTTTTCCTTTAAAAAGTCTTTAAAACGAATTTTTTTCAATCCTGTCATACTCTTAAGCAATCATCTACTATCTCATCTTTTTCAATCTACTTGTCTAGGTTTATTACTCATTGTCCCCCTTCACACATTCAACATTCTAGTCAAACTGACTATGAATTAGACAGTAATAAGTCAAACTAGCTGGACACTAAAAGTCTAAAATGTTAATGACCAAAGATCAATTTGTCAGGGGATATCCAGTGGAGTACCCTAGACACCTATGCTCAGCTCTGTGTTATATAAATATTTTTATCAACAACTTAGAAAAAGGTGTAGATAATATTTTCAAATTTATAAAGCCCAAGTCTTTGTTCTTGGACTGCTCTTTTCACTTTGATATCATCCTGACTTCAATTATCATCTCTATACAAATAATTCACAGAACTATATATTCAGCCACAGTCTCTTAGTTGAGACTATGTTATCTTCAAATGCTTCTTGAACACCTGAAACTGAATGTCATGCAGGTATCTCAAACTCCACACGTACAAAACAGAACTCATTATCTTTCCCTGAGAAGCCTCTTTCCTTCTGAAATTTTCTTTACTCTCTAGGGAAACACCATCCTCCCGGTCACTGAAGTCCACAACCTTGGTGTCATCCTCCCCTCCTCAGTCATCACATATATTCATTCCACAGACACATCTTGTCACCTGTAACTTCACAACATCTTTCATATATTCCCCTTCTCTCCACTCAAACAGTCACATCCTACCTTTAGAATTTCATCACCACTTACCTGAACTATTGCAATAATTACACCTCATAATTAAGATTAAAAGAAAAAACCAAAAGCCACAATTGGTCAGAAACAAAGAATTCTTGTAATTTGTCCCATAAATAGCTGAAGTTTCTTTAATATCTACTATTCACAAAGATAAAGTAACTAGTATATAAAGCAATTTATAGCTTTTATTGTCAAAAACCATGAACTGATTGATAGTAAAGAATATAAGTATAAAACCAACATGTACACAATCTTGGTGACAGGTATTATACTACTCCCACCTTAATTCCATCACCAAGCCAAAAAAGTATTGGAATAACCAGTGAATGCATTTTGATAGAAATCTAGATTTATAAATTATAAAATTCAGGGCTTTGGGTAGTGGGGGAAGGAACCAAACAAATAATACTAGCAAGCATAAAGAAAGAAAGAGAAACGAGAAGCTGGGAGAAAGAAGCAGAAGTAACAACATCAGAATTCTTTCTGAAAGGAACAGGGGATGACCACAGCAAGAATTCATCTCCCTTTCTCTCTTGCTAGCAAAGAAGCATGGTTGGAGAAATCAGTTTTAGGAATTAGGCATGCAGTGAAAACAAAAAATGAGAATGATTAGTGGAACCACAATGCTGATGTAGGTATATATTGGCCACTATTGCTGCCACGCTCTCTGCTATGCTGTCTTATTCCTCTCTTCCCTGAAGCAGAAAACAGTGATTTCCAGTGTTACAGGGCATTTTAAGGAATAAATTAGGTTAACTTTGCAGAAAGTGATAATTAAGTTATTGAGGGAGAAAGAAGGGACATAGTTTAACTTGAAAAAGGTCACTTCAATGTTATGCTCAGCCATGACAACAAAGTCTATATGTAGCCAACATGAGTTACCACAACAAAAACAATCTAAGTAAAAGAAGACTAAAAAGAGAGAAAGAATTTTACTTCTTTATTTTAATTGATTTTACTTAGTCTCTAATTATATATGAATTTGTATAATTTTGCACCAAATCAATTCATAATGCTATCATTCATGAATGCCAAAACACTAAAAAGAACTTCTGCAGCAAACCAAATATTTAGACCACTAACAGTCTAGCATGTTAGATACTATATCAATGCTGGATAAGCGGCATTCTAAAAAGCAAGTATTCTTAACTTGGAGTCCTTGGAGTCAAAAAACTTGTTTGTTTTTTGAAATACATTGATAAAGTCATTTCATTATAATCATTTTCTTTTGCAATTCTTTGGATTTTATGTACTTAAAAAAATTATTCTGAAAAGGCTTTCCATAGGCTTTGACAGACTAAGAAGGGATACATGACAAAAAAAGTTAAGAACTTCTTATATAAAGGAATACAGAAATTGAAATGGCTCTAGTGATAGCGACAAGAGGATAAAAAATTTGCAGCATCATGCTTGAAAAAAATCTCACCTTTTTACATATATTCTAGGTTTGTGTCACTACAATCTTATGACAATCACATTAAAAAGTACTCTATATTAATCAGATCAAGAAAAAGCAACTTAACTTCCTTGCTGATATTCAGCATTTATTTACTATTAATATGCATTTATATGTATTTTTCATTTCTTCATAAGCACTCTTCACAAAATAAAAACAAAAACCTCAGCAACAGTATCACATACTCTAACTTAAAAATTTTATATTGAGAAACTAAAATATGAAAAAAATTACTTCTAAATGACCAATATTTCCTTCTCTAGGACAAATCATATATATATATATATCCCAGAGTCCTTGTCATTAGAAATGAAATCAAGAAGAATAGTACCACTCTTATAGTTCTCTCTATCCATGCCTTTCAGTGGAGGCTCTTTACTTATCTCACAAGGTCCAGTTTACAATGGACATAATGAACAATAAATAACATCTGCATTCAGTGACTAAACCTTGGATGTAAAAAAAGATCTTTTAATTCATGCTTCGGTAATTTTTATGCTATAGAAATCATAAAAAAAAAGTACTAATAGCTCTTCACAACATATAATCTGTTTTGAAACATTTTCCTCACAACTGCTCTTTAAGGCAAACAGGGCAAAAATGACTGTCTGATTTGATAAGTGGAGAAATTAAGGTTCAAGGATATACTTGGGGAAGTGAAAAAGGGGTGGATACTAAGTGTCAGGTCAAGTCTCAAACCAGAATCCTATGACTCTTCAAAGAAGCTAATTTCCCACAAGTCTGAGCCACTGAATCACTGCAATGGCCAGGTTGTTGAGGAGTATCACATGAAGCTGGAAATCCTAACACATGGCTATTCTTTCTATCAGCTCTAGAACACTATATGCACAGAATCTCTTCTGACTGGTTCCTTTACTCCATTAATAAAGAAGATTTGGAAAGGTGAGGAAATTACAATTGTTATTCCTTAAAAGAAACCACAGTCACTATCTAGGAGCTCATGACACAGCATTGGTCCTAACTACTAGAAATATCTATCAACTAAAAATAGTTCGATTAAAATTTTCAAAAAAGCATAATCTGAATATTATAAATAAGAGTAAATTGTACAATATATAAAATACATTAATATACAATATACATGTATAAAATACAATATTAAAATACAAAATACAAATATATTACCTGCTAAGATAAATTTTTTAAAAAGACAATGAAGTTAAAATTTATCTGAGTCTTCAAGTGAACTTTTTGAGAATTTCCAAGTGTAATACTGTTAGCTAATAATTTAATGGAAAAAAATGTCTACTTATATCTACATCTTTTCTTTGTTTTCATTTGAGTTTTTATCTCACATGTACATAAACTAACACTGTTGAAACGATAACAAGTTCACAAACCAAGTCAGGTAAAATTATGTAGTTGTGTGTGTACACACACACACGCACACACATACACAGGTGCACGTGCATATACACAATAATTTCCATTTAATTACCAGAGGACATATGGTTCACACTAGCCTTCACTCTGAATTTGGCTGATTTATGGACTTAGTTTAGAGACTTCGCTTTACTTTAGCAGGGTACCTAAGCATCTGTGATTATTTATAGTATGTTTTTAAAGTAAGGAAACTACAAAACACGTGACTATAGTGAACAGAACTTTGTTACATCAGACAAATGTGGGGGTGGGGGGGAATAGTTACCAATATACTCAGAAATATTTGATGATTCTATGTCTATTGGGAAAAGATCTTTTCACCTTCTTAGACAGCAATTAAATTACAGCAGATCCTAAATGAAAATGTTCAATCTAATATATATTTTGTACTCATATAGTCCCAACCTCTTGATTCTAGAATCTTCCCTCTATTATTTCCTGTTTTCCCTGCCTTTATTTGTTGTCTTCCCCAGTAGACTAGGGACTTCTTGCCTCTTTTTGTATCCCTAGTGGTTAATGCCTGAGAGTAACTAAGAATTTAATTAATGATTATTGATTGATATGCAAAAACGTGATTCCTTACGTATAAAATATACAATGTAGAAACCTTTAGCAACAGTAAACAGAAAATAAATTCTAAATAGGAGGTATCACTGCAAATTTATTTTAAAAATACATGCTTACATAAATATAAAAAAATTAATTGTATACTATCTTGATTTAACAAAAGAATATTAATTCAGGAATATAATCAGAATTAATAGTATTTCAAGGAAAATATATTCATATTGAAACTAAAACATATATTTATAGATTGCTTTTAATCAGAAAAAAACTAATGAAGTATTTTAGAACATAGCTGCCAAAAATTTTTATTAGTTTTCAAACCTATATTAAAACTTTAATTTCTATTAGTGTTTTTACAGAATTTAGAATTAATATTGAAGGATATGCTTCCAATTTTGCTGTCAATTAAAAGTCTGTTTCTTTAACCTTTCTATAGTACTAAAGAATCTTGAGTGTTTAAACCAATTCATTTAAGTGGGAAGTTAAGCATGAACAGCAGCAAAAGTATAACTGATTACATCTGTGCATGTCATTACAATGACAGTAGGCTTGTAAATTTTCAACAGTTCTCATCAGTTTCTGTTGCAATCGGCCATGTCAGTATACAAAACAGGAACATTACTAGCCTGACTGATCTTAACCTTGTCAGAAACAGGCAGTTGGATGCCAGATGCTTCATTTTCTTACTGTTTTTTATTGCATCTAATGAGTTTGTCTATTACTTTTAGGGGAAAATATGAGCTTAAATTCAGTAAATGACATGGTGTCTACAAGGTGACCTCATCTGCCACATTTTTTCCTAAAAATATCTTGTTTTGCTGTGATTTATGAAGTGTTTTTCAGTATTTATTACCTATTAAGTTACTCAAATAGCCAAATGTGTACACAAGGAATAATAGGTAATACATATAGGGCAGCTTTGAAAATTATCCTTGCTGCTCTTGGATTATAATATTTTTTAAAAAATTTATCTCAATCCAAATAAATTCACAAAAGCAAAACAAACAAACAAACAAACTAGGAGAAGTCAAAATAGAAGGAATCTTCACCAAAGTACTCTCCTCCACTTCCAGAAATCCTTAGGGTTTCTAATTATCTGTTCTTAGAAGAGTAAACTCTGAAAACATGAGTAAAAAGCAATGTTATTTTCCTTTGGATTTTTCTGTATCTAAATGGAAAAATAATAATGAATAATAATTTAAACAAGTAGTTATGCCCTATAAAAATAATAAAATGAAAATTCAGGAAAATGCTACCAAGGAAAAACAATCAGACTTTAAGAAATGATAGTTTAATCTTGGGCTTTTTAACTCTTACCTAAAGTATTTCTCAGAGAATGACTCTACATATATTTCTCCTTTGGAATGTTAGCTCCTTCCCACATGTACAAATATAGCAGCTCTTTTGATGGGGGCCAAGAACTGGAAATTGAGGGAATGCCCATCAGTTGAGGTACGTGAACGTAATGGATTACTATTGTGCTATAAGAAATGGTGAGCAAGCAGATTTCAGAAAAACCCGCAAAGACTTACATGAATTTATGCTGAGTGAAGTGAGCAGAACCAAGAGAACACTGCAACAACAACACTGTGTACCAATCATTTATGACATACTTGGCTCTCCTCAGCAATACAACGATCCAGGACAATTCCAAAAGACACATGAAAAAATGCTATCCACATCGAGGGAAAAAACTATGGAGTCTAAATCAAAGCATCCTTATCTTTACCTTTTTTTTGTTTTTTCTTTCTCATAGCTTTCCCCCTTTTTGCTATTCCTTTAAAGCATGCCCAATGTGGAAATAAGATTGCACATATATAACCTATATCAGACTGTTTCCTGTCTTGGGGAGCAGGGAGGAAAAAGAGGGAGAAAAATCTGGAAGTGAAAATCTTATAAAAGTGAATGTTGAAACTTAAAAAAAAAAATGCTTGCTGAATGGAAAATAAAATAAAATACACAGGATTACCAAGGGGGAAAAAATGTTAACTCCTAGAAGGCAGGAACTATATTTTTGACTGACTTTTCTTCTGTCCTAAACCAGTAAATATGGTAGGAGTAAATGGGACTTTGGTTCTGGTGCCAAAATTTTAAGGACTTCATTTCCTCACCTGATTAGAAGTCCACAGACAACATAGCTATTGACATAAATAGAAAAACAGCCAGATCACAAGGGGCACTTAATGTGCTTTTCAAACCACTGGTCTAATATGGGTGGGATTTCAGGATGTTTGACCTTAACTTCTACACTGAATCAGCTATATTGCAGTGTGGGGTGGAGAGAAGGGGGAGGGGAAAGGCTTTTATTCTAATGGCACATGCCAAACAAAAATTCTTCTTTAAACATGGCAAACCTTCTACGTTGCCAAAGCCTTCACAAATTTAAGTTTTTACAGGGATGCACATCTATGTATTTATCTTCACAGAAAAAGACTCAAATTATAAGTGTGAACACCATAATAATTTTAAAGTAATTTTCCTTAGCACCTACACAGTGACTACTCAAGACACCTCAGCTAGAGAATTACCAAACCTACATAGTTTTCATTATGTCAATTTAAAAAAATTTTTTATTCTAATACCATGGAATGCATTTTGTTAAAATATTAATGTGAACTTATATTTTAATAGAATTACCATTCCAATTATTTTTGTAGCTTAAAAAAGCCTTCCCAGCCCCAATTCACCGGACATTCCTATTAATATGAGGGCTGCTAACCATAGAAAACAATCACTAGTCTATATGCTTGCCACTATGAGAAATACAAAAATTAATCACAGTTTTTGCTTTCAAAGAGCTTAACATCTAAACTTTTAAATAAAATTCTAGAGTATAATAAAGATTTTGAAAGGTTCCTGGAGGCACACAAATTAATATCAGAGGACAGATTATTTCTGGTCTGAGAGGCTCAGGTAAAATTATTTACTTGAAGGAGGTAGAAACTGAAAGATATTTTGAAGGATTTCCAGGATTTTGACAAATGGAGATTCAACTCAATTCAACAAATATTGTATTAAAGATCTATTATGTGAAAGATCAGTGTTGGGTTTGAGATTATGAAAATACACAAAAAAAAATTTGTCCCTGATGTCATGTAGCTGAAACCTAATAAGGAGTAAGACAAACAAATAGCTATAATATTAATGAGATGGTGAATAAGTACATACATTATTCAGAGTATCATAAGAAAATCAAGGACAGAAGGGTTATTTCAAAATGGGAGAGATCAAGGAATACTCTACAGAAAATGTTTTCAAGTAGGGACTCAAAGGAAGATTTTTTTTTTCTAACTGCCAGAGGAAAAAGATGGAAAACATTCTCATTCACATGAAACAGCATGAGAAGAGGCAGTAAAAGGCAGAATGACATCAGGAAAAAGTTGAGTATATGGCTATAATGAAAAACAACAGGCAAAATAGAAAACAGGAAGTCACTTACATTGGCTGTTTTTTTTGGGGGGAAGTGGTAGGAAGTTCTTAAATTTTTGTAGAGAACTGATTAGACCTAAAATTAGTAAGATACCTTTGAGAGTAAAATAAAAGATGGAGGGAAAAAAAGACTGAAAATAAGGAGACCAGTTGTAAGGCTGCTAAATGGGTAAGGTAAGGAAGCAAGGAAAATGAAAAGAAAGTGACACATGTAAGAGGTATTGTCAAAGACTGAATGGGACTAGACAACTATTTGCTTAAGGAATAAGGAAGAGGAAGTTGACAGGGATGATTCTAAAGATCCAAAGTCATGCTTACTAAAATGGTATTATCATGAATAGAAATAGGGGAGTTAGAAGACTGGGCAGATTATAGGTGGTAGTTGAGTTTGAGATTTGGGTAGCATGCTTAGGTTGAGATATAAAGCATACCAATGGGGTGTGAGACTAGCTTCTGAGGAAAGGCTGAAGATATAGGTATAATTTGAAAATCATTTACACACAGGTAATAATTAAAATTACAATAGCGAAAAAGGTAACCAAGGGAAAAGTATATAGAGGGAGACAAAATAGAACATTAGAGGACTTCCACATTTAAAAAGAGGAAGGATAAGCAGTCCAAAATAACCAGAAAAAAGTAAAGTCACAGAATCCAAGAGTGGAGAGTTATCAGTGAGGTAGTAGTTAAACAGTGTATATAACAAGACAAACAAAATCAAAACGTGAAGTCTAAAAATGAGTCAATGGATTTGGGATTTAAGAAATCACAGGTTACCTAAGAGACACTAATTTCATTCAAATACATTATTCCCAGGAAGAGAAGGCAGACTACAGAAGGATGAAAAATTGGTGAGGAAAAAGAGGCAGTGAGCATGTACTACTCTTTAAGTAAGAGATAGAAAGGATGATAGCTTGAGGAGGTAACAGGGTTAGGAGAAAGTCGTGGCTTTTTTTTTAAAAGAAAAAAGAGGTCTGATCATGTTTGTAAACAGGAAAGGGAGGTACTAGAAATCAGACAGTAGAAAGATGTGAGAACTATGGTGCAATGGCTTACAAGGTACAGCAGGGGATAATGATAACCACTGATACTTACATGGCAAGGTTTAAGAAGGAAAAGAAAAGCGAGGGCAAGGGAAGAGGACAGTAAGAAGCATATCCATTTAATAAATGAGGAAACAGGTTCCGTGAGGTATGACCATAGCTTTGCAAATCAGAGAACAGGAACTAGAACCAAGGATTTCCACCTCCAAATCTAGTAATCTTTCCACTACATCGTGCTAACAGGGGTCAGTTTTGATGAGAAAGAGGGGCACCTCATCGTTGGAATGGAGATAAGGAGAAATGAATGGGAAAAGAAAAGGAAAGATTTAGCCTTTTACAAAAAGAAAGAAAGTGTAGTGCTAAGTCAGTGATGGGGAACCCACAGCCTGAAGGCGACATGAGGCCTTCTACATTCTTGGGTGTGACTTCTTTCTGACTGAATCCCAGTTTTGCAGAACAAATCATTTGTTCAGGGGGTTTGTTCATTTCCCATCTGGTAAGTAACCTGAGGGAGAGGAGGTGGAGTGGGGAAGGTAAGAGGCAGATGGAAATGATTATGTTCCTTTGAAGTCTGAATATAAGTTTACAAGTATTCTCATTTAACCCTCACAACAAGGCTGGGAGAGAGGTTTACAAATAAGAAAATGTAGGCTGAGAGAGATTAAGTGACTTGTCCAGGATCACACTGCTAGTTAAGTGCTGATTCAGTAAAAGTCAGGCTAGTTCTACACCTACTGCCACCTACCTGCCAACAAGCGACAGGAAGCACTAGTGAAGGCCCAATGATGTAAGACTGTTGTTAAGTTTGTAGTGAACATGGCACATTCTTCATGAATTTGTTCTGCCAAAATCTACTGCTGAGAAGAGAAGAGCAGGAAGATGGTGGGGCCTGCCCCAGGGTAAACGATTAGGTTAAGATCCAGGGTGAGCGCAGCTCCAGATAAAGGTGATGAAGGTTTAGAAGCAGTCAGGTGGTACAGTGAACAGCATGTCAAACTGGAGTCAGGAAGACCCACGTTCAAATTCAACCTCAGACGCTGACTAATTGTGTGAACCTGAATAAGTCATTTAATATCTGCCTCCGATTCCTCTATAAAAATGAGGAGGAAGAGAGAGAAGAAGGAAAAACAACAACAACTTACAGTGCCATACAAATGTGAAATGGAAAAGAAGTCTCCAACACTGTGAACTAAGGAATTGACACAGTCACTATGTCCATCAAGTCCCTGTATTTCCTTCTTGGTTAAGTCCTCTGTAGTCTGTTGTGTAGTCCATTCAGAGCATGCTGATATCCAGTGGTTGGGTTGTATTTTGTATGTTATATTTTGAAGTGATCATTAACTGTCTTGTCTACCTGTGGCTATGGAAGTAAGCAGGCAGGGTAGTGTAAATCCTGAAGTGACAAAATCAGTGTCATAAATTATATACCTTAAGCCTCTAATAAAGCCTTCTTTCCCTAAGGATGTACATACTACAAAGGCTTTGGTCTCTGAAAATAATCAAATTGTCCTATGGCTTCTTTCAGTATCTTTTGCACAATTTAAATAAAATTAAAAAGTACAGTGACTAAAACTGTAGAACACTAACAAATGGCATTTTATTTCAGACACATTTGATGCCCATCAATTAAGGAATGAATAATTGAACAAGTTGTGGCTTATGATTGTGATGGAATACCATTGTGCTACAAGAAATGATGAGCAGAATGCTTTCAGGAAAACCTGGGCTTAAATGTTCCACTCAAGTGAGCAGGACCAGGAGAATACTGAAAACAGCATCAGAAATAGTATATGATGATCAGCTATGAATGACTGAGCTCTTCTCAGCAATACAATGATCTAAGACAATTCCAAAGAACTCGTGATGAAAAATGCTATCTACCGCCAGAGAAAACAATGATGGAACCTAAATAAAAATCAAAGCATACTATTTTTTCACTTTATTTTTTTCATTTTGGGAAGTGTGGTGGTTCTGTTTTTCTTTCACAATGTGACTAATATGGAAATACATTTTGCATGATTGCACATGTATAACCTACATCAAGTTATTTACTATCTCTCAGGAAGGGCGAGAATTTGAAACTCAAAATTTAAAAAAAAAATGTTAAAAACTGTTTTTACATGCAACTGAGAAAAAAATAAGATAATCCTTTTTTTTTTTTCAATAAAAGACACATTTGACAGGATATATTCCCTGCTTTCTATTCAGCTGAGTAAAGAAAGTCTAAAGCTAGTTAGTTAGTCTTCTTAATACTGGAGAGGTCTCTTTTTGAGATGGTCCCCAGCCCAATTATGCAGATAATACACAAGTCAGTGACCCAGGCAGGACCACACCCATTAATGAATAACAGAATCCGGTGATCTCTAACTGTGCTATCTTTCTCTTTCCAGGCAAAGAAATGGCCCCCTCAAAAAGGCTTAGACCTTAGTCATAATTATTGCCATATACTGAGTCACAATGATATAGTTACTGAGGAAAGCAGCATTTGCCTCAAGTCTTTCCACTTTGCCTTATTAAAAGGAGACTGTTTCTAGAAGTTTTGTTATTTATGCTATAAGTGCACTCAACTGAATATTAGTACATTATTTCTTAGTCTTCACATGTTGCCTTCATGTATACACCCAATATCATGTTAGCTTATATTGTTTTGTTACTGGGGATCTTTTTGGTTTAATTTTCAAAAGAGCATTGACAGATGTGAGTTCCCAATTCTGACCACAAAATCCTTTCCTACTATACTTTCAAAGGGTACTAAAGAGAACCAAGTTGTAGATTTGATCTTTGTACTAACTAAGCTAGTCTTAAAAAGACAAAAGTACTTGTTTAACAAGTGGAGACTGCAATATTATAGATTCTGGCTGATTTCAGTCCTTCTCCTGTCTCTCCCTCCACTCCTTTCCATCCCTACCCTCCACCTTTCCAATAGATCTTTCACATCTTGCTAGTGGGCAAATTCCTCTACATAAAAACAGTAAGCCACCTTCTACTGGGTACCAAATATTTTTTAGTCCGGCATTCAAGGTGCTTCATAATCTGAATCAAACTTGTTTTTATAGGTTTCTCACTACTCCCTTTAAAAAAAAAAATAACCCAATCAAATAAGACTACACATTATTCCCTAATCTGATTCTGCCCTCTACAGACCAAGCAAACCTGGCAAAGCAAATCAAATGCCAGTACTAAAAACAAACGAAAAAGCTCTCATTTCCTAATGATAAGAAATAAATAGGCGCTATCTTTTCACATGAAAGACTTCAAATATTTACTGAAAGATCATTATTTTTAGTTCATATGTAATATTCTTCATAAATGGATAATTTTTTATTATGAAAAATGAGCCTCCCCAAACATACACAACCCTCTGAATTAGCAGAATAAAAAACAGGTCTTTGAAATAAAAATAAATCTCCCAAAACAACTAACAGAAACATTATTCAGAATTATAGTGACTGGTGAAAAAAGGAGATAAAGGTTAAATGAGAAAGGGCTTCCTCCAGCCTAAGACTGCTTTCTTAATTCCTCTAGTTTAAAATTGCTGTAGTTTAAATCTCCTTTTACAATCTACATTCTCCTTTTTCTCCTCTGAGTACTTCAACTTTATTGATTCTATCTGTCATTTTCTATTTAATAAAGGAGCAATGCCAATCTCTTTTTTATATGGAAGTCTCATAATAGAAAGAAAGGAACAAGAATCAAGAAGATATAGAGGTGTTTCAATCTTTCATGATCTGATCATTGTGGCTACTTTCTCCACTGGGGATTTACTTAAACATCTAAAAATGCACTGCATGATACACTGCATGTTCGTTACTTTTTAGGTACATTATTATAATTTATAGCAAAGATAGGGAACTTCTCTCCTAGAACTTCATTTCTTTGGGTCCACAGTAAAAGTACCAAGGTATAAGAAGCAATATAGCTTTAAATACCCTAAAGATACTCAAAAATATCTAAAACTAAAGTTTACCCTGAAATTATTTCTCTCTCATTTCCTTATTTCTGTTAGTATCTTAGGTTCAAAGCCTTAGAACCATCATTAAATCTTTTTCCCTGATCTCTACTTTGAACAAATCAAAAATACTATGAAATTTTTTATTTTGTAATTTTCTTCTCTATTCCCACTACTTTCACCCTAGCTTAAACCTTTGTCACATTATGGTAAACAGTTTCTTAACCGTTTAGTGTAACTACAGATAATCCATAATGCATTTAACTGCCAGACTAATTCCACAAACAACACTTGTCTTAATGACCCTTTGTCCTTTCAAAGAATGTCTCCCATGCCTGGAATGTACTCTTTTTTCATCTCTGCCTCTTAAACTCCCCAGATTCCTTCAAAGCTCAACTTCACTTCTTACATGAGACCTTTCCTTATCCCTCTAGTAGTTAAGTGTCTCTCCACCAAATTACCTTATATTTATTTCGTATAGACATATATGTAAATCTATTATTTCCCTTGATAAAACATATGGTCTCGGTCCTTTGTTTTTGAAGAGGACCAAATAACATCACTACGTTGTGATACAGTGTGTCCAACTGTGGTTGATCAGACAAGTATGAGCTAGGTAAGGCATATATAGTCCATATGAATATTTGGAATGGAGATGTCTAAATTTGTGCATCTCACATTTCTTTTGAGCTACTGCAATGTTCTATCCCCTAACTTCCCTATCTGAATTGCAGAACTGCACGCAAGACATAAGCTGTTTGAGGAAAGGAACTATTTCATTTTTTTTTTTTGTATACCCAATGCCAAGCATAGGGTCATTTTCATAACCACTGCTTAATGAATATTTATGGATTATTTGAAAGAAATGTATCTTTCCTACTCCAAAATCTTTAATGATTTCCCATTTTCCCATTATCTGCATGGTAAAAACCAAAATCCTCCACCTGTACTTCAAGGTCCTTCATATTCTGGTCCCAACCTCATCCCTAATATTCACCTTACAAGAACACACTGATCCACACAAAATTATATCTTCCACTGGCCCAAATATGTAATACAATTTCCTCACTTCCATATTACAATCAGTTCATTCACTTGGAATAATGCCCTTTGAGTCTTCTTAACCTACCTAAACTCTAATCCTTTCTCAAGATCTAGGTTACTTATTTCCTCTCTAATTATTTTACATGAAAATCTTTTCTTGAAATGAGCTCTCTACTTTTACTTTGTGTAGTAATTACTATCTATATAATTTATTTGGAAGCAAATGCTAGGCTGTTAGAGCTTGCCATTTCACCTAAAGTTTGCTTAATGACTTGATCTTTGCAGAGATGAACTATTTAATCCTGACCGGTCACTAGTGGAAAGCAGGGTGGGCAATGAGGAATTATGTTGAAGATGATGAGCCACAGAGTAAAAAGACCTATTTGATGGCCTTTAAAATAAAATGGAAGAAACAGCCCTTCTCCTCTAGCCCCATGCCTCCCTGTCTCTCTCAGTGTCTGTCTCTCCTCCTTCCACTCACCCTTCTAACTTTGTTACTCCAGTCTATATGTGTGTTCAGAATTTCTCTGAAGTCCTACCCAGAAAGAAACAAGATGCTACAAGCAAACGACAAGCAAAATGTGTTTCTGCTTAACTAAGCCTGAGTCCTTGAGTGTCTCTGCTTTTTCCTGTCTTCCCTGTGTATAAGCTAGCAACAATCACTAATGAAAAAAATGGACATTTCCAGGCCTAGTAGTTATCTCATTATTTTAAGAGTTTCTGAGTATGGTACCAGTCAACCAAAGAGAAGTGATTCCCATACTGGCACAATTTCTCAAAGGCGAAGTTCCACTATCCTTAGGAGATGCTACAACTGAAAGTGTTAAGAAAGCCAAGCTATTGGCTAGACCTTGGAAGTTGGCTAGACGATACTTATCCAAGGTGGAAGTGAAATATCTATTTTAGCAAGAAGAAAAAGCTGTCTTTACCTTTAGGAAATAATACATCATGCTTATAATGGGTTACTGTTTCATATTTTATATTGTAAATGCATGCATGCTTATGAGTTTTCTGTGTTTTAAGTATTTTTAGTTGTGGAAAAATAAACCTGATACAACAAAACAATGAGCACCTTTTTAATAAGAGATCATATTTCTCATTTTAGGGGGAGACCACAGATACAAATCAAACCTACAATTTGTTTCAGAGATTTCTCTTGAGCTATTCCAGAGCACAGAAATTGAACCACAGAGACAGTTGAAAAGGCTGCGGCTTCCTTCAGGGTGGGTCTTTGTCAGTGCAGATCCAGAGCACCTGTGGGAGGTATGTCTTCTGGGCCAAAAAGTTGTATGAATGTGTGGATATCATTTGATGGGTAGACTTTAAGTTCTTTTAGGACAAGGAATATTCTTAGCTTCTTTGTATCTCCCATAACACCAGCAGTATTTGCACGTAGTAGGCAGTTAATAATTAAATAGCTGTTGACAGTACTGTTAGATTCACTGACGGTATTATAAAAGGCCACTAGATGGTGATGTTAATATATGAAAGTAGTCTTTCCAGAGCAGGAAGTTTTTCTGCTGTTGTAGGGAAGGATAAAGAGAAAGGAACGATTTATATAAGAAGAAAGCAAAGGAATGGGAAAACAGGAGGCCCTCAGGACATCACTGATTGATTGGAAGAGCCTCCCACAGAATCCTGACTATCTTATCAAATCTACTTCCTACAGTTGGGGAGCGTAGTCTTTGCCTCCTATCACAGGGCTCTGATGGTTGGAAACCCCTTCTTTCACTGTCAACAACAGAAATCACTAGATGGTTGGAAACCCCTTCTTTCACTGTCAACAACAGAAATCAAAAAATCTCTCCAAATAGGAAGGTATTTAATTAGATCACATGTAAATTCAAAAAGTTCAAAGTAGAACCCACATATCCCTAAACCCAACTCTCCTCAGCAATGCCCGATTTCTGCTTGAACATTCTACTATCTTGCCCCTCACTAAAGTTTGCAAATTCAGACTCACTCTGACTCTCTGCTCACTTTCAAGATCCTCTACACCTCCATCTCCAATCACTTGCCAGATCTTACTCCACAAAATCCCTCTAATCATCTTCCTTCATTCCTCTCTGAGGAACCACTTCCACTGCCTTCATTACCTCTTGCCCAGATTATGATAAGAAGCTCAAAAGTGTACACCTCCTTCAAGTCTCTCCCTCTTCAGTCTATCATCAAAACTACAGCTAAAATATTCTTCTAAGAGAATGTCTCGATGATCAATTATCTTCAGTAACTCCTTATTATGTTTAAGATAAAATAAAAACTCCTTAGTTTGTTACATAAAGACCTTTAGTCTGGCTACAGCCTAACTTCCCAAGGATTACTTCACATTTATTCTCATTCACATAATCTATGTCCCCGGCAACTGGACCTACTTTGCCCTAATGCCTAACTAATTGGTGCATCTCCTCCCATCCATCACCAAGAGTCAACTTTAACACTCAACTAGAAAAGGTAATTCCTATAGGAGATTTTTCCTGATACAGTTTGAAATGTTTCCCTAATTCCAAAAATTCTTTTTGAATTTTCCAAGCAATGCAAACTCTTTGAAGTCAGGAAATGCTTTTATATATCTAGTAGCACAGCATATACATGGTAAGAACATAATAAATGTTTCCTGAATATTAAATGAATTCAATGATGGAGTGAGGGAAGAAAAAAGAAGCAGAGATGAAAGAGGAAGATGCACAGGAAGAAACAGAAGACTTGAATAACCCATTCCTTCTAAACTTAAGGAATCTCACAACACTTCTAATAATGAATTCTGACAATGCCTATACTTAACTTGCAATCGATAGTCTTATTACCTCCATTTCCACTCACTACTGACCCAGGCAAATAATAACATTAAAAAATGAACTGGACTTCTAAAAGCACAGACTTTAAACAAACACTGAATTTGCCTAGATTACACATTCCCAAATTTTATGAGTTCATGAGTGTCCCCTAAGGATCAATTCTCACTCTATACTATTTCATTTAGTGATCTAAAACCTTCCATAGATTCAATTATCAGCTCTTTGTAAAGATTATCTGAAACTAGATGTCCAACAGGCATCACAAATTCAACAAGTCCAAAACAGAACTCATTATCTTTCCCCCTAAACGCCTCACTTTTAACTTCCTTATCTGTCTCCACCAACTGAGCTCCTACTCAGTGGCATTCTCTACTCCTCAATGACGCTACCCCCACACATCACCATTATCTCCAAAAGTCAGCTAGATGGTATGTCTGCTACAACTGTCTGCCCGCTTCAGTCCATCATCCACTCACCTACCAAAGTGATCTTCCTAAAGTAAGATATGACCATATTACTCCCCTGCTCAATAACAGTAGCTTCCTATCACCTCCAAATTGAAGATTTTATTTCTTACACCCACCAATTCCAAGTCTCTTCAATAGCAGTCCTCCATCCTTGGAGTGTTCTCCTTTCTCACCTTCTGGTTTTCTTGGCTTCTGCCAAGACTCAGAACAAATTACACCTTTTTAAAGAGGTCTTTCCTGATCCGTCTTCCTGCACTGCTAATAGGCACCACACTTCTGGGATTACTTACATGATGCATACAGAGTGATCTGCTGCTATCCAATAGAATGTGACCTCCTAGATAAGTGATTTTGCCTCACTGTATGCTTGCTTATATCTGCTTACTTTACTTTGGATCAGTTCATAGAATGTTTACTATAATTCCCTGTAGTTATCATATTCATTGTTTCTTATAATGCAGTAATAGTCTATCTACTACATTCCTATACCATGATTTATCTAGTCATCCACAATCGAGTGACATCTGCTTTGTTTGCAGTAATTTGCTACTATAAAAAGGGTTATAGGGGTCATTATAAATATTTTCTTTTTTTCTATTACTATTTTATTTTTTCCCAATTCATGTAAAAACAATTATAAACATTTGTTTTTTTTTATTTTGAATTAAAAATTCTCTCTTTCCCTTCGACTCCCACTGAGAAGTCAAATAATATTATATAGTTTATACATGTGCATTCATGCAAAATATATTTCCATTTCAGTCAGGTTACAAAAGAAAATGTACACATAAAAAGAAAAATAAGTTAAGAAAAAACTATGTTTCTATATGCACTTGACTCTACGATTTCTTCCTCTGGAGGCAGACAAAATATCGCATCATAAGTCTTTTGAAACAGTTGTGGATCATTACATTGCTGAAAATAGCTAAATTATTCATAGTTGATCACTGTATAATATTACTGTTGCTATGAACAACATTCTGGTTTGGCTCATTTCACTTTTCATCATTTCATGTAAGTTTTTCTAGGTTTTTCTGAAACCATCCTGCTCGTCATTCCATCACAACCATATATCATAACTTATTCATCAATTCCACAATTGATGGGTATCTGTTAAATCATTAATTCTTCATCATCACAAAAAAGTTGCTATAAATATTTTTGTAAATGTGGGCTCTTTTCTCATTTTCATGGTCTCTGAGATACAGACCTATTGTTGGGTTAAAGGGTATGCATTATTTTATTGCCCTTTGGGCACAGTTCCAAATTGCTCTCCAAAGTGGTTGGATCATTTCAAAACTCCACCAACAGCTCACTAGTGTTCCAGTTTTCTCACATCCCCTCCAACATCTGTCCTTTTTCTTTTATCATATTAACCCTAAGTCCTTTGCAGCCAGAATAGTATATTCCAAGACCTCAGATCCTTTATGTAGAAGTTGCAAAATCTTGTGTTAGCCTGATTAGGGCTACATGATACTTGAACTGTTTCTTTCTAGCTGCTTGCAGTATTTCCTCCTTGACCTGGGAGCTATGGAATTTGTCTATAATATTCCTAGGAATGTTCATACTAGGATCTCTTTTGGAAAGTGACTGGTAGGTACTTCTCATTTCTATTTTCACCTCTTGGTTCTGGGGTATCAGGGCAGTTTTCCTTAGTAATATCTTTAAATATGAGGTGTAGGCTCTCTTTTTTGATCATGGTTTTCAGATAGTTCAACAATTCTTGAATTCTCTCGCCTACAGCTATTTTTTATATCAGTTTTATTTCCAATGGAATATTTCACTTTTTTTCTATTTTTCATTCTTTTGATTTTGTTTTTATCATTTCTTAATGTCTCATGGAATCATTAGCTTCTATAAGACCAATTCTCATTTTTAAGAAATTAGTTTCTTCAGTAAGCTTTTTGTACCTTCTTTTCCATCAGGCTAATTCCACTTTTTAAGGAGTTCTTTTCTTTAGCAGATTTTAGTGCCTCTTTTACGATCTGGATGATTCTGATTTTTGAGGTGTTATTTTCCTCAGTATTTTTTTGGTACCTCCTTTACCAAGCTGTTCACTCCTTTTTTCCTGATTTTCCTGCATCACTTTTATTTGTCTTGACAATTTTTCATCTACCTCTCTTACTCAGTTTTTTAAAATGCTTTTAAGTTCTTCCATGGCCTGAGACCAATTCTTAGTTTTCTTTGATGCTTTGGATGTAGTATTTTTCACTTTGTTGTCTTCTTCTGTTTATATTTTAATTTTCCTTGTCACCATAATAACTTCCTAAGGCCAGATTCTGTTTTGTCATTTGCTCATTCTTCCAGTCTACTGCTTGACTTGTTCCCAGGATAAAACAGGCACTGTTCCAAGTTTTCGGTTTTTGGTGCTGCTCTATTCTGAGATAGTTCAGGGGGAAGGAGGGAGGAGAAAAGGGAGGGGTCTGTAAATTTTTAGTTCTTTCACATTGGTAAGATCTAAAGAGAGGTGTGGTTGCTGTTCTTCTGGCTTCTGCTCTAGTCTGTGAGAGGCCACCAGCACTCTTTTCTGCCCTGGAACTATGACTTAGGGTCCTCCCTCCACTGTAGTTGCAAGTTCTATGAGCCAAGGCTCCTCACTGCAACTGGGACTAAGACCCAGGACTGTGACCTGGATCTGCACCAGAGTCCAGCATCCACTGCCAGTAAAAGGACCTCTGTAATCTCCTCTTGACCAGTTGCCTGACTTTCTCACCATCTGTGGGTTCTCAGTTCTGGAAGTAGCTGCTACCAATTTGTTTGACTCCACAACTGGCTGCTGGCTTGTTGAGGCAGTGCCTGTGGAAGAATGCACTCCTCTCCCACCCCAGTGTGATGCACTTTTCCTGCAGCCTTCTAAGTTATCTTGGGCTGGAAAATTATTTCACCTTGTCCATTTGTGGGTTTTGTCACTCCAGAATTCATTTTGAGGCATCATTTAAAATTGTTTGGAGGGGAAGCTGGGAGAACTGAGGATAGTCCCTGCCTTTTCTTCACCTAACAGACTCCAACCTATTATATTTTCACATATTTTGGAGTTATGCTTCTGTCTCTGATCCCATTCTGAATATGCCATGCAATGAGACACCCAAGTCAAGATCTAGAGACATTTTAGTAACTTTCTTAGCATCATTTCAAATTAATTTCGTAGTGAGCATCCAATAGGCGCATGATTGAGCGATGAGAATGGGGTCAATGCAGGCAGATGGGGAAAATAATCCAGGGTGCTGCAAACTGGCAAAGCAAGGAAAACCTTAAGACAGTGATTCAAGGGAATACAGGGTGAAGAACAGAGGATAACTGAGTTAGCTTTGCAAAGGGTTTGTAAAAATAAGGAAGGGAAGAGTATTGTTACTGGAGAAGGGGTAGAAATAATGGAGATCACAAAAGATGAAGAAAAGGAATAGAAGTCATAAGGCACAGGAAAAGAAAGAACAAAAATAGATTAAAATCACAAAAGAGAATTTTGGAATTCATGAACATGGAAACAGAACATGAGGCTTCTGAGCTTTAGTAGTGCTAAAGTTAACTAGATTTTTGTCCTATTTTTGACATTAATATGGTGAGCCTTGAAAAGCAAAAGGTCTATCAGGCTGGCTAAAAAAAGTGTTACAATGTTATAAAATTCTGGAGATGCAACTAAAATTTAATTCAAACAGTAACTTATCATTTATATAAATTAATACACAAAATAATCAGATTTTTTTGTATTTTTCTTACAAAATGCAACAAGAGGAAAAAATATACACAAAAGACTTGGTTTGAACTTCACAGAATATCATACTTCCCCCTTCAATTACCTGAAATCTCATCACCATACTGACTCAGTTTCTGATACTTCTGTTAAAGTAGTGAAATGGATAGAGTGCCAGACTTAGAGTAAGGAAGACTCATGTTCAAATTCAACCCTAGACACTTATTAGCTGTGCATCCCTGAGCAACCTGTTTGACTCAGTTTTATCATACATAAAATGAGCTGGAGAGAGAAATGGCAAATCATTCAAGTTTATCTTTGCCAAGAAAATTCCAAATGAGGTCATCTAGAGTCAGACATGACTGAAACAACTGAACATTACTGATACTCAACACTTTCTAAACTCTTGCAGTTGGCTCTATCTTCTGATCATGGGAATGAGGGAAAAGCAGTAAACTCTTTCCAAAACATTACTTCATAAAAGGTTCTGAAATTCCAAAATCTTCAAGGCAACTCTAGATTCTCCATGAATAGAGTTCTACTTTGTTTCCAGTGCATGAAACATAAAGCCCCATGTCCAATCCCTTCCTTTTGTGTGTAGTCTTCCCCCATTATGTTGTATGTTTTTTAGCGCAAACTGTCTTTTGTTTTCTTATTTGTATCCCCAGTACTTAGCACACTGCCTGGTACACAGTAGGCACTTAATGTTTATTGAATTGAATTGATATAAATTCATTCCAAAATAAGTACAAAAAGTAAAAATACTTGTGAGTCCACCTACACTCAGGACTCATACGACTACAACTACAAAATTTTCTGAAGAAATAAAAGAAGATTTAAATGGACTGAGAAACATGAATGCTCATAGTTGGGCTCTGTCCAGATAATAATTTTTTAAAAGTTATCTAAATTAATTTACAGATTTAGTGTGATACCAATGAAACTAATAAATATTTATTTTGTAAGTTTAGATAAAAGTAACCCCCCCAAAAAAAACCTTAGCTGGGTAAACAAAAGAACAGACATCTCAAAAGAACTAATGAAAACAAAGTAGGAATGAAGGGAACCTTACCATACAAGATAACCCATATACAAAACAGTAATCATCAAAACTATTTTTTACTGGTTGATGAATAGGAGAAAAAAAAGTTCAGTAGAACAGAATGCAAATGAGGCCAAGAAGTAATCAAATATAGTTAGCACAATATTTGAATAAATTCAAGATCACCAACTACATGGATAAGGACAGCGAAAAGTATTGGGAAAGCAAAAATTAAACTTTAGACATGTCATATACCACAAAATGCCTTAATTATATATAGGACCTAAATATAAACTCAAATATCATTAAAAAAAATTTAAGGAGAAAGAAAGGAGAAAATTTTTATAACTTTGGATAGAAGACATGTTCTTGAACAAACAAGTGATAAGGAGGATTACAGGAGACTAATTTTGATTACGCCAAACAGAAAAACACTTGAACGAGCAAAATCAATGCAGTTAGAATTTATTTTTTTTAATTGCAGCAAATTCTCTGACAAAGGTCTGTACCCAAAACTTATAGAAAATCTGGCAGAAACATAGAAAAACAAGAATTGTACATCCATAGAAAAATGGGTTAAAGAGAATAAGCAAGACATTTCCAAATAAAGAAATGAAAATAACAAGCACATAAAAATGCTCTGATTCACTACAACTAATAAAAATGCATATTATAACATCACTGAGGTTCCACCTCCCTCCAGCCCCATTGAAATGGTAATGATTATTAAAAAGTGGAAATGGTAATTATTGGAAAGGTTACTCTAGGACAGGCACACCTCAATTTTAAACTAAACTACACAAATCCTCTGACCCATATATGACTACTAGGATAGATACCTCCAAAGAATCAAACAGAGGTAAAAGAACTTACACTGTAAATAAAAAAAATATGTACAGCAGTACTCTCAAGACAGTAATGATAGCATGGTAACATTAGTGATAAAAATCAAGAGAACATTAAACATAAAACATTAAAAATGTAATGAAAAAAGTTTCAGAGGATTACATTAACAAATAGGATAATTTTGTTACTACATAGATTAAATTTTATACTGTCCTTTAAAAAAACAAACTAGACTTAGGAGAATGTCAAAGTATCACAAATAATGCTTCTTTGTGTGTTTCTTTGAAGGCTGAAATGTTCATGCTCAAAGAAGATTAAGCTCACACTAAATAGAAAATTTAAAAATAAATTTATTGGAGATAAAGTTATAGAAAAATCAATTGTGTAAGTGGGGAGAGGAACATAGCTAAAAAAATAGTCCAGGTAGGGAAAAAACATGTTTATTGCAAACTTAATATGAATCAGTAAGTATAATCAAAAATTGTGGGCTACGTCAATATGAACCTATTTTCCAGAGAGAAAAAAAAAGAATTAATAAGTCCTGCTACACTCTGTCATACTCAGACCATATTTTTCAAGCAGTACTTGATGTCATGTTTTATGAACAGTACAAAAGGAACGGCACACTCAGGTGTGCATCAGGATGGTGAAAATAATGAAACAGATTTTAGAGAAGAAAATTCCATTTGAAGAGGAGAAAGGTGAAGAATTGATTATTGCTATATATATATATATATATATATATATATATATATATATATATATATATACACACACACACACATTTTACTTGGCAACAGAGGGAAAAACTAATAACTAGGGGTAGAAGTTTCAAAGAAGCAAATTTCTGCTCAATTTAAATAAAGTCTAATTAGAAAGACAATTGTCCAAAAGTAGAGTTGACTTCAAGCAGAAGGAGGATAATCACTTATTGGGGATGTAGTGGATTTTTATTCAGGTCAGGTTTTAATAAATATGATTTCATGTTCCTTCCAAATCTGAAATATAGTGGATTTTCTTCTTTTTTTTTTTAACATGTTATTTTGCTTGTTATTACTGATCAGGCCAAGATCAGAGATGAGACTGGAATCCAGACTGTCCTAAGCCCTGAGACTACTGTCCCCTCCTCCACGTTAGATTTCAGGCTGTTGTTGCTTGTTGTTGAGTCATTTCTCTATTGTGCCTGACTCTTCCTGACCCCATTTGGGGTTTTCTTGGCAAAGATACTGGAGTGGTTTGATATTTCCTTTTCTAGCTCATTTTACAGATGAAGAACTTAGGTAAACAACGTGAAGTGAAGTCTAATTTGAACTCAGGAAGAAAACCGTGAGTTTTCCTGATGTCAGGCTGGGCACTCTGTCCACAGTGCCACCTAATTGCCTTTTCAGGTAGCTACTATTAGCAAATGGATCAATGTTTCCAAAATTTTAAAGTAAATTTTTACATGTAAATTTTATTCACCACAAATAAATGTAAAACCTTCAGAATCTCACAGGAAATTTTTTTTTACTTTTTTACTTTTACATTTTTACTTCAAAAGTTAACTTAACTTAAAAATGAAAGAAAAAAATCATTTCCAGTACAGAAAAGATTGATTTTATGGGAAAAAAACTTAAAAATTATAAAGGACAATGTCATATCCACAACCTAAGTGATATAAGATATATATATATATATATATATATATATATATATATATATAAGTGTATAACCTATGATATAAGTACAATAATTACACTGTCATATGAATTTCCCTTTTGTGAGTCTATATTTTCTCAGAATGTTTCTCTGACTCGTATTTATTTACACATGCACTTTTTTAGTTCTGCTCAACAGAAAGAATTCAATTAAACTTTTAAGGGTTTGGGATTTGATAGTGTTTTAATAAAAGATTACATATTTTAGTAACGTCACAGTGAAAAATGATAAAAAAAAAAAAAGGCCCTAAAACAAAATCTTGTGAAATTTTAAGTTAGAATTAGGTTAAAAAGTACAGTATTTCAATTTAATGTATGATTTCTACAAAATGACAGTAGAAGAATGACTAATGTTTGCATTAAATAGACAAATAGTCTGTTCTCATCACTAAATAAGCCAGTCTTTACAAATAATTACTACATAAAACTTAATATTGTATACTGACTGAAAACTAATACTATCTTTGAATTTCCAAAATAAAATGGATAATTTAGCTGTTAACCTGACTGAGTAAAGCATTCACAGAAAAGGAAAAGTCTCCATTGCACGTTGGTAATGTTTAGCAATTTACCTCTTCTGGGGAGCCAAATGTTATTCTAACTAATGCACTGAACCAGTAAAATGTCCTTATATATGTGAATGTGCTACTGTAGCAGATTGTTTTGTGAATATTCATGTAGGAAAGCAAAATTATTTACTAATAAAAATAAAATTTTAGAAAAAATACATGTGTCAGTGTTTTTCTTTCACTAAAAATATTACCTAAAACTATGATAGTCATTTTTCTCTGTGAAGCTCCTTTATAAAATCTTACAATGAACAATTATTAGCAAAAATTTAAAAATTTTGAAGGAAACAAGTTAAATCAAATGAGATGTGACATGTAAAAGTGCTTTGCTGTAAGTTTTATACAAATACAAAAATTAGCAAAAACATTAATTTTAAAATATACATTTTAATTTACCTCATACACATCATATATACACACACTTCTTAATTTTGTAGATGTTATAAAAAGGACCATAATGAGTACAAACGGAAAAGCTGTATAATCTCTTTAGACACAGATGTTATATGTCAAAAGATTTATAGATCATCATGAAACCTCAGGCATATTTTTCTTTACAAAATATAACATCATGATCATTTTTTGAATTAAAATTTGTTAAGTAAGAATACCAAAATGGGTCAGGAGATATCAATATTACCTTTGTAAAATGAGTGGGCAAAGCTCTGCTCAGGAATTAACTTGGCAAGGAATCCATGGTTCAAACTTGGATGAGGGATAGATGGTATGACCACAACTGTGAAGAAAATCATGAATCAAATGTGAGCCAGCTTATAACAGCCTGTGGCCTGGTCTCTTATGGATCCATGACAAAAGTCCTATCTCATTACAACATGCAAATATGACACCATCAACAAAGAATGCATCTCTGAAGGAAAGAAAGAAGTTATGTATTAAGAGGTAGGAAACAACATCAAGAAATGTACTTTCAGAAACATAAAGAGAATAGAAAAGACAAATATACAAGCAGATCAGAATAGGGCAGATTCACTATAATGGGAGTTTTGCATTTCAGCATGAGGAATACATTAAACAAGAAATGAAATGACTATTTCTTTATAAAACAAATGATAATCTACCACTTTTTAAATTGAAAGACATCAGAATTTTATTTAATGTAGGAGACTTAAAAAAAAATATGAGGTATGTCATGCTGATGATTATAAAAAGTAAGGATGAAATATCAACATGCTATTATAGGTAAAGTACAAATATTAATGGCTCAAAAGAAACCCAAACTATAACACCACTCCAGAAGGTGAGATGAATGTTTCATGAAGAACACCATGCAGAGATTTGACCACTGATTTCTATTTATTTTTTAAAATCCATTTATATATTACCTAATTTTTTTTAAAAAGAAAATATAAACCACAAGCCAATCCAGTATTATAAGGAATGGTCACTGAATTAAAAAAACTAACATTAGAAAAAATATTGATCTATAACTCCTGTCAAACAATGCAGCTGAAAGACAATGCCCCTCAGGGCAGGCTATCCACTGTCAGAAAACATTAAAACAACTCTTTAAAGTTTCCAACATCTGTTTATAACTTCTAAAGACAAGGGCGATAAAGGCAACCCATACTGTAATATTTTATTTTAATGGAACTTTCTACTATGCAAACAGAAAGCTAGAAAGAGAGTAAACTCAGGAGGAGGAACAGTGTTTGAAGTACTAAGATTTTTTAAAAAATTTTCATTGTTGGCCAAATCAACTTAAATATATGTGTTTACATAATAATGAATTCAGACTGAATATATGAATATACACACAGCAAGTAAATAATGCTCCCTTGCTCTCCCAAAATGTTGTTTGTTCTGAGAGGTTGACATCTTGGCCTACTCTGGATTCTGCCACAACTCTGCAGGAGTCTCTCCCTCTTGTGTCATATATAGATTTTTATAAGAACACCCAAAAGGTATGAAAATGATCCAAATATTCAAAAATAGTAAAGACAATTAAAAACCTTATTAATATATAACAAACATTAAAATAAAAGCAGTGATGAGAAAATAGTAAATGTCATATGATTAGTCTCCATGTTCTTTCTTCAATTCAGGTTTGCATGTATATATATTTATGCACGTATATATTTATGTCTCCTGACTTCCAAAAATATTTAAGGCAGCTAGAAACATCTATTTTATACATTTTTAATATTTGAAAAGTTGGATGAAATATGGTGAAAAATAAAGAAAAGAAAGTACCTGTACTTGTTGGAGAATTTATTTCTTGTCTCATGTTTCTACCTGCCTGGCTTCCAGATCGTGTAGTCTCCCGCTGGGGTTCTAGTATGTCACGGTATTTGGAGACCATCAGAACAGAAATGAAGTAAACAACAGCCAAAGCTAAAAATTGAGCCTGTTTGCTATCATCCTATGTGAAAGGAAAAGATAGATATTAGAATAAAAATTTACACATTCATAAGATGTTTCTAGATAAAGAAAACCTGTTTTGAAGAAAGGAAATGAGGATACACAATATGTTGTGTGATTTATCACTTTAGCATGAAAAAATAAAGATCCTGACTAAACATATTCTCTTCAAATAAGATATGAATAGCAATTCTGCTACAAATCGCCAAATGTTCCTTTTGCCCTATTTGTGGCATTCTCTTATTCCTGTCTTCTCATACCATTTTCTAGTATAAATTATTTCTTTGACCCACACTCATCCTCAAACATCTTGCTCTCACCTTCACTACCCTTTAAGGAGGTTCCTTAATGTTACCCATCTCCATGAAACTTGTGTGAACAGAAATATAAGTGAACACAAGATTTTATTCCAAATGTTTTACTTTACAGGTGAGGAAACTAAGGCTGAGAAATTAATCAACTTGCACAAGGTTAGACAATTAATTAGCAACTCGGAAGGAAGCAGAACCTAATAGGTCTCGTGACTGCAGTGTTGGGGTTCTTTCCATTGAACCAAATGGCCTATTTTGAAAAATGTTAGTTCCTCAATGCTATCAGTTTGAGTTGTTTTTTGCAGAGTATTCCATCATCAATTATTTATAAAATACACGCATAATAATAATAAATGACTTCCTCTCATGCTTACTCAATTACAAGAGGGAATCATTTTATCCATCTGTGCAACAGTCCAGAAACATTAAGTGTAAAAGAATAACGGCAGGATAGCAACTTGTCCTTGATCATTTCTGTCTAACAGAATCAAAAAATATTAGAACTGACAACAATAATAAACTGTTTATACCTAAACTACAGTGAAAATGAGACGAAGAATAAAATAAACAATAACTGCACTAACTGACATTTATTTTGGCTTTAAACTCTGCAAACCACATTTAAATATATTATCTCCTTTAAGCCTCACAATAACGGAAATATTGTTATTACTATGTTACTTCTGAAGAAAGTAAGCTTCAGAAATTAAATAACTTTGAAGACAGGTGCTCACTCTTAGCTCTCAGGCCAGTGAGACATGGGAGTTCTGTGCCTAGTATAGTTCTTAAAATATATCAGCATAAATCCACTAGTAATTTAGTTTGCAGTATTATAATTCAAATTTTAGAAATCACAATGTTAGGGTCTCACTGAACAAAGTAAAAGAATTTGGAGATCAAGTCTCTTCTTGAGCCACAAGGTTCCAGCCTTGCTTATCTCCCATTAAACATTTTTATTAACAAGCTGACAAAAGGAAGAAGAGGAGGAATAGAAAATGAAACATAAATGTAAAGTCTATACTTGATTAAAAAGAATGAAAATGCAGAATTACAGTGTTGTCATGTGAACTTCCGTTGACTTCCGATTCCAAACACTGGTGTGAAATAGCAGACTCAAAGCAAGTGTCCCAACTTCTGCTCTCCCATTCATGGAGTGTTCAGCATTAATCAGATGACACGTAACAGGGCAGTATTCAGCCCAAAGTGTCACAATTTAAAAGGACAAATGGGAGGGAATCCAGAGGATAATAAACTACTCAGGACAACAAAGGATCTGAAAATTATACTGCATAAGGAACAACAGTCAAACTGATACTTTTACCTGAAAAAGTCCTACTGTGAGAGGATGGAGGAAACATGGCAAAAGTCAGAGTTGTCGTAAAATCTCTTTTAAAATGATGATGACTGATAGTAATACTCAGATGGCTTACCTTAACACTTTGCAAAGCACTTTGTAAGGACTATATTTACCTCAAATGAATGCATGTCACAGAGAGGAATTAAACTTACTCTCTGAAGCTTCAGAGGTAAGAATAAGGAGGAACTAATAAATCTTTGATAAAGATTTTATTGCAAAAAAATTCTAATAGTAAGAGTTATTCCAAAAATGAAATATACAATGTACTTTACAAAAGTTAGCTTATACTGGTAAGTGACTAAATTGATTTTGACACTAAGTAGAAAGCAGGGCAAGCTGACTTCTAAGAATCTCTTTTGAATTAAGATTTCTATGATTTTAAAAAGTTAATTATCAATTAGGAGGTCATATGTAGTAAAGTATTCAACTATCAGGTCAGGAAGACCTAGATTCAAATCTTTGCTGTAATACTGAACAGTTGCGTCTCTCAGCCTCAACATCCATATCGATAAAACAGGGAAAATAAGAGATGATACCACAAGTTTGTTGTGTGCCTCAAATAAGAATCTGTGCAATATGCTTCACAAAATGCAAAGTATTATATTAAATTTTTGAAATGATCATGGCTCATATTTTACTGACAATAACATTCAAAATGCAAATATGTAAAATCTACATAAAAAGCAAGAACACAAGATAAATTCTCTTCTCATTTTTATAGCACTTGGTCTAGGTCTCCTTTGCCCTTATCACAGTAACATCATATCATATCTTGTTTTCACATGTGCCTAATCTCTCGGATGGCTTTAAACTAGGGGGCTTTTTCTTTCTCAATGGGATAGCCTCAGTGGGAAGTACAGAAAATTGCATATAGCAGGTGCTTGTTTCTGTTGGACCTCATTGTTCAGATTTTACAGGGACTTAATGGAATAAACAAGAATCAAGCATTGTTTTTACTTCTTAACGTCAGAGGTAATAATTAGAATACGCAATGATAGAACTAGTACTTTTGTAAAGCTACAATTTATTTTGAAATGATTAAAAATGGATAATCTCACTATATACATATAGTTACTCTGTTAATGCTCAAGTAATGCTCAAAGAAGTATAAGTCCAGGAGGCAGAGTCAAGATGGCAGCATGAAGGTAGGCGCTAGCTTGGGCTCTCTCAAATTCCCCTCCAAACAACTTAAAATAAGTACTTAAAAATAATTCTAGAGCAACAGAGTCAATAAAAGAATGAGGTGAAATAATTGTCTAGTCCAAGACAACTTAGAAGTAGGTAGGAAAGCTTTATCTCACTGGAGTGAGACTGGAGAAGCTCAGCAAGCAGGTCAGCAGCAGGCCTTGGGAGCAACTAAATCAACAGGGCCAGTGGATTCTGGACTTCTCAGGACACAAACAGGAGTTAGGCAACTGCTCAAAAGGAGATCATGGGGAGCCTTTGTTGGCACTGGGGTAAAGGACTCTGTTGCATTGTTGATGCATAGTTCTGGGCTGCAGTTCCAGGGAGACAGGAGTATTGGCAGGAGAGGGGACCCTGGGCACAGTTCCCAAGGAGAAAAGATCACAGACCAGAACACAGGCCAGAGGAGCAGTGACCAAATCTCTCCTTAAATCATACCACCTTGAAAGAACTAAAAACTTACAGAACCTCCAGAACTAACTCTGAAAATAGCAGTACCAAAAACCTGAAGCTTGGGATAGTGCCCTCTTTATCCCAGAAGCAGAGCCCAACTTTAATATAAAGTTAAAAATAAAGAAATAGATTGGAAAAATGAGTAAACAATAAAAAAAGAACCTAATCATAGAAAGTTTCTATGGTAACAATAGCTCTAAATCCTATAATCCATTGTAACATAGCTTCAAGCAAAGCAGCACAGCTTAAAACTTAAGAGATAGAAAAAAACCATTCTAAAATGTAAACACATTATGGAATGAGATGTTTATACTTTAGTAAAGGGTTTAACTAAAATGCAAACAGAGTCAAAAACAGCAGCAAGATTTTAAAAATAATAGGTATCACATTGCTTGTCTTCTCAATGACTGGGTGAGAAGAAATGGAGAATTTGAATGAAATGGAGAGAATTTGGAATTCAAAATAAAAAAATGAATGTGGAAAAAAAAAAAAGAAAACATGAATACTGCAACAGGTAAGCCAATCACAAGTTTAATATGAGCATAGAATATAAAGGTATCTCTTGCATGGTACAGGCTTTTTCAGTCATACCCATACAGTAAATTTCCTCACCCTCACTAATTTCATCTTTGAAAAAGAAGGCCAATAAAATGTAAAGATTTTATTTTTTTAATTAATTTGCTGATTTTAAAAGATATTTTAGCTTCATATAATAATGAGATCTCTCCAGTTCTTCACCTCTAAATGGAATTGCCAACCTCCATCAGATCCTAAGAATGTATTTTGAAATGCTTTATAATTTAAATCTCAAATAGTAATAAGGTACTATACAACTTGTGGTTTCATTGATACAGGGAACACTCAAGTGAGCAAATTCTTCTAACAATGCAAGTAAGCACCCTCTCTGAACCTTGAGAGTCTTAGAAAATTCCTCAGAGCACCAGAAATTAAGTGGCTTACCTAGGGTCACACAACAATATGTATCAAAGGTACGACTTCCTGGCTTCAGGGCCAGTTTTTTAATCTACCTTACCAAACCACTTCTCTTCACTAGGGAGTCAGAAAGGCTATCTAAAGGGCATTTTAAAAGCAAATTTTAGCTACTTTCAAGATAAAGATGATCCTTTCACTCTTCTCAAGGGAAAGAAGGGACATGTCCACTTTCTTCTGAGTATAATTGGTGGAAAAGCACTAGAAACAATTTCCAAAGAAAACGCAGCATGAAGAAGTGAAAAGTAATTTAAGTTTTGAGTTTAAGCTTTAATTTGGCCACTCACTAGTTTTGAGACCTTGGGCTAACAGATCCCTTAGAACATCACTTTCTTCACCTGTCAAATGAGGGATTGGACCAAATCTTAAAGAGCCTTTCCTGGATCTAATCTGTGACTGTGATTCTATAACAAATTAACAAAATAATTACTATTTCTATTCCTTAAAACAGCTGTTGATTTTCACCAAAACTCATTTTAAAATGCTACGTACAAAATCATTAAATCTCAACCTCGGAAGAAACTTCAAAGAACAACCATTCCAACTCATAGTTGAACCGTAATCATCTCTGTAATTCAACCTTTCCTGGATGAACTTCAGTGGGGGTAGAGGGTTAGGTCGTGCAGGACACAAATGGACTCATTACCTACTGAGGAAGCCTACTTCATCTGTTAATAACTCTAGCTGTTGGGAGAATTTTCCTAAGACTCTAGTTAAACTCTGTCTTCCTCTAACTTTCTAACCAAGATTTTGAGTTCCACTTTCTGTGGTGCAGCAGAATTCTCATCTCCTGCCCATGTGACAACGTTTTTATTAGAACCACTCGGCAGTCAGAAGCAGCAGAAGAAGCATATGTTCTCAACATATCGGCCCAGGACAGGAGATGATATGAATGGACCTGTGATTCAGAAAAATCTTTGGCAGTTGAGAGAAAGATGAATTACAGCAGAGAGAGACAGGGGGTGAAGAGATGGAATAAAAGACTACTATGTCCAGGTGAGAAGTTACAAGGATTTGAATTAGGGTTGTGGCTGTATGACTAGAAAGATGGGGATATGTGAAAGAACGATTGGGAAAGCAGAAAATAACAGAGCAAATAAGTGAGTGAGACTAAGAAACTGAGGGTGATGCTGAGGTTTTCAGTCTCAGTGATGAGGAAAATGGTTGTGCATTCCACAGTGACAGGGAAGTCTAGGAGAATGGAAAATACTTATGGAACATCCATTTTCTGTATCTGTATAACATGGTTGAAAATTGCTCTGCACTCCCACCTCCAGTAACTCCATGATCCTAGAGTGAAGCTCCCTTGGATTTGCTGCCTTGAACTCAGCAATGGCAGTTAGCTATTCTTTATTCCCCTACTCATCTTGGGTACTCACCCTACTATCCATTTTTGTTCCTTCCAGTTTGAAGACCACTCTCTTTAGCAGAAAAAAATAGATACAGAATAAGAACTGAGAGACTGATTTCTTTTCCATCACCTTACCATTGACCTGAGCAGGGTCCTTATCCCATTTTTTTCCCAATCATTCTTAAATCCCTTCCTTTTCAATTTCTTCCCTCTCTAATTCAGTTTACACACTATTGTGTAATCTTCCTAATGTACAAGTATGATATGTGACAACTCTGTTCAAAATGCTTCATTAATCTTCACTCTCTTTGGGGCAATGATTCAATGCCCTCCACAATCAGATGGCATACTAACTTCTGGGCCTTATTTCATACTTCTCCCCTATAAACATTAAGATAATACTCTTCTCTTGCTTAGTTTTCTCAAATCTAAACATGCTGTGTGCCATATCTAACAGTACTTTCCTACTATATTCATTTGTTGAAATATTTCTTCTTCCTTCAAGGCTTCAAATATCACTGACTCCACAAACCCTCTTCTTGTGCTCTCCTTCCCATTCCATTTCACTGCTCATCATAGTCATTTACTGTTTCTTACACTACATAGAAAATGTATCTTATTCAGGCCACTATTCCAATAAATTTATCTTTTCACTCCAAATTCTTTACATATAATCTGAATTTTTGTGACCAAAATGAGTTAATACTATTAAGAATTTAGTCAGTGCAGATTACAGATAGAGGACTAAGTCATGATTATTTTCAATAAACAGAATTCAGCATTATATTCCAATTTTAACAGCCTGTTCCTTTTACTTGTATGCAATTTACATTTCATTAAAATAATCCAAGTTCTCACTTACCATATGTAGGAGGAACAGGTCACTTTCAATTTTTATGTACAGTCTATTTTTCCTCTATAATCACACTCCAAAATGATCTCTTATATTTGTTTTGTATGACTTCAGGTCAAGGTCCCACCAAAGGCAGGAGATACTTCCCTGATTGGTTTTAGGGTTTTTAGTTTTTCTCCTACATCTGCTCTCAGGAACTATCTACTAAAGTATAAATGAGTTGTAATCTTGAAGAGTGGAGGAAGCACCCACATGGATGAAATCATGAATCCTTAAAGTATCAAAGTGGAAGATTTTTTTCTAGTAAAAGAAAAAAACTAACTTACCACATCACGAAATACAACTGCACGCAGACGATTAATGTCTACATCCTGAAGAAGTCTATCAGGATCTTTGATGGGAGAAAGATTACCAGGAACACTTTCAAGAGGAGTCTAAAACAATACATAGCATTTCAATGGGATCATTTATCTGAGGAAATAAGATTCTACACACTGAGTTAAATCAATTATAGATCTGCATTATAAAATCTTACAATGTTATATTTTTAAATGCTTTCTATAACATGTTAATATAGCATAGTTAGACAGGATACTAAACTTGGATTCAGGAAGATGATGAAAATCCAAAAAAGAGAGGGGAGCAGGGGAGCACCAAGTTGCAGGTGGGTTTTGAAAGTCAGATAGAAGAATATAAAATTTATTCAGTGTTTATATTAGATATGCAGCAGTTATAATAATGAAAAATGTTAGAATTCACCTAGCCAAATACAATCATAGCCATACCTTTCCAACAAAAATATCCCAGGGTCACAGACTGGAAACTGAAGGGACTTTAGAGGTCATCTAGTCCACCCATCCATTTTACAAATGAGAAAACCAAAGCCTAGGAAGGTTAACTGAATTCTCAGAAATCATACAGCCATTAAGTGGTAGATGTGGGATTAAAGCCCAGGTTCTCTGACTCCAAATCCAGTGCTCCCCTTTGCTGTTGTGATTGGGTCATTTTTGGTAATACCCAACTCTGTGTGATCCTATTTGGGGTTTTCTTGGTTTGCCTTTGCCTTCTCCATCACTTTCATAAATGAAGAACTACACGCTACACATCTAGTAATTTTCTGAGGCTAGATTTGAGAGCTGGAAGATGATTCTTTCCGATTCCAAACCCAGGGTTTTATCACTGTACCCTACCTGCTCTTAAGGTAATTCCTTAAGAAAAATTTGCCAATGAGATTAATCAAAATCTGCCTCAGAGATTCACAATTTACAATGGCATTTGGTAATTATGTATTTGCCATGTTAATATTGTATGTTTGGTTGTTGTTGCTTCAGTAATTTCAGTCATGTCCAACTCTTTGCGACCTGGCAAAGACAGTAAAATGGCGTGCCATTTCCTTCTTCACATCACTTTTACAGATGAGGAACTGAGACAAATAGGGTTGAGTGACTTGCCAAGCATCTCATAGCTAGTTAAGTTTCTGAGGCCAGATTTGAATTCAGGGAGCTGAGTCTTCCTGACTCTCTCTACCCACTCAGAATCTGTGATTTCATCAATGTATATGCTCCCTCCATCATTACAGGTCCTAACTTCTCTATGTCTTTCTACATTGTTCAATTCCCATTGCTATCTCTCCTCTACAGGTGATCTTTCAATAAAGTAAAAATATTCCTGTGGTTATGTTTTAAAAATGTTTTCCTGATTGAAATATTTTGTTTTATCTCACTAGATTTATCCCTGGATTTTTCTTCTACCTTCAAAAAGCCAATTCTTGTAAAAAATAATCTAAAAAAAAGAAAAAAGAAAAAAATATTCAAAAGCAATCAATATACTTACAAAATCCGATGCTATATGTGAATATTTTTCTTTTTAAATTTCAAATTATTCAGCATAAGCTTTTTTTTTTAAATGACTACTATTCTTTCTATTTACACTATTGTAATCATTGTAAATACTGTTTCCTGGCTCTGCTTACTTCACTTTGGATTTGTTTACTTAAGTCTTTCCAAAATTCTCTGTATTCATTGCACTCATTATTTCTTATAACATGACAATATTCCAAAATTTCACATCTGATGATTTGTTTAGGTATTTCTTAATCCCTGGGCATTCACTTCATTTCTAGTTCTTTGCTACCATAAAAAGTGCCGCTTTAAATAGTCTCACATACATTAGGTTTCCTATAGTTCTTTTATTATCTTGAGGATATCAATGGAGCACTCAAGATATTCAACTACTACTCATATTTTTACCCTTTGAACAAAGACAATATTAGCTTTTAAAAATATTTCCACAAACTTAAGACCAAAATAATATAGACATGAAGAAAGTGATTGCCTCAATGTCCTACTCTATACTAACCAACCTACAGAATAATTACAAACTGTACAGTGTACAAAGCGGGCCACCTGAGAGGGTGAAAGAGCTGAACACATGAGTATCTCCAGAAGGAACACTGATTGTATTTGTTTTCTAGCAATGTTAGTGTCTAGCTATCGTGCAGAAGAGAGATTATTCTTATTCTACTTGGCTCTGGATTGCCAAGGGAATGGGGGAAGGGAGGGGGAGCTGGGACAGAAGTTAAGGGGAAAAAAATCAGAGTTCCTAGAAAATAGACTTCATCTCAATAAAAGAAAAATCTTAATAAATGAAGCTGTCAAAAACTGGAATGGGCAGCTTCAAGTCTAATAGGCTCCCCATAACTGAAAATCTTCAATTGGAGGCTTGTCCAAAATGTTGCAAAGGAGATTCTTCAGGCACAGGTAGGGTCGGGAAACCTATGAAAGCATTTTAAATTTGTTGCTGAAAGAGGCAAAGAGGTTAGAGTTGGGTAAAAAGTCATAACAGAAAGAAGTGCAAAATGAACAACATTTCAACAATTACTTTTTCAACAAAGTTTCAGAATTTCTCTGGTAATTTCTTTGGTTTATTTTTCAGAAAGATAACAATCACACCCTATTCATGCAAATACAATTTCAGGTACCTTTGAAGTTGCTCCAGCAGTCACACTTTGGGGAGCTTCTTGAGGTTTACTGCTGATAAGGGAAGATTTGTTCACTCTTTCCCTTTGCCTCTGTCGACATTCTAAGCAATTTCTCACAGCAACACAGCAAACTAAAATAAGGAGTGTATATAAATCAATAAAAATACATTGAAGCTTTTTAAATGATTAAGAATAACAGTTGCTTAATTTATTTCAATGACTACACTTAAAAACAACAATATTAAATGGAATCAGAGAACCTTAATGATATATGTTCATTTTAATTAGAAAACTACAAATTTCTTAAAATAATCTGTTTCCAGTATCAGATAAATTTAACATGTAATATTAAAATGACACAGCCTAATATTTTATACTTAAGCAAAAATGAGTACGTAGGATTCAAAAACTCCTGAACTCCTTATACTTTCCCCAGGATAATACTGCTTTATTCCCACCCACAGAATATAATCAGGGAGAGTTGCCTATATATGCCTTTTCAGAGACCTAAGAATGAAAAGTAGAGAAAAGTAAGGCCTCAGAACTTGCTCAAGCGTGTGGACAGAGTGCTGAGTCTGAATTCAAACCTGGCTTCAGACACGAACTAGCCAAGTATGACCCTGAGCTAGTCACATGACCTCTCTCCCTCAATTTCCTTGTCTGTAAATGAGGGTAACAATAACACACCCCTCTAAGGATTATGAGCATTAAGTAATATTTGTAAAGTACTTAGCACAATGCCTTTTACCGTAGTTATGTATGATGTAAACCCCTCTTCCTTTCTCTTCTCCTTAATTTATAGCTGCCAAGAGTTATATCACATAATAGTAATATCACATAAATGCTGCTATTAAATGCATATTTAAAGTTCTGTAGAAAGAGATAGCTCTAATTTTCCAAAGAATAAAGAGTGACAAACTGGAAACATTTTTTGAAGAACTCTCAGCTTGGTAAAATCTCATCCCTTCTTTGCTCTGGAAAAATCCCTTTCCTCTGGCCCCATCTAGGTTTCTTCTGTCATTATTCTCTAAGGAAGGCCTTCTTTAACGGAAAGAATCTCTCGATAACCTCACACTTTGCTATAAAATAAGACCACTGAAGTCAGGGGAAAGAATTCCAATCTATTCAAATGGAAATTAAAGAGAATGTACATGAGGATCTCCCTTCCGTCTCATTATTGTTGAGTCAGTGCTCTCAGATCTAAATATTAATTAAATTGGTGTAAAAACTGCTAATAATGTTATTATGCCCTTTGTCTCAGGCTTCTGTTCCAATTTAAAAACACAGCAATGATGTTTTTACCTATTAGGAATGGATGACTCCTAAAAATGAACCCAGCTCCAACTGCTATGATAGTACAAGATTTCCTAGCGATAAATCTCTGCATTATAAAAACTTAGGAAGCATATTCTAGGCTTAAGAGAGTGAATCCAGCACAATCCATTTATGTCTTTGGATGTTAAATGCCTAAATATCAGCCTTATCATATTTTTTAACCCAGAAAAATCTGACTCATTATTGTACTTCAACAAGGTTCAGAAATAAATCTCCAATAAACCATTTTTGATGGAAAACAGTAAAATGCTGGTCTGAAAAGCTATTTTCCAGTATTTTAACCAACCCAAATTTGAGTAATATTTTTATTCTATTTAAAAATCTTAATAAATTTGAAGTATCACAGGAATATTGTTATCATATATCCAAAAAAGATCAATTTGTATTATAACTGAGCTATATGTACAGAGTTTTAAAATACCGATCAATGGGTTAGTTACTCACTAAGCACTAGACTTACCAAGCCTCAGACATTGTCGCATTAAACCTCCAGAAGACATGTTCTTTTCAGCTTCAATCTCACTAAAATTTAGAGAGCTGGCAAAGACCAGGACATCCACCATAGCCATCAGTCGGCTAAGAAAAGTCACTGCTGTCTCTGCTGACATGCCTTGTGTCACTTCAATATTTTCCAATTCCGTCTTTAAAAGAAGTAGTAGTTAGCTATAAGTTTTGTGTGCAACATATTGCTAAAAACTCAGTATTTCAATGAACAGAAATTTAGCATATTACATTTCCAAAAATCTATAAAACAGATGATAGCATGATTAATAACAGTGACAACTTGAGCTTAAAAAACTTACATCAGTTACCTTAAAGTTCATACTGTTATTAGGAACTGTATTTGTTAAAAATAAATTTGAATTTCAAAATTATAATAGTAAGAGAAAATGCAAATTGTGGCCATTTTTTTCATAATTAAGAATAAAAACTGCTATTTCTCTTAGGTTCCCAATTTCTATAACAAAAAATGTTTTGGCCATTTTAAAAAATAACTCTATGTTAAACAGTATGAAAATGGAAAAAAATGTTCGGATAAATGAATTAATAACTGGCACTGATACAAAAATAAAAACGCTTATTCATACAGTATGTTAATTTCATGCCCAATTTGGATATGGATGACATTAATAAATAAATATTTGCACAAGTACAACTCAACTGTAAGATTAGTATATGTATGGTGTTTACTCCCATAATGCAAAAGGTACAATAAAAAAAGAACCAGTGGAATTCTGAACTCAGTAAAATACAGTTTTACTGAAGTATTATGAGGATATTTACTTCTTTCATTTTTTGGCAAGTACCAAAAGTTTTCTGTACTAACATTGCTAAATGTGGTCACTTCATGGTTTTATAAATAAGTTTCAATGTAAAAGGAAAATAATTCCACATAGTATTCCTTCTTTTTTTAAAAATACTTTTTCATGCTACAAAAACTATGAAGAGTCACTATTTCCTCTATGCTTCAAGGAGCTTAAAAGAGTATTATTTTATACACAAAAATTTCTACCATTTGAATTTTCTGAAAAAGCTTTATACCAAATATAATGATTAAAATCACTTTGTTGCAAATCTCTCCACTAGATAGATATGCAACTGTTCTTTTCCATCTTCTTAACGTCTCTTATTAGGAACTGCCTACCTGCTGAGTAACAGAGATGACAGGTAAGAGAAATGCTTTCACCTGCCTTGATAAAACAGTAAAATTAGTATTGAACTGAGAGCTAAACATTTATTTTATTTCAGTTGAATTATTTTATCCATCTTAAAACTAGAATAAAATTCTACTCTCTGAAATGCATTCATGTTAGGACAGCTTTTATTTTGCAGCTAATGACTTAAAATAGTAAGCTAATGCAGTCAGTATAAAATGAGAGAGAGGTATTAAAAATATCAAAATTTTTGTTTAGGTAGTTGAAGTACCTTAATCCCAAATTAGAATACTAATTTGATACCAATAAGATAAAAATTTATACATGCTATAAATTCAAATACTAGTTGCCATAAAATTTTAGTTAAATGCTTTTCTTACTATCTACACATTTATTATTTTGTAATTAAATTATTTTAAGTATTCACTACTACACTCTTTCTATATTAACCAAGGAAAAATTATTTCACTTTATGATATAAAAGCTTAAAAAGGGAAAATTTCATTTTCTACAAGAGATTAGATGAAAAATAATGGGCAAATCATTTACTCCCTCAGAGTTGCATGACAGTTTCCTTCTCAGTAAAAGAAAGCCAAAAATACTTAACTATTTACTTTAAGAGGTAGCTAGGTTGCACAATGGATAAAGCATTGAGTTTAAAATTGGGAAGATTTATCTTCCTGAGTTAAAATCTGGCCTCAGCCATTTATTTGCTGCGTGACCCTGGGCAAGTCATTTAATCCAGTTTGCCTCAGTTTCCTCATCTGTAGTATGAACTGCAGAAGAAGATGATAACCCACCCTATGGTGTCTTTACCAAGAATATCAAAAATGGGGGGACAGAGACTTGGACATCATTGAAACAATTGAAGAACAACATCTGCCTCAAAGATTTATTGTTAAGCACACATTTTACAGATCTTAGAGAGCTATACAAATGGCAGAAAGGAGGAAGGAGAGGAGGATGAGCACCACAGGATCACAGATTTAGAGCTAGAAGGAGTCCAGTGTAACCCACTCATTTTAGAGATGAAGAAAGTGAGGCGTCTGGAGATTAAATGATTTGCTCCGGGTCATAATGGTAATAAATGTCATCTCTGAACTCAGGTCATGTGATTACAGGGAGTATTCTTTCTGCTATGCTCTTTCTCCCAGAAACTAGTTTTTTAAACCAGTTTTCTACAAAGAACAGGAACACCTGACCATGGTTTTATTTTCAAACAGCATGAACTGTTTTCCAAATTGTCTAATCTATAGAGAAAATACCATCTACATATTTTTATTAGTTTATACTTACATTATAATAGTGTTGCTTTATGGAGATTTGAGTACTTAGTACAATAGACTCTAACTTTAAAATACTTCATTTGAGATTGAATAATTATCAATTTCTAATTATGAAGACCTATACTAAATATCTTAATGTATGCATTCCCACAAAATAAGCACATAAACACATATTTAAATTACCCTTTTAAAAAAGTCATATGATAAAACTTTACATAAATAAAATAAAAAGCAGTGATACCTGATTTACCTCTCAATAGGTTTATTTTTAAAATACTAAGGTACTACATTTTCCAGTGAACACGGGTTAGATAGAGTTTCTTAACATTTGATTTACTACTTGGCTGAACCATTGGCGGGGAGGGGATATATTTAACCAGATCTTTGTGGGAAATAACAAACTGGTAAATAATATACTGGTAAAATAATAATCTTCACTTAACTTTTAAATATACCAAAGATATCCCTTCATGTTGCATATATGATAAGGCAACTAAAAATTGAATCATGTCAAAAATAATTAATATTTAAAACTAAAAAACTGAAATTTACAGCAGTAATACTAACCTTAGAACTCTGGACATGCATCAGACAAAACAGACAACAGATCAAAACAGTACAAGAAAAAGAAAAATATTAAAATCAAATGAAAATACAATGTAAAATTGAAACATAAATATTTTGAAATTATATAACATTTTTATTAAAAGCAAAAATGTTGACTTGTATGAAACAAAAGCTTCCAATGAAAAGAATATACTTTGAAAATACTACTAGTATTTTATTTCCATTAAAAAGACTGTTGCCAGGTGGGAACATACATGGATATTTGGGGGAGGTGTAGTAGTGGGAGAGACAGGATTGATGATTTCACTGATGTAGGAAGTTCCTGTAAAGATTTTGTTCTACTAGGAGAGATCAGAAACTTCTCTGTATTTGCAGTCACAGGGAACAGATTGGGACACTGAGAGATTAAACAATTTGACTACAATCATTCAGTCAACATGTGGAAGGAGTGAGACTTGAACCCAGGTCTTTCTTTCTGTATTCAAGACCAGTTCTCTACCTATTTATTGTACCACATTACCTTTCCTACATGCATAGCCATATATTTATCATCATGCATGTAAAATTTTACAAATAAACAGTTCACTTTCCTAGTAGAGTACTGACAAAATACATAGAAACTAAATGATATTCTCCAATATTAACATAATCTCTATGCAAAAGCCAAGCATAAAATAACTTCAGGAGACTGGTGGCTTATTCCTGATTTGCATATGTCAAGAAGGATTCAAGGTTATTATTTTCTCAAACCTCTTGAGTCTATCCTACCAAACTAGATCATGTACTAGAGTAGATGTCAATTTACAGTTTATGGGTACATACCATATCAAGAATCATTTTCCCACAACAGAAAAAAAAGTGCTTATAAGATGAAACTTGAATTTTTCTTCTAGGATTGTCACAAGCTTATCATTTTATAATTCCTAACGTAAATTACAAAGAAAAATTAAACTCATTATACCCTCAATTTTGGTCTCTTCTCTGCTCATGGTGACCAATACCTTAGGCAGCAGTTTGAAAAGAAGAAAGTATTTTCTTTTCATGGCATCTTATGATGTATAAATCATTTAAAATAATCACAATTAATGTGGCCCATTGAATGCCACAGAAACAAGATATCATTTCTAACAAATTTAACCCACCAGCTAAGCCTAGCATTGCCAACTAAAAGATAGAAATAAACAGAACATAAAATAATCAGTTTTATTTTGGTTCCAATCACAGTTTATTCATAAAGGTATGTGACATTATGTGTAAAGTTTCTGAAGATTCAATACTTTTAACTTACCTTTTTCCTTTGTAATATAAAACTTACAGGAAAGTCCAAGATAGAAATATAAGCATTACTTTCCAGGTAAAGAGAACATGCTATAAATCTTACATAACATTTGCCCTTAAATTCTAGTATTCAGAATGGCTGAAGTCAACTGTTATTTATTCAGAGACTTCACAGAATAGCACTAAGTACAGTTCCTTGTACATAAAAGACACTGTGAAGCGAATTTCTGTGAATTATGCAATTTGTAGATAATGTATTCCTTTGTTTATCTTTCCTTTCCAGCTGGTTGCTTATTACTCATTATCATTTACAGCAAAAAGTAGGAAAGGTAACTGAGATGCCTCAACTAATCAGCCAACCTTACCTGAAATATTCAGTTTTGTATTCTCCCTTCTCCTCCCCTCACTGCCCATCCCTAGGACACAGAGTCAATCTAATGATTTCTTAGTGGGTCTTTTAAACATTTTGGTGGAGATAACTTGAAAACACTTATATAAAATTAGGTCTTTCATATTATTTTACTTTGGCATAAATATGTTTAAATACCTGAAAAAACACAACGTGCAAGAAGGACTAGATTTCTGGTCCCCTAAATGAAGAGCTAGCATCAATGAAAGGGTAGAACTTTCAGAAGAGTAAATCAGTTCATTATATTTAAAAAAATAAAAAATATTCTTCCTAATAACTTCTGAAAAGTTCAAATGAACTTCTCAAGAATTATTGAGTTCTCACTGCTAAAACTCTTTTAAAAAAAGTAAATATGGATTCTATAAACTAATGATATGCTCAGTAGCTGATAAGGTTCCAATGTTCCTGTATTCACTTGTTTAATTCCCTTTATTTTCCAGCTTTCTGCACCTTTCAATTGAATTTAAAAAGTCTTTTCTCTTTCTTCCTCCCTCTTTCCCTCTCTTTCTGTCTTTCTTTCTTTCTTTCTTTCTTGTAGTAGTCTCATATTACATTTTACCAAAATCCCTTAGTAGGCAGAGGCTAAAACTAAGTATAAATAATATTTCACATCAACTTCAAATGGGGGAAGATAAAGCTCAAACAAGAAAAGGAACAATGTTTGTGGCTCTTTTTTTAAAAAAGGTAATTTATTTATGATGTTAGCGGTTAAGATATAGAAACTGGCACATCTATCAACATTCCACTGAACAAAGTGACTGAAAAATGGGGGGATACAAGGTGGTAAAAGATATCACAGAAAAATCCTTAACTACTGTGGTCATCTACTTGGACAACAAGATAAATGCTTCAAATTCCGATCTAGTGAGGTCAAAAATTTAAAACAGGAATGACAATAGAAGAATCAAAAATATCTTTAACAAAAATGACCATATATATCAGTATGTTCATTATGAAACGGACAAATTCAACTAAGCAGCTATTATGTTAGTGTTATTAACTATGCTAACTTAAAACAATTCATTCATCATTAATTTGATATAATGGAAAGAATCCTGACTTACGGTCAAGACACCTGGCTGTAAACTGTAGGAATTTTAGAACATGTGGTCATGTTCAAGTCACTTTAATTTTCTTAAGCCCTAGCTTCTTCATCTATTGAAAGGGTAAAAATGTTTATTTTATTTATCTTGCAAGTTTGCTGTTAAGAAAATCTCAACTAAAAATTGAATTAGTTACTACTACTAATAACTTAAAATTTGAGAGTAGTTCATTGTGTGATTATTTCATCAGAAAAAAATAATTTTAAAGTAATCTACTGCTGGCATTAAGTAAAATCACTTTTAAAATATACTGATTCTAAACTATTAAAACTAGTTAAATTAAATATGATTATCATATGGGGGCAACAAAAAGATGTGGGGGGGGGTAATAAGCATACAACAACACATAAACAATAGAGACTTCTGAAGAACAAGAATAAAAGATGTCATCAAAGAATCGTATCTCAGAAAGAGATGAGGGAATCATGTGGCAAGACTTGGGGATGACCATGAGGATGGCTAGAATGCTTCATTGGTACTTTTGTGATACTGGGAGAAGCTGTAAGCAAAGCACCCAGGATAATGGGGGTTGCTTTATGGTCAACCTTCAGGGGCACATGAATAGTATTCTCACATGGTCAACAGGCATAGATGGGTTGGACTCTACATCAGTGGAAGGAATTGTTAAATTTAAAAGATCACAGTTCCATTTAAATTTTTAAAAAACAATTATTTTATTTATTTTCAAGGTACTACAATCACTTCCACATACCTTAGATTTTTTCCCCTCCCTCCCCATCCTCTCAGAGATGGCTTGCAATCTTATATAGGTTCTACACATACATTCCTATTAAATACAATTTCACCCTAGTTATACTGAATAGAAGAATTAAATTGAATGGGAAAAATCATAAAACAAAACAAAACACAAAAGAAAATGGTCTGTTTCATTCTGCGATCCAATTGCATAGTTCTTTCTCTGGATGTGGAAGGTGTTTTGCCTCCAAAGTCCACTGGGAATTTTTTAGGTCTTTAAATTACTATGAAAGACTAAGTCTACCAGAAAAATTCCTCACACACTGTGGTTGTTGCTGTGTATAAAGTTCTCCTGGTTCTGCTCCTTTCACTAAGCATTAGTTCATATAAGTTCTTCCAGGCCTCTCTGAAGTCTGCCTGTTCATCATTTCTTATAGTACAATAGTATTTCATTACATTCATATACCACAACTTTTTCAGTCATTCCACAATTGATGGGCATCCCCTTGGTTCCCAGTTTTTGGCCACCACAAAGACAACTGCTCTAAATATTTTTGTACATGAGAGACCCTTTCCCATTTCTATGATCTCTTTGGGATACAGTCCTAGAAGTGATATTGCTGGGTCAAAGGGTATGCATATTTTTGTAGCCCTTTGGGCAATGAATTAGTGTTCCAACTCTCCTACATCTTCTCCAACATTTATCATCTTCCTGATCCGTCATGTTGGCCAATGTGGCAGGTGTGATATGGTACCTCAGCGTTGTTTTGATGTGCATCTCTCTAATCAATAGTGATTTAGAGCACTTTTTCATATGACTATAGATAGTTTTAATTTCTTCCTCTGAAAATTGCCTGTTCATATCCATTGACCATTTATCAATTGGGGAATGACTTGTATTCTTGTACATTTGACTCAGTTTTCTATATATTTTAGAAATTAGACCTTTATCACAGAAAGGCCAAGTGTCTTTCATAACATTATGCTAAGTAATAATATGGTGCAATAAATTACATGCTGCACCACCATGGAGTCAGGAAGACTTGGATTTGAGTGTCTCTCAATATATTAGCTATGTGACCTTGGACAAATCACTTGACCTCTCAGGGGTCCCATCAGTTGTCTAATCTAAGATGCTAAGTAGCAAAAGAATTGCCAATTTGCATCAATGGAAAAAGTTCCTACATCAATGACACTACTTTTGCAAAAATTCTTTCCCAGTTTATGCTTCCCTCATAATCTTCATTGCATTGGGTTTGTTTGTGCAAAACCTTTTCAATTTAATATAATCAAAATTATCCATGTTGCACTTCATAATGACTTCTATCTCTCATTTAGCAAAAAATTTCTCCATTCTCCATAAATCTGACAAATACACTACTCCTTGATTCCCTAAACTGTTTATAGTATCAATCTTTACACCTAGATTAGGTACCCATTTGGACTTTATTCTTGTATACGGTGTTAGGAATTGGTCTATGCTCAGTTTCTGCCACATTGTCATCCAGTTTTCCCAGAAATTTTTGTCAAACAGTGAGTTCTTATCCCAGAAGCTGCAGTCCTTGACTTTATCAAACAGTAGATTGTTATATCATTGACTACTCTCTTGAGTACTAACCTATTCCACTGGTCCATCCCTATGTTTCTTATCCAGTACCAAGTGGTTTTGATAATTGTGGCTTTCTAATACAATTTGAGATCTGGTAGGGCTAGGCCACCTTCCCTAGTATTTCTTTTCATTAGTTCCCTTGATATTCTGGACCTTTTGTTCTTCCCGATGAATTTTGATATTATTTTTTCTAGCTCTAGAAAATAATTATTTTATAGGCATTGAATAAGTAAATTAATTTAGGCAGAACTGTCATTTTTATTATATTAGCTCGGCCTAAACATGGGCAGCTCATGTTTTTCCACTTAGATCTGTCTTTATTTGTGGGAAAAGTGTTTTGTAACTGTGTTCATGTATTCCCTTAGTTTGTTTTGGCAAGTAGACTCCTAGATATTTTACAGTGTCTACTATAGCTTTAAACGGGATTTCTTTTTCTATCTCTTGTTGTTGGGCTTTGGTAGTAATATATAGAAATGCAGATGATTTATCTGGGTTTATTTTGTAACCTGCAACTTTTGCAAAAGTTGTTTATTATTTCAAGAAGTGTTTTACTTGATTCTCTGTGATTCGTATATCACTTGCAAAGAGAGATAATTTAGTTTCTTCTTTGCCTATTCTAATTCTTTCAATTTCTTTTTCTTCTTTTATTGCTAGAGCTAACATTTCTAGTACCATATTGAATAACAGTGGTGATAATGGACATACTTGTTTCATTCCTGGTCTTGCTGAAAATGTATCTAGCTTAACCCCATTGCATATAATACTTGCTGATGGTTTTAGGTAGATACTACTTACTATTTTATGGAAAGTTCCATTATTCCTATGCTTTCCAGTGTTTTCAATAGGAATGAGTGTTGTATTTTGTCAAAAGCTTTTTCTGCATCTATTGAGATAACCTTGTGATTTCTTTTAGTTTTGTTGTTGATATGATCAATAATGCTAATAGTTTTCCTAATATTGAACCACTTCTGCATTTCTGGTATAAATCCTACCTGATCATAATGTGTTATTCTTGTGATAAGTTGCTGTATTCTTTTTGCTAATATTTTATTTAAAATTTTTGGATCTGTATTCATTAGAGAAATTGGTCTATAATTTTCTTTCTCTGTTCTGGCTCTTCCTAGTTTAGGTATCAGAACCATATTTGTATCATGAAAAGGATTTGGGAGAATTCCTTCTTCCCCAATTTTCCCAAATAGTCCATATAGTATTGGAATTAACTGTTCTTCAAATGTTTGATAGAATTCACTTGTAAATCTATCTGGCCCTGGAGATTTTTTCCTAGGAGTTCACTGATGGCTTGTTCAATTTCCTTTTCTGAGATGGGGTTATTTAAGTATTCAACTTCCTCTTCTGGTAATCCAGGCAATTAATATTTTTTAAAATAATCACTCATCTCATTTAGATTGTCAAATTTATGGGCATACAGTTAGACAAAGTAATTTCTAATTATTGTTTTAATTTTCTCCTTATTGGAAGTTAGTTCACTCTTTTCATTTTTGATATTGGTAATACGGTTTTTTTTAATCAAACTGACCAAAGGTTTATAAATTTTATTGGTTTTTTTCATGTAACCAACTCTTAGTTTAATTAATTCAATAGTTTTCTTAATTTCAATTTTATTAATCTATCCTTTGGTTTTTCAGTATTTCTAATTTGGTATTTACTTGGGGATTTTCAATTTTTTCTTCTTCTGGCTCTTTGAACTGCAAACCCAATTCATTGATCTCCTCTTTCTCTATTTTATTCATGTAGGTATTCAATAATATAAAACTTCCCCTAAGAACTGCTTTTGCAGCATCCCATACGATTTTGTAGGTTGTCTCATTACTGTCATTCTCTTGAATGAAATTGTTGATTGTTTCTATGATTTATTGTTTAATCCACACCTTCATTAGGATTAGATTATTTAGTTTCCAATTAATTTTTGGTCTATCTTTCCATGGCCTTTTATTACATATAATTTTTATTACATTAAGATCTGAGAAGGATGTATTGACTATGTCTGCCTTTCTGCACTGGACTGTGAGGTTTTTATGCCACATGGTCAATTTTTGCATATACGCCATGTACTGCTGAGAAAAAATTATATTCCTTTCTATCCCCATTCAAATTTTCTTCAGAGATCTATCATATCTACCTTATCCAGAATTTTATTCACTGCCTTAACTTCTTTCTTGTTTATTTTGAGGTTAGATTTATCAAGTTCAGAGAGGGGGAGGTTGAGGTCCCCCACTAGTATAATTTTGCTGTCTATTTCTTCCTATAACTCCTTTAACTTCTCTCTTAAGAATCTGGATACTATACCACTTGGAGCATGTATATTTAGTAATGATATTGCTTCATTGTTTATGGTGCCTTTTAGCAGGATATAGTTTCCCTCCTTATCTCTTTTGATTAGATCTATTTCTGCTTTTGCTTTCTCTGAGATTAGGATTGCTACACCTGTTGTTTTTTTTTTTAACATCAGATGAAGCACAATATATTCTACTCCAACCTTTTACCTTTACCCTAGGTGTATCCCCTCATTTCAAATGTGTTTCTTGTAAACAACATATTGTTGGATTATGGTTTTTAATCCATTCTGTTATCTGTGTCCATTTTATGGGAGAATTCATCCCATTCACATTCACAGCTATGATTACTATCTACGTCTTTTCCTCCATCTTCATTCCCACCATTTATGCTTTCAGTTCTCCTTTCTCCTCTCCCCTCCACAACAGTTTAATTTTTGACCACCGTCTCCCTCAGTCTTCCCTTCCTTCTTTCAGTCCCCCTCCCTTTTACTCCCCTTTTCCCTTACTACTTCTTCCCTCCCTTTCCTTTCCCCCTTCCCCTCCTACAGACTACAGAGCTAGTTAGATGTCTACACTTCACTGAGTTGATTGTTCCCTCCTTGAACCAATCAGATGAGAGTAATGTCATAATGTCCATCTCCCCCCCTTTCCCTCTACTGTCACGTTTTTGTGCCTCTTCCTGGGATGTACTTTATCATTCTCTGCATCTTTCTTTTCATGTCTCCCACAACAATCCCTTTGCACCCTTAAATCACATTTTTATCATCACATCACTTCCTTTATTCTTGTGCCCTCTATCTAAATATTCCTTTTATATATCATGATAAATATACAATTCTCAAGACTGACCAGTATCATCTTCCCTTATAGGGATGGAAACAGTTTGCCCATATTGAAACACAAGTCCCCCCCCTTCCCCCATTTACCTTTTATATGCCTCTCTTAAGACTTGTATTGGAAGATCAAATTTTCTACTGAGTTCTGGCCTTTGCATTAGGAAGTCTGGAAACCCCTTATTTGAGTGAACGTCCATCTCCTTGCCTGAAATATTATGCTCAATTTTGCTAGGTAACTGATCCTTGGTTGTAGTCCCAGCTTTTTTGCCTTATGAAATAGCATCTTCCAATGCCTTTAATCTTTTAATGTAGAAGCTGCAAGGTCCTGTGTTATCCTGACTGTAGGTCCTTGACATTTGAATGGTTTCTTTCTGGCTGCCTGCAGTATTTCCTCCTTCACTTGACAGTTCTGGAATCTGGTAATGATATTCCTTGGTGTTTTTGGTTTGGGAACCCTTTCAGGAGGTGAACGGTGGATTTCCTCAATATTTTGCCTTCTGGATCTAGGACCTCTGGGCAGATTTCATTGATGATTTCTTGGAAGATATTGTCCAGGCTCTTTTTTTATCATGGCTTTCTGGTAGACCAATGATTCTTAGATTTTCTCCCCTGGATCGATTTTCCAGGTCAGTCATTTTTCCAATTAGATGTTTTACAATTTCTTCTGTCTTTTCATTCCTTTGTTTGACTGATTCTTAAATGTCTCATAGACTCATTAGCTTGTACGTGCCAGATTCTAATTTTTATCAAATTATTTTCTTCAGTTAGCTTTTGCATGTCCTTTTCCATCTCTCCAATTGTTTCTTTTAAGGAGTTATTTTCTCTGGTTAGGTTTTGTACTTCCTTTTCCATTTGTCCAATTTTCCTTTTAAATTCTTTTGTGATTTTTTTTCATATTTCTAAATCATTGGCTAGTTTTTCTCCTGTTTCTCTATATTGGCTTTTAAAATCCTTCTTCAGTTCTTCTGAAAATGCTCTTTGTGCTTCAGACCAGTTCATATTCAGATGAGGATACTGACCCCTTTGGTTTTCATGTTTTAGTCCTTGTCCCCATAGAAAGATTCTATGGTCTTTTCTCCTTTGCTTCTTACTCATGATGATCACCCTTCTCCTGGCTTTTAAAGTAGGTCTCTGCTTCTGGGGCACAAAGGGCTCTGTCCCACAGTTCTTGCCTTGAACTTGAGGCTTTGTGTGTTGTAGCCTCTGGTTTTATCAGTTAGAAGCTAAAATGCTGCAGCTTACCTAGTACTAAGCTGACTGATGTTCAAAAACAGAAGCCAGGTGAAGTCCTTCTGTGTTTCCCTGGAGTTACCCTGGAGCTACTTGCATTAATTGTGGGGGAGGGGTGGTCTGGTCACAGGAGGTCTCCTCTTCTGAGCTAGAGCATAGGCAAGCTCAGTGATTTGTGAACCCATCTGTGCTAGTGTCTTTCTGATTCCCCTGGGGTGCTCAGGCACCCCTGGGGCCTGGTGTTGGGCAGGTGCGAGCTCTACCCCTCTGGAGCTCAGGATCTCCTCTTGGTTTGCTGAGGTGGGGCTGTCTGGGACAGCTCTGGTCCTGCACTTGTCCCCGTCAGCCACAGCAAGAGAGCTGTGATTTCCCTTTGTGATTTTCCTAGCCTCAAGGGCTAAGAGACTATTTGCCCCTCTGGCTGATCCCACTGTTCCAGTATTTTTCCTAGGAAAATATTTTACGAGTCTTCCAAGGTCAACAAGGGGAGAAGGAAAGCATTTACTGATCACTCTGCCACCTTGGCTCCCAGAAGTTCAAGGACAGTTCCATTTAAACATATGAATACACAATATACAATTTTTATACTCTTATATTCTCACTTATGGATTATACAGTTATATTTTTAGCAGTCTTAACACAGTTAAGTCATAAAGGCATACTGACAAAAATGATTAAATACAATCATATTGAAGTTTTAAAATTTAAAATGTTTTTCATTTTCCAACATAGACTATGAGTATCTCAGGAACTAGATATTAGAAAATCAGAAATTCTTTGCCTCTTAGGAACAGAGATTTTAAAATCACAAGCTCCTTAAAAAGTTCTTTTTAGGAAAGGAGAGAAAATAGAATAAGCATTTAGATAGGGCCAGCTACGTGTCAGACATTGCAAAATGCGTTTTCTACAATTACCTCATTTGATTGTCACAATACTCCCAGATAGCTGGCTATATATTTATATATGGAATAACTTTTTATTTTAATATAATGCACTAAGATTCCTTCATATGCCTTCAACTTAAAATGTAATAGCAGGAATGCTTGATTTTGACTCAAAACAGCTTCTAATGTTTATTAGCTTTTTGATCAATGATGATCAAGTCACTTAAACTTCCTTAAAAATAAAATATTAATGAAATAAAGACAACTGTCATGCCTATCAAACAGGGTTAATGAAAAGATAAAATTGCATAATTTTATGTTGAGTATTTTGTAAACTTTGAATTGTCAACTCTGACCACTATATTCCACAGATGGAGTACACAATACAACCTTTAAAATTGAATTAGTAAGTCATTTCATTTTAGGTGACCATAAATATATACACTTGATTCACCTTCCCTCTTGATATTACTTTGCAATGTTATAACTTTGCATTTTGTTAAGTTTGTACATGTTTTATTCTATCAGTAAAAGGTAAGTTCCTCAGGATAGGTAGTACTTCATTTTGCCCTCAATATACCCTCAAAAATTAGCACAGTGCCCTGTAGATTTTAGGTGCTTAACAAATGTGGAATTAAATTTAATTATTTCCATGATGTCAAACAGTAAGTGAATAGTTGCTGTAACCCTAAAATATCTGTAATCTATAATTGACTATACAGGTATATTTTATTCTGTTTCCATGAATTCTTTTTTTTAAAAAGTTTTCCTGTATTGCCTAGTGCTCTTACATGGTTCTTGTTTCAGTTTTTCATTTTTAAGGGGTAAGGTTAAGGAAGATAATAACAAAAAGAAAAAAATAAGTGAATTTAAAATAGCAGTTTTGTTATAAAAACAAAAAATAAGTTTCAGAAGGAAATGATGGGACAGTCATTTGATCAGTTTTGAGGTCTCAGTTTAGTTTGTTTTTAAAGAATCCTAGTGGTTTTAAAAGATGTGTGTCTATGTATGTATGTATAGGGTGTCCCAAAAGTCTTTGTGTAGTTTTAAGCTTCAACAGCTTATAAGTGCACAAAGACTGTAGGTACATCATATATGTAAGTGGGAGTGTGTGTATACATACATACATATAACTACACATTTATATGTGTGTATACATAACCATAAAGAGAGGTTTATATCAACACATATTTAAATACATATATTTTTAAAATTTTCATTGTTAATTAAAAAAAAAATTCTGTAAACCCTGGTAAGAAATTATGTCCGCTACATTAGAATGAGAAGTTGCAGAGCAAAGATGTTATGGAAGGCTTGTTCAATAAATACACCATTCCTTTTCTCCTTCCATCAATTAGTTCTTTATTCATGGCTTCCGTGCTCCCTTTATGATTCAGCTGCACTTGTAATAACTATTTGTGGTTTGTGTTCTTTTGCTCACTGACCACATACTTTCCTAACAGGCTGTTAAATGGCAATGGTAGCATTCTCCAGCAAGGACATCAGGGGCTAAAAGGAAGGAGGAAAGGAAAATAAGCTGCCTGCCACCAAAGATAGTATATTTAGGGGAAAAAAAATCTCCTTAACAACTAACATAAACTATAATTTTTATGACCACAATTATGGGGGCAAGGCAATTGAGTATGAATGTAGGAAGGTAGACATAGCTGCCAAGAGTCCAACAAAGATCCCTCCTCAACTTTCTGCAGGACTTGTCAGGTATTCCACTTCCTCCCCACTCCTGGTTAGACTGGACCTGATTAGTATAATATTATGAAGAAACTACTTCTATCATTGAAAACTGATGTCTGTCCTGAGACATCTAGTTTTAAAATTGCCTGAGAGGCTGAGACCTTAAGTGACTTGGCCAGAATCACGATTAGTATATGTTCAGTCTTCTGCAGTCCAAGGCTAAAAATCTATCCATTATGTCATCCTATCTAAATTATTTTTAATAAATATGATAGTAAGAATTATCAGACATGGGGAATAGCCATGAACTGGTTTCCTATAAGAAGAATGAGAGATGTGCGGGAACAATACGTCTACTACCACCACGACAATAAGAACAAAGGTCTTTTAGCAGGAATGTGTCCAAAGGGTTTCTGATTTTCTGATATACATACACACGCACGCATGTATGTATGTACATAGATGCATGTATGTATATACTTACATATATATACATACACACACATATACATACACACACACATATATAAATACACAAGTAGAAACAATCCTAGTCTTCCTCATTCAGGTTGGCAGAATCTGTCATTTAATTTTGAAATAAGAAGGGATATATTAATTATAAAATAAAAACAGCTAACATACTTTGTGTGCACACAAAATTATAAAACGTACATACCTTTTAAATCACATTTTACTAAAAGCACATAATAACATACAATGTGGAGAAAAGGTAAGTGTACACATTACTATGTAAATAAAGCTCCTTTGAATCTTGGTATTAGAAGTAATTCAACTAGGATTTTTCAACTGGGTGAAGCTCTTTTAGTCAATTTGATAACTTTACATTATTTTAAATGTCAGACTCTGGCAATGCTTGGAAATTCATAAAATGTAAGAAAGGATTAGGGAATTCATTTACCAAGAAACTGAACCAAAAGACAGTTTGTCAATAGTTCTTTCATATGAAATTAGCTTGGTTCCATTTATAAAATGATTTACTATTATCTCTGAACATGTGTAACATTCTAAAAAAAATGAGAAGTCTTTAAGAATAGTTCTACCGTTATTATATTTATGAATATCATTTCAAGCTATTATTGGAAGTAATTCAACTAAGATTTTCAAGTGTGTGAAGCTCTTTCAGTTAATGAGATAACTTTACATCATTTTAAACATCAGACTTTGGAGATGGAGATGGAGAAAATTCATAAAATATGAGAGAGTATTAGAGAATTCACATACCAAGAGACTGGCCCAAAATGTAGTTTTGCCAATAGTTCTTTCATATGAAAATAGCTTGGTTCCACTTGTAAAATAATTTGCTACTATCTTTAAACATGTGCAACATTACAGAAAAAAATGCAATGTCTCCAAGCATAATTCTTCCGTTATTATATTTATGAATATCATTTTAAACAGGTCTCCATTAGAACTTGCATTTCTAACTTAAATTATGATGACTTTTCAAAAATTTCTATTTTCTATCATGTACAGAACACAATTAATGAAACAAAGAGCTTGGATTTCAAACAACAGAATCTAGAGAATAAAGTATTTATTTATTAAGCTAACAAAATTTATAAGACAAAAGCATATATAGAAAATACATTCATTTGTAGCAGAGACCACAACAGGCCACTAGATGGAAGTATTGTACTTACAGTTGGAGATGTAGCAGCAGAGAGCAAAGGTAAAATTCCTCCACAAGCAATGATGATGTTGTCTACCATTTGAGAAATGAGGTGAATTGTGTTGTGTACAAAAATAATATTTTCATTGCTATTGACAAAATCCATTACGGACTTTGTGGAATGGCTACAAAAAACAGAAAAAAAACTTCATGAATGAACACAAACTTTATTTACAGGAAAACATATACTTTATATTTTTATACTACTTTATCACTGAAGTTTACAACAATGGAAATATATACCACATTTAAAATTAAATTACACTATTACTTTATTATAAGCCCAAAACACATATAAATTATTAGCATCAAGAAGGAACACCTGAATGAAAATATAATGTATGGCTTAAGTTTAAAAGTATGAAACTGCAACACTATATATTTTTTCTATGGACTACAGGCATTAGACAAGTAGCTAATTTCGCTAATTTGTTTTTTAAAAAAGTCAAGGTAATTAGGGTTATAAACAAATGTTTGTTTGATAAACAGAATTCTCCACTTTTCAGTTTTACTCATGCCATGTGGCTAGTTACCACAGATAATTAGCAATATACATCTAAATTAATATATTTTGGTCTCCATGTGATGTGAGTTAGTTTCAGAACCCCTGATTAAGTCTCACAGCACAATGTCTTATCCATGGTTGACTACCTACTTTTTGTAGTATAAAATACACACTCTTTTTGGCATTGAAAGAGATTCACTGTTACTTGCTTCCTACAGTCAAAACCACACTTGGTATTTCTTACATAAGACCCTCCCTTCTCCATTCTTTTAAGTGTTTCTACTTGCTGCTTTCATTTCTAGAAGTAAGTCTCTCTTCATCTCTGACTCTTTACATCACTTGCTTTCTTCAAGAATAAGATAAAGTACTACCTTTTACATAAAGCATTTGCTCCTAGGGCCTTTCCTTGCAAAGTTACCTTGTACTGATTTCACATATATTCTATATAAACTTATTTTTGGCATCTCCAGTAGAATGTGGGCTCCTTGAGGGCACTGAATGTTTCACTGCTTTTATATTTCACATGCTTGACACACAATAAGCACATAAAAAATACTTAACGGTTGATTGATGATTACAGAAGAAAACAAGAAAATTAAAGTCACTGATTAAAAAGGCCAGTGATTTCCATACAATGATGTATGCATTAACACTTGACTATATCCCAAGATTCCAAAAAAAGTCAACATACCACCCCAGACACTTAATGCTCAAAAAGAACAGTCATAGGATAGACAAAATATGGTCTGAACTCTACTGAATATAATATGATTATCGTTAACTTTAAAAGAACTTATTTTAAGCAAAAAAGCTTCTTGGTATAATTTTATTTTTTAGAAAACATACAATAATAAAAATATATAGAGCATCACAGCCATAAAAATAAGTGTAAAAGCTAATTTAAAATTGTTATGCAAACATGTTTATCATGAGAAATTGATAGTAGAAAGCAAAGATTGTGTTAGTTACTTTTCTTGTGAAGAAATTATAACTAAATCGATATACAGTATTTTGATAAGATAAGTTCTAAAATGTAGCTGTGGGCTTATCTTTTAATTCATCTAAATGTTTTCACATGATTTAATTACAACTGAAATTTAACTTAACACATAAATTCTCCTGAGCTGTCCAAAAGATGCATCTCTTTATTCATTCTCTTTAATATATTAAAAAGAAAGAACAGGAGGAAAAATAAAAAACAAGACCTGTTTGAAGGTCCCAGATTTTGATCTAAACCCTAGGTGTATTACTATGGAAAAAACAGTCATCTTCATAACAGACACATCACTTGAATAATACGGTATCAAGTTACATTTTAATAAAATGGTTTGTGTTAGAATGAATATTGTTTTATTTATTCCAAAGAAATATTTCTACCTCCTCCAAACATGTACATCTGTTTCTAAAGCAAATAGCAAGTCCGTGAGAAGCCTCTGGTGCATTGGAGACCATTTAAACTCAGGAATCCGAAACATCGTTGTGCGTGGACCTGGACTAAACTGACGTCGCTGTTCCTCAGTCATTGGCATTCCTCGAAATCCTAAATCAACTCTGAGATCTCTGTCTTGTTGAGTGATAGACCGTCCCTGAACCGCCTAAACAAAAAATATCTTTTTAAGTGCACATAATATCTGACTTCAAAAATGTTAAAAACAAATTAGCCATAACTTCACGTACAGATATATAACAGGGTGAGTAAAATAAAGCCTTTGTATACGATTTCTGTAGGAATTCCTGTATAAGCACTTTTGAAAGTTAAGCAGAGAACTCTCACTTTATTTTACAGATTAAAAAAAAGTGAGACAAGGAATCTAATGATTATGGATACTTTCAAAGTCTAAACTAGAACCGAGTATTTCGAAATTGTATTCACCACAATCTGTATAGAATTCCCTATGAAATATGCTGTATATAAAAAAATCTTCCATATTTCAACAAATTCTAACTTTATCTACTCCCCTGCCAACCATTCTCCCATAACTAATACAAATCTCACCTCAATGCTTCAGTAGACAATGTTCATGAGCTCTTATGGCCAAAAAGAAAAAAAAATTATTTGCCTAATGGACAACCTTCAAGTGATAAAATTTTTCACACTAAATTAGTTAGGTTAGATCTCTGAATATAATAGCTGATTGTGAAGATACTATACTCAAATATTTTGATTTCAGCAGGAATTAGCCAAAGAGCTTTTTTCTTTCGGTGGCATAACCTTCCAAAACCCAGAACTATCTCCATACTTCAATGATTTCTTGGAGTAAGTTAAATAACATAGTCAAGGAAACTGTATATATTATTAATGATTTACCATTTGTGACAATGGGCTAAAAGAAACATTATTAATCAGGAAAAACAAGATAACAGGCTACATCATTTCTTTCAGTGTAAGAAATGTAAATAATGAAATAGGCTGGGCTATCTCCAAATACATTTCATTCTCTATATTGAATGCATTTCTCATAAATATGGTACCAAAAACTTCTGTAATGTAAGTGCTCGAACACTGTCATGATCAGTGATCAATATGTTTTGCCTCATTTAAATCTTTTCTTAATTAAAGAATATACCTAAAATAAAACTATGACAGTCACACAAATACTTAATTAGTTTCTCATAGGAATAAATGTGCCTTTTCCATAAAGAGCATCTTTCTATATGGAGTTATAATCAAAGTAAAAAATTTGACAATGACAAGGAAACTTCAACAAAGAGGTAAATAAAGCAAGGCTTACGTGTTTCACAGAATCTCAAGATCAGAGAATTTTAGAGTTAGAAGGAACTTTATAAATTTAATCCAATCAATACTTCAAAATATCCCCTACTTGTCACATATATCATGTGACCTCTCCCTGAAGACCGTAAATGAAGGAGAACCCCTAATTACTTCCAAAGGCATTCCACTTCACTTTTGGACAAATCTATTAAGAAATTGGAGACATCAAACTGTTGGCGGCTAGGAGGCACAGCGTATAAAAAGCATAGGCCCTGTAGTCAGAAAGACTCATTTTCCCGAGTTTGAATCAGGCCTCAGATATTTATGAACTAGCTCTGTGTCCCTGGGCAAATCACATAACCCTGTTTGCCTCAATTCTCTTATCTGCAAGATGAATTAGAGAAGTAAATGGCAGAATACTCCAGCATCTTAGCCAAGAAAATTCCAAAGGAGTCAGTTCTCTATATATTCTAGAAATGAGGCCTTTGTCCCCAAGCTTAGCCGTAAATATTTTTTCCCAATTTACTACATCCCTTCGAATTTTGGATGCATTGAGTTTGGTTGTGCAAAAACTT
>CM053771.1:168751833-168770494 GCA_028658325.1 Potorous gilbertii | reverse complement strand
TAGGAAAGTATATGTCGAACCTATACAGAATTATATGCTGTCATGGGGAGGGAGGGGATAGGGGGGGAAGGTGTGGGGGTATAAAATCTTAATTTTAAGGAAGTGATTGTAGAACATTTATAAATAAATAAAATAAAAATTAAAAAAAAAAGAGAGAGAGAAAGAAAATTCCAAAGGAGGTCATGAAGCATCAGATATGACTGAACAACAATTGTTAGGAAATTCTCCCTAACGTTAAATTTAAATTGTTCTCTTTACAATTTCTAGTTTATTTCTATTTCTGCCCTTGGGGGTCTGCCCGTTTATTATTTCTAGTTCTGCCCTTGGGGGTCAAACAGAACAATTCTAATCCCTCATACAAGAAACCTCTTTAAATACATTTACATAGATAACTATCAAGTCCCTCCCTCCCCAGTCTTCTCCTCTCCATTCCACGTATTACCAGTTTCTTCAACTTATCTTCCCGTGATGTAAACTCAAGGTTGTTTTCCTGACTCTAGCTATCCTCTGTAGTGTCCTGTTTATCAATATCCTTAAACTGCAGCACCCAGAACTGAATACTATCTTCCAGATGTCGTTAGCCCAAGTGAGTGTGAAGAGAAACAATTAATTCCTTATTGTCTTCTTAATACAAAGATTACATTAGTTTTTTGACAGCCATGTCACACTGCTAACTCACAATGAGTTTGTAGTACATTAAAACAATCAGTTTTTTTTCAAGCAAACTAGTATATAACCATACCTCCCCTAACTTTTACTTTTTGTGGAGGGGATTTCTTTGAACCCAAGTACAAAAACTTTAATTATAACACATCAATTTCAGTCTCAAATACTTTAAGAACAGTGAAAAGCTAAAAAAAAAATTACGGAAGACTTAACACATAGTTGCCCCTCCTATAATCTTTGTACATATTTAGCTTACATGAATGTTTTATTAACTACTAAAATTAAATGCTACAAGCACAGGCATGGCATCTAAGCTGTGCCCTTTTTAGTCTGTCCTGTGCTGGATTTGGAGTCAAATGACAAGGGTTCAAAATTGTGTGCCACCTCTATGTCCTTAAAGCAAATCTGGACCTTGGTTCCCTTTTCCATAGAATGAGGGGGTTGGACCAGCTGGCCTTTAATTCCTTTTCAGCTCTAAACTTTTGATCCTATGGGCTGACTATACCTGACTATAGCCTAAGAGCTGACACAAATTCTTCTGAAATACTGGATAAATGAAATTAACAACTTAAAGATTAATAATAATCTCTGGGCTAACTACTTGGTCACTAATTATTCTGCTAAAGCAACTATAAAAGAAAATTCCCTGCAGTCACTTTTTCTTTTGTATTATTTACCTTAATAACTGGACAATACAGCAGTGATATTTCTGCACACAGTTTTTTCCTGTGGTGGAAAAGTCAGTAAGCATTGTTTACTACTTAGTATATCTTAGTAAGTCAAAGGAGTATGGTGTTAATGATGGAGCTTTGTCCAAGAAATACATCTAGTCAGTATAGAGCAACATTTTATTTATTTAGTGGTGAGATATGAGCACTAAAAATCATAAGGAAAAATTAACACAACAATAATTTTATATCATCATACAGAAATCTCAAACACTATTTCAGGTATATTTTTCATTTCTGTTTTGTCACTTATGTACTGTAACTTACTTGAGTTGTAGTGGTAGTCTGGATCTTCCTGATTTCCTTTCCTGCTTCTTTACCATCATCAGATCTTTCAGTATCTGAAATTACGCTTCCTGCATCAATATTAGGCACAATTTTATTGCCAGAAGACTCTGTTTCAAGTGTTATAGCAGTCATCTCAGCATATTCTAAACCTTTAGAGGACGAAGCTAATTCCCTTTCAGAAATGCTACTCATTCTATCTGAAGTTGTATGAATTTTGAATTCTTTTTCTTCTATTATGCTCGATGTACAAGTTAAGTCAACACTACTTGTCATATGAGCAAGCAGTCCAAGATCATCACTAACACTAAGATGTACTTGAGTTTCCTGCACATTTGGGATAATATGATTACTAGAGAGTTCAGGCAGAAGTTTCTCTTCCTGGCTTGGAATTTTGTCAAAAATAAATGAGGTACTATTACTGGTAGGTTCATCTTTCTCATCAGCCAATGTTATCAACGGGCCATTGTCCTTTTCTTCACTCTTTTTAATGATGCCAACACTTCCATGGACATTGTTTTGAAGTTTCTCAACAGCAGCACTATATACATTATCCAACAAAGATTCAACCTCCACAAGTGCACCATTTTCTCCAGTAACTAAAGTCTCAGGTGACAAATCCATATCATCAAGCTTTACTTCTGTTGCTTCCACTTTTTCTGCTTTTATATCTACTAAAAGATCATGTACCTCCACATGTACACCACCTCCTGGTCTATCTGAATTTCCCAGAACATCATCTGATACTTTTGTTGCCATGAGCAAGTCCCTGGTATCTGTGCTGACAGGGTAATCAGTTTCACTTTCTGGGCTTTGACTTTGTGAAAGATCTTCTATTTCTCTGATTTCCATTCCACCTTTTGCACCAGTTGCCTGAGATGAAAGACCTGATATAGTGCTCACATTCCCTTTCTTTCCCTTTTTAATGTTTTCCTCCTCTTGTCTTTGATACTCTTCATACATTTTAGCTAGATATTCCTTGTGAGCTTCATAGGTGACCTTAAAAACAAGAAACATAAGGATTGTTTAAAAGATATCTTATGCCTTTTATGTACAAAACAGAAGCAAAATGACTGATGAGGCCAGTAAGGTAAGATTATGATAGTGAAAATATTTTCATAATGAAAAAAATTTTTATAGTTTTAAAACTTAACACATTTCAATCTTTGATAAGAATGCATGGCATAGTCTATAGAAAGGTGGCTTTCAAATCAGAAAGGCTTGAGTTCAAATTCTATCTCTGACACAAACTAGCTATGTAGTCCCAGAGAAGTCATCTAACCTCTTGGTGGTCCTAAGCAATGCTCTAAGAAGTCTCTAAGACTTCTGTAAATGGCAGCTAGGTGATACAGTGGATAGAGTGCCAAGTCTGGCTTCAGAAAGATTTATCTTTCTGAGTTCAAATCTGGCTTCAGACACAAGCTGAGTGACCTTGAGCATGTCACAAAACCCTGCTTACTTCAGTTTCCTTATTTGTAAAATGAAATGGAGAAGGAAGTGGCAAACCACTCAAATATCTTTGCCCAGAAAACCTCAAATGTGATCATAAGGAATCAGATATGACTGAAAATCACTGAGCCACAAAAATAAGTACTACATCTCTAGGACTATTACAGAAAAGCTTATTCCTCCAAAAGTTAAAGAAATCTTTTACATTGAGAATTTTAGACTGATAAAATTACAAAGCTGCCCCTCCTCAAATGCTTAGTAAGGAGGGTACAATGAATTTAAACTAATCAATGTAAAGCAAAGCCAAAGAGAGGAGATAGGAAGAGTCAATTAAAAAAATGACGTAGAGTCTTAAAATCAATCATAGGACTAAAAGGGAGAATGGACTTTATGGGTTATCTAGCACAAAGCATTCTACAGTTTAAAAAATGATGCATCAAGAGGTAGAGAGGCCTACGCAAGGTCACAATGATATGATAGTAAGTGGTAAGAGAGAAGATTCAAATGCTAGTCCTCTGACTTAAATTATTATATTCTTTTTCACTCCCTATTCACTTAAAACCTGCTACACTCCAAGTCTCCTCAATATCTCACATCCAGCCCCCCACTCAGATACTAGTAAACTAAACATGGACATATACCTATGCATAATATGCAAATTACAATATGATTAAGTTTTATTAATTACATCTAAAATGTATGATTGAGAAAAAAGATCTTTATTTGAAAATCATTGCATTTATAAAATACTTGAAAACACAAATCTATTTTGGGTTCATTGTGAAGCTGAGAGAATGTGTTCAGCCTTGGTAAGCTCAAGATAAAGTCATGTGATAAGACAACTTAACTTCCTTTTTTTTTTTGGTCCCTTCCCCCTCACCATGTGCTATCATGTCTAATAATAAAATGAAGTTATGAATATGGAGAAAATTCAAGTACTTTTCTGAAAGTAACTCATATCAGATAGCAAACTGTGCAGTATTAAAAAGTCACTAAAGTTTACAACCATTTAATGAAAAATTAATATTGAGAAGAATTGGAGAATTTTATTGCTCAAAGCAACTTTGTAGAGAGCAACTAAAATAGCAACTCATTTTAAAGATAGTTTGATTTGCTCAAGTTCTCATACAACTTGTGGCACAGCCAAGGCTAGCTAGAACAGATCTTCTGACTTGAATTCTGTATTATATTGAGCAACCTTATTTATAAATTTCTGAATCTAATAATTTTAAAACTTCCAATTTAACTTTGAATTTAAAAAAACTATCAAAATTGGGATAAGCAGGGCTCTAGAGAAACTTACAAAACCATACAGTCATTTTGGGAAGCCATATGGAAATAAAGGTTAAGAGATGCATGACAATTTGATTTAATGATCTCTTATGATAACTATACGTTAAAGTTAAATTAAAAGGAGAAAAAGACCGATCTCTGTAAAATGTTAATAGAAACTTTATCCATAATAACAAAAAATGAGAAATTACTAATAGTTAATAAGGAGTTGATGACCAAATTTCAGACTATGAAATGGAATTACTGTCATGAAAAAATGACAAAATTTGAATAATATGAAGAAAAATGGAAAGATTTATATGAATTGAAGTAAAATAAAGTTGAATCAGACCAATAAATACTCATTGTGACTATGTAAAAATCTAGTAAAATTAACAGTACATCAACTAATTTAAAAACACACAAAAAAGAAGAGATTATGAACACAGGATCAAATGACAAAAATGTTCACAGAAGCATTTTGTGAAATTTAAAAGGTTATCTAAAATGTAAGGTAAAGCTATTTTAACAAATTGTAATAACATGTGGTTTTAGCTTTCTTTTTTAAATGAAATGGTGCAGTAGAACAAGTGCTAGAATTCATCAATGAATTCTATCAAAAAGACTCACAATATTGTGATATGGTTGAACAAACTGTATATTTGGTGTCAGAGAACATGAGTTTAAAATCTCCATCTAATGATTTATAATATGTAAACTTGGAAAAGTTATTACCTGTACTGCTTCAATTTCCTCATTTGTAAAATATAGGGCTTGGGACTAATAATCTTGAGGGCCCTTTATAGCTTTAGACTTTTTTTATTACTGTGCTATATATAATACTGCTATACATACACACAAAGACATATCCATGTGTGCAAACAAATAAGAGGAAATGTATATCTCTAATATTTTTTAAAAATATCACATCCACATTTTAACTAAATCGGTCATAATTTGTGCTATCCACAAGATGGCACTAAACTATTTTTTAAAGGGCCCGAGATCTAATATGATTCAACATAAAGTTTTCAAATTAGCTGGTACCTTTGAATGGGCTATTGAGAGTGTATCCACCCAGACTCTCCAGCCACCCCATTCATATTTTATTGCATGATACAAAAGGATCCGAAAAATATTGTACACCATTTCTGTAATCTTCTGTTCTTCAGAATTTTTTGGATTAATATAGCCAAGAGAAAACATCCAGTCCTGCCACACTGAACACTGAAGTAAACATCTAGGGGAAAAAAAAAGATTTCTTTCAAAAATCTAAATAAATTCCAAACTGACACATTTTGAATGAAACAAATATTCTTCTACTTTTGAAAAATAAGAATTCACCTATGTAAACCATGACAAATATTCACCATGGTTTTAAAAAGGAGAGATGAAAAGAAATTTGCAAAAGTAAAGAAAATATGGGCAAAACAACTATCAACAGTAAGATCTCATAGTAAACAAGAGAATGGAGATTGGGAGGGGCATCAATTATTTCTCCCATCATACACAATCAAAATGCTAACAATATTAATAATGTTAAAAAATTAAATATCCTATCTAATTCTAGAGTAGACAAAGCTGTATAGGCAAGCAAGAAAAGACAGTTTTATGTTCTGGGATATCCCATGCTTTCACAAAACCTGCTACTCCTTAGAGGGAAAAAATTAAGAGAGACTAGCAAAAGAGACTAGAACTCTGAATTTACTTTTCCTGTTTTGAGTGAATAATAAGCTGGTTTTTTGAACCCTACATGCCAAATAATATTTCTCTGTTTCAAGGTCACAAAATATACCCTGCTAACATTTAATTCTGTCATCACAGAAACTGGGAAGAAGAATGCAAACTCATTACCAAATTGGGAAAACAAGTCTAAGTGCCATTGATAGCCTTATTAGTAAATATTCACATATATAAATGAGATAAATATATGCTTACATGTTTGTATACATATATGTAGAAATGTGTGTATTCCTGTGTACCTATGCATGTGTGTGTGTGTGTGTGTGTGTGTGTGTAAACTGAAAAGAAAATTTCTCTAAAATTATATAATGTTACAAATTTGGCACAAACTCATAAACTGATATAATACAGATATTTTCATAATTTCAAATATCCTATTAACATATAGTAGGAGAAAAATTAAGATTCAAAGTCAGAAAGAGAGAAAAAATAAATTAATCACAAAATATTCAAGAATATACCTCCTGTTTTCACGGCTATTGCTGAAAAGTTTTATCATGTCAGATAAAAATAAACGGCGGACTTCCATTAGTTCTGCACTTGGAGTAGAGTTTTTTAACAAAGTTGCCACAACTTTAAGAATCACTGTAAATGAGCAAAAAAGTTATAATAAAATTAAAATTATATAAAATCTATTTCTGCAAGTCAATAGTTATTTATCAACCACTACCTCTGTGACTAGGACTGTGAGAAAAAGCCACAAAGGTCACAAGATTTCAAAACAAGAAATTTTGATAATTAAAGAAAAACACTTCTGATCCAAGTAATCCAAGTTAATCAGATTAAAAAAAAAATTAAGATTTACTTACTTGGATTCTGAATTTTCACCGTAGAATCTGGCTCTGGATGTGGTTTATGTACAACCTGAGTGCACACTTGCTCTGTCAAAATCTAAAATATAAAAGATGTAGTTCATATTAACATAAAAATAATTTTGAAAATGAATACAAATACATTAAAGGATACAGGAAATCTCCCCCTCAATATATACAACTCATTCACGAAAAAATAGGTACATACGAATAAATGGACCTTAAATACGATAAACAGTAGTTTAACTAAAACTAAGAGTCAATAATACATCTAACAGTAATACAAGACATTGTCTTGATAAATAAAGCAAGAGGTCAAGAGCAAGCATATTCACTCTCACTGTTACTATAGCAAAAAGTTAAGAAAGAAGGGAGGGAGTGAATGAGAGAAGGAAAGAAAGAAGGAAAGAAGTGAGGAACAGTGGAATTAAGAAAATTGAGGCAAAAGAAATTGCAAAATTAACTATCTGAAAAGGATATGATGATATACTTAGAGAATTCCAAAGATTCAATAAAAACTATATAATTCATAACTTAAGTAAAATAGCAGGTTAAAAAAATAATACCACAAAAGTATCTACCTTTCTATATATTACTAACAAAACAATACCTGATGGAAGTAAAAAAGGAAATCCTACTCAAAATAGCTACAAAAGGTATAAAAATATCTGTTAAGTTGGCCTACCAAGGCACAAGCAGGATTTGTACAACTCCCAAACATTCCTGACAGAAATAAAGACTAAAATAATAAAAGACACACTCATGGTACATGATTGAGCCATAACAATCTAATAGAGATCATATAATCTCAATTCACTTATAGATTTTATGCCATTAATCAAAATACCATGGTACTGAAGTACCATAGGAACAGATAATAGTTAAATTCATCTGGTTGAACAAAGTTGAAGAATATCAAGAAAAATAACGAAAACAGGAACCTAGAATTATGGATCTAGAGAAGGAAATGGCAAACCACTCCAGTGTCTTTGCCAAGAAAATCCCAGAGATCACACAGTCAGACGCAAGTGAAAAATAACTTAATAACAACAACAAAATAAGAAAATTCTATTAACATATAAATGACAAATATATAAGAATAACCCTTATTTCTCAATAAACTGTCAAATAACATAAACAAGTTTTCTAAAAAGAACTAAAACTACAAGCAACCATGAGAGGAGGCTCCAAATTATATTAGGAGAAAGGCAAACTTGAAAAAACTAGGACTCAAGTTTCACTTCATATCCACTGCAATGATAATAAAAGATGAAAATGGTACATATCCAAGTGTATGTATATAGTGGCACACCAACTACACCCACTGAGAGAGGTGTGAATTGTCTGACCTTTCTAAAAAATAATTTGGAATTATACTTAATCATGATTTCTAAAAGTCAGTACTCTATACAAATCCATGTAGTAACACTGTCCTGAAAAACTTAGTACAGTTTTAAACTACTAATGCTTAAAGCTACAGTTGACTATTGGGATACCTTATATAACCCAGAGATAAAGATCAATTGCAACAGCACTTTTTGTGGTAACAAAGAACCAGAAACAAACTGGCTTCTAATAAATTGGAAAATGGCTGAACAAATTTTGATTTTAAATATGATATATTACATTATAAAAATAAAGAATATGAAGAATTCAGAATAGCTTGGGAAATTTTTTATGAACTGATAGAGTAAAGTAAGTAAAAACTAAGGAACAATTTAAACAATGATGATAATGTGAAGAAAAGCATTCCAAGACAACACAAAAGGTCAATTCCAAGATGGCTGCAACATCAAAGTACTAAATGTAAAGAATGCTTCCCTCTTGTTGTCAGAGAAACAAGAGGTGATATGCTTGGATTAAGTCATATATTGTCTGACAAAGCCATGATGTTGATTCATTTTACTTGACTATATATTTTTTAAAAGACAAGGCAGGGTTCAGTTGGGTTGGGAGAGAAAAATGGGAAATGTCACATAAATTTTTTTTAATCAATAAATTTAAGCAAAAGCAACATTGTGCTTTATTCTGCAGACTGATGGTAAATAAAGAAGCAGTGTGACATAAAACACCATTTGCAAAGGTCCAACGGATCCCTTCTAAAGCCTCATCAAGGACATATATGTGTTGTGTGTATGTGTGCATGAAAATAAACACAAGGGTCTGTAGTTATTTATATTCTCTTGGTCACTTTTCCTGGCAGTGACAATACACAAAAATTTTTGCACAACTTGGTATAATGTTCTCCTTTAGATACACCTATCAACCAATCCCTCAATATCCTCATAAATGTGCCACCTCCAATATGAACTTGGTTTATTCAGCTGTTTTTCTCATATGTTTTCCCTAGTTCTACTTCCATTTTTGCTAGATGCATATCCAGGACTGTGATGTTAAAAGTCCAAATTTATGTAGCTTTAATATCTTGATGGTGAAGAATTTAACAAAAATTTATGCAGGATTTTTCTATACTTCTTCTATTCTGTTTTTTTAAATCAAAATCAATTAATTCATAAAGAAGTATTAAATGTCTAATAGAGGTGACAGTAGGACTCAGTATAAAAATGAGACAACCTCTATTCTCAAGGAGCTTACTTACAGTCCCTGAGATATAGCACATATTTGAGAATGTAGGTCAGGAATTAGGGTGTTTTATACAAGCAGCAGGTCAGCAGACTATCAACACATTCTAATAGCAAAGGTAATAATCACGATTTATAGTGCTCTCAGCAAGAGGCAAAAAGTATGAGAGGGAGTGTTTGAGTGTGTGTGGGGGGGTGGGTGTGCACCCTGTGGGGGAAGGGGTGAGATAAGTGTCTGGTGAGAGATACAACTTATTTGTAGAAGCAGGAAAGTAGAGAACAAGATGCCAGTTCCTTCCACTCCAGTGTTGGTTTCAAAACTGAGTAGATTAATTTATGGACCTTGGTCTGGAACATCATTAGACATAGTAGGGAAAAGTGGGCAGTGTCAGGGGAGATGTGCCTGTGCTGGCTAAGTCCTGGAGTTCTAATCTCTTTCTAATTAAAAACTTTTAATTCTTTTGGATTGATTTTCATTAGCTGGTATTCACACCAACACTCATTTAATTTTTTTTTCCTTCCACAGTTAGACATCTCCAACTGCCTAATGGACATCTTTAAATGGACCTCTTGTGTACCTATTAAACACAACATGTCTAAAATCGGAATCCTTATCTTTACCTCAAAACCATCTCCACTTCTTAAACTTCCCCAGTACTGTTAAGAGTAGCACCGTACTTCCAGTTACCCAGGCCCAAAACATAGTTGACATCTTCAATTCTTTACTTTCTTTAAAAACGTGACAAATATTCATTTATCAAGTCCTATTATTTCTGCCTTCCAAACATCACTCTTAGATGTCCCCTCGAAAACTGCCACCACACTGTCACAGATCCCATTACCTCACACATCATTTACGGTAATATCCCTACTGTCTGGTCCCTCTTTCACAAATCTCCCCCTACTGAAGCATATCCTACACTCAGCAGTAAAACTGATCTCTCTAAAACAAAGCTCTAACTATATCACTACCTTCTGCAAAATATCTCCAGGCTTCCTACTAATTCCTGAATCAAGGGGCCTTTAAAGCCCCTAGTAACTTGGTTCCTTCTTCCTTTTGCAGTCTTTTTACTCCACTCTGAGATCCACTGATGCTGGTCTCCTTGCTCTTCCCTAAACATTCTATCTCCAATTCCAAGCCCTTTCACTGGATTTCCCCAGATCTGAAACACTTTCCTATTTAATATTCACATCCTAGTTTCTCTTGCCATCTTTCAAGTCTCAACTTAAGTCTCACGTTTACAAAATCTCTCCCAGTCCTCTTTAACCCCAGTGTCTTCTCTCTGAGATTACTCAAGGTATTCTTTATATAAATATCTTATCTGTATGTAGCTTTTCTGTCTGGTTTGTTTGCTTGTGGCTTTTGGATCTTTTTGTCTTTTTCTGTCTCCCCAGTGCTTTGCACAGTTCCTCGAACAGGTAGGAGTTTAATAAAGGTTAGTTTTTATTTCGCTAAATTGATTAACTACTGGCTTATGCTCTTGTACTATCATTCTCCATAAAGTTTAGCAAATCTCTTTGTATTTTAAATCAGTATTTCCTTTCGATAAAAATCTCTGTCTGACAGAGATTCAGTATAAATTGGGGTGGGGGAAGGGGAGATTGGCTCTATTACTCTCTTTAATATGGCAACTTATTATAATAAATACAAGGTTTAAAATTCTGTGTGACACTATCAAAACCAAAGGCAATGGCTTTTCCTCCATTCATTTAAATGTCTTTTCTGGCAATCAAAATTTTGTTTAAATAAGTTGGCATTTTAGTTGCATGGAATACTATTTTCTGTTTTTTATTTCTTCTGGTTTGATATTCTGCCTTTTGCACTAAGAACCTAGTAGTTCTATTTACATAGGAAGCTAACAAAATAATTTATCAATATTGCTGGTATACATAATCTACCTTTTGAGCTATATCAAAACATCTTGACAGAAAGTAATTGGAGACAAAAGGTCATCAAATGGAAGACAGTTTTGCTCCCAGACTTAGTACGGGGGCAAGACTATTCAAATTATCAATGACCCTGATACTTTGGGTAAGGGAATGGTAGGTAGGAGGCAGCAAAATGAAAGTAATGAGGGAAAAAAAAGGAAAATGAAGGTAAGAGCAAAAGATTAAAATATGAGGGATATGGAAGCACTGCTACCACAACGGTGTCTGATCTGGAACAATGATAGTATAGATCAAAATGAGAATTATGTGCTGGGTTAAATCTACTCAGATGCATACACTCTCAATATAAGAGTCTCAAGACTCTTATATACTTAATTAAAAAGGGCTCCTTATGGAAATAGGTAGTGGTTGTCTTTCATTCTTGAAAAGGACCAAAATGACATCACTATGCTAGAGTCAAGCTTCAATGTGTCCAAGTGGGGCTACAAAGAATACCTTAAGTAGCTGGAGGAACGTTTAGTCTTGACGACTAGACCATGCCAATGTAATACAAATGACAACCCTGCCAAAGCTGATTCACTCTTTTAGTGATATATAACAATCAAATTGTCACAGGGACACTTCATAGAACTTGACGACAACAACAACAAAACCCCAACGACTAGAGTGAAAAATGGAAAGAAATATAAGAACAAAACTATAAAGAACAAACAGAGCTCAAAAGGAAAGATGCAAAAAGATACTTCCAAACTGCCCCTTTCTTTGTGGAGGTAAGAGGCCCACAGCTGTTAAACTTAGTACATATTTTCAGATTTTTTTTGCTTCAGTAATTAGTTATATTGACTTTTTCTTTTTTTTCACTTCTCAATCTCTTGCAGCCAAACTTCCATCTCTAGCACTGTACTGAAAAATGACTTCATAGTCAGTAATGACCTACTTATTCTTAAATCAAATGAACAGTTTTTGTTGCTCTATTCTTGGAACCCTATGTAGCACTAGACACTATTATCCATTTCATTCACTATCTTTATGGGTTTCTCCAACAACGTTCTCTGTCTCTCTCGGTTTTCAACCTACCTCTCTGACCATTCTTTCTTTGTTCCTTTGCTGTCTCCTCATATTGTTCACATCCTTTTAAAATGGGTGCAATAGTTGGCCTTTATTTATTTTTCTATTATATTCCCTTCCTTGATGATCAAATGCAAACTCAAGGGTTCAATAAGGCAACTGATACTCAAATCTCACTCTCGATCTTTCTTTGGAGTTTGAAATCCATATTTTCAACTGTCTTTATCATATTTCCATTTGGACATACTTCAGATTCTACATGTGCCAAACCAAACCTACTGTCTTCCTCCAAATTGTGCCTTATCTGTTACACACAGCTATTGATGGCAATGCCATTCTCCTAGGCACCCAGTCTCATGACCTTGGGATCATCCATTCCTACCTCTCCATTATTCCTTATACAACTATTCAACTGACAGGTCCTGATGATTCTATATCTGCAATACCTATTGATTTTGTCTCTTCTGCTTAATTTACACTGCAACAAAGTTTCTTTTAAGGCTGGGTCTCTTAGACAAATAATCTCATTCCAAACAATTCGTCACAACAGTGCTTCACAGTACAATTTTGAACAAGCCATTTCTCTATTCAAAAACTTTCAGTAGCAACTCACCATCTAAATGAATAAACTCCTGTTTCTAACATTCATGGCCTCCCCAAATTCATTTCCAACTACACATCTATACTTACCTCATATTAAGTCCATACATCTAAACAAATTCTAAACAAATGAGACTACTTTCATCTTGCCCTTTCCTGTCTACGCAGCTTTGAATAAGCTACTAGAAATGATTTCTCCTTGTCTTCATCTGTTATGTCCCTTTTTTTATTCAAGGATTAGTCACATGCCATCTTTTCCGTGGAACCATCCCAAATTCCCCCTGAAAAATATCTTCTATGCTTCCAACTTGTCACAGCACTTTGGCTTCACTTTTCCCTCGAATCAGTTATCTCTGTCTATCTTCCTTCCATTGGACTTTAAATTTCCTTAAATTTAAGGAAAGTAGAATCTATACAGGGCTGGGGAATCTGTGACCTCCAGATCACATGAGGCCCTCTAAGTTCTCAAGTGCAGCCCTTTGACTGAACCCAAACTGAATCCAAATCCCCGAAAAGGAATGCATTCTTTGAAGTTTGGATTAAGTCCAAGTAATACACTTGAAGACATAGAGGGCCACATGTGATCTCAGGCCACAGGTTCCCCACCCCCGGATATATTCCCTAGCACATATATAGCACAGTGAACAGCACAATAAATAGTCGATTAATTTGTTGTTGAATCCTATGATAACATGCATTTATGCAAAACACAAACTCGAAGGCATTTATAAATTTGTTAAGATCAAATAATAAAGATTCTTCCTATGCTTTTATCTATTAGTTTTCTTTTACCTCATAAAGTGTGTTGTATGTAGTAACAGTCACAGTATTTGTATGCAGCATCAACCTCTCTCCAAGAAGAGTAAAAAGACTGTGGGTATGCATAATTTCAACTTTTCTCCTACAGAAGAAACAAAATCATAACACAATTGGTTCTCTGATCATAAAACCATGGAAGAAGGCATCTTCAAACAAATGTGCAACTATCTGAAACATCTATCATATAAAAAGTGCAGGTACACAAACTAAAATTTTAATGAAAAATGTCACCAAAAGTTCAAACTACTATTTAAGTAGTTTTAATATTAATTAATGGCTAGAACACTCCAGAATTAATTTCTAAAATAAATTTTATGGCTAAATTAGTTTTTGATACCATCTACATTTCCAACTCTTTCTAAAGAGCAAGCATATATAATCAAATATTTTAAAAGAGTCATATAGAAATGAGAATAAGAATCAATAAGAATAACCAGCATATAAAAAAACGCTAAAATGTAAAGTATTTCACATTTATGGTACCCCTTTTCTATAGTACAGTCCATTCTATGGCAACTCTATCAATGTGGGAGACCAGGTAACCCAGGGTGAGGATGAGTCATATAGGTTAATAGACCTTCCAATGCTTTTTATTTTCTTTATTTTTATGGCTGATACTAGTCAGGAGCAGTTTGCTTTCACCTGAGAAGGAGTCCAGTAATACCTTCACCATTTTTCCATAGAGCTACCTAAACACCTTCAAATTGCCACAGTCTAGTGGACAGAGGCCTAGGAGAGGCTTCCCTTCCTCAGGGCACTGAGGTATACTACTACACTAATGACACAATGTTTCCAGACATGGTTGGAATTAATTGAGATCTAAATCAGACAATGGTCCATAAGAGGAACACAGAATGGGAAACTAACCCCAAGAAAGTCCAGCCCACTCAGCCAAATTCTGAGGAAAGCAGGGGTGTAGTAATTATTCACATGATTTTGGACATTGGAATAAATTACTAACACCAGTTCTTCCATAATCTAAAAAGGAAGCAGAGAGACTGACTGGAGATTACTGGCTCTTGAGAACACGAATTCCCCATTTATGTATCCTGATGGCCCCCATTCACCAAATCACCTGCAAGTCTAACTCTTTCAAGTGGGATCCAGAACAAGAAATAGCACCAAAAGATTTAAAGTAAACCTTCTGGTAGTTTCTCTCTTGGGGCCTTTAGGACCTTGGGTCCATATTATTGGAGGTCTCTATCCACAATGATCAAACAAAATGGAACTTTGGGAAGGAGCGTGGGGTAGCCAAAGCAAATGGCCATTAGCCTTTTGACTGAGTCCAAGTTTTACTGAACAAATCCTTTTACTAAGGGGATTTGTTCTGTGAAGTTTGGATTCAGTCAAAGGGCTACAAATTGAGAACATAGAAGGCTACATATGGCCTCCAGGCTGCAGGTCCTCCTCTCACTCCCCTCCAGTTTAGATCCTGGAAAGAGGAGAATTAGATAATAAAAAGCAAAGACCTTAGGGGTAAGGCTCAGTGAAGGAATGAAGGCTACCTAACACAAAACGAAAACAGAGAGTGCAGGGTAATACCTTTATGAAAGATTGGGTAGTTGGTTTAATGAATAATTTGGATAAGAGGGGCACGATGTCATGTTGTTGGAGTGCAGTTATATGATTTTCCTAACAAAAGACGAGGCAACTACTTCTGCCTGATTATGTTCCTTACGTCAATCAAAATGCCCACCTCTGAAAGATTAAGCACGGTATAATATTGCATAGCTGCCAACATGTTTTCAACTGGCAAATTGATGTTGTCCTTCTCCTCATTAAAATCTCAGAGCAAATGGTTTGAACCTGTCCCAGTTGGTACCTAGTTAGGTTATGGCAGACTGCAATGCCAATCAAGTCTGCCATGGTGAGGACAACTATCAGATCTTCCACAGAACAAATCATCTACTTCCTACACCATTGCTGCTTATTAGAGGACCAAATTCACTGAGAAGGTCAAAGATTAGGTCCACTACTTGGTTTTCCATCCCTTTATACTATCCTCAGGCAAGCAACATCGCTGAAAACTGGAATGATCTCCTGAAATAATAATCTTATTATCATCCTCTGTCATGCTTATGTCACCTGACTCATGGCTGGGCATGCCATCTCTCAAAAGCCATGTCCTCAACAAATCAATGCTACTCCAGGAAGGAAGAAGTCTTTCCAGTAAAGCTATTTCTTGGTTCTGACCTTAAGGATGACTTATCTGATAACAATCGACTGTTTGTATACATAGTTCCAATTGACCCTCTCAGATCCTTCTTTGTTCTACTCTATGAAAGGAGTTACTTAGGGATTCAAGGTTCCTCATCACTCCGTGGGATCTCTATATACTGCAAAAATAACTCAAGTCCCTTCAATTGATAGATCTCTTTACCCCTAGGACAGTTCAGAAAACTCTTTCACATTAAAGGTTAGATGAAATCATGGGGTGGAATTATTAAAAGGGGCCCTATTTTCTAACGATAATGCAGAGGTGAACCTTCACACATAATTGTGATTCTTCCATTTACATGGAAGAAAGGAGCCAATTTAGTGGTAATCCTGAATGCCTGGATAAAAGTCCAAAGAAGCAGCAGGGGTTAATTAAACTCAACTAGTTACAAAATCTGATACTACATACAGAATCTTTCCAATATCTCTTTTTAAGAAATAAAATTTATACACTTAATAAAAATGAAGAAAACAGAGATAGAAATAAATCCATCTTTTCCTCTTAGTTCTGAGATCTTTGTGCAAACTTTATTTTGGTGGGAAATTACCCACATCAGAGGCGGTGAGGGCAATACTATTGGGTGGTATGAACTCTCAAGAGTTCAATTATAGCATAAATAAGCTTGTCTCTGAATCAGTACAACAATCAATTGTTAAATCAATTCTTTAGTATATGCAATGTATCCTACTAAGTGCTACAAGATGCAAAGAAACAATACTCAATTTTCCCAAATGTAATATAATTAATCAACAGTTAAAATTTTTTTATTTACTAAATAGTGTTACATAAACAGGAAACAGAGAAAACAATTATAAACTGTTGTTAGGCTGATACCTTAAAAAAATGCTTATACCAAACCTTTTCTATAAATTTCTATAAAATGATTTTACCTTTATTCTGTTAATGAGATTTTTCAGGAATTGTAATTAATATTAACATCAGTTAATTTGAATTCATGACATTCTATTATATATGAGGCATACTAAAATAGGACACAACTCTAGTGTAGACCCTGATTGGAGAATCTTGTTGACACAACAAAGTTATGAAAGTAACATGGGAAGAAGATATAGGAGGAACCAGGAGAAAGAAAACTGGTGTACCGTTTTGTTCTGTTAAGATCTGAAGGTTCTGAGATTGCTTCTTTCTATTGAAGTTTAATATTGTATACTGAAATACCAGTGCTGATTCAACCCAGGCAGTTTTTTACTATTATCAAACTTCATTATTCAAAGTTGTCTATACTTTTAAAGACTCTGGGCATCAGATTGCTCCACTGGGAAAACAATTATAGTATCTCAGAGTAAACAAAGTTCTGATGTTGCCCAGCTGAAGCTTCCAGATCCTTAAGACAGACGCAGTAAAAATTTGAAAGTGGAGGGGGGCTGAGACAAGATGGCGGAGTAGAAAGAACCACATATGCTAGCTCCAAACCCACAGCCCATGGATTTCCTCTAAAAAGAACTCCCAACAAATTCTGGAACAGTGGAAGCCGTGCAGCAACACAGTGAAGGAGATTTCCGTTCCAGAGAGCCCTGAAAAACCGACCCCAAAGGTCTATCGTGCACCGGACGGGAGCGGAGCCCTGCCCTGCGGAGCCCTGCCCTATCCTGGCCGCGTGGCACTGAGAGGAGCAAGCAGATCCAAGCAGGCTTCAGGGATGGAATCTCCAGCGGCCACGATGGTCCCTCCACCCACAGATGCACAGGTCAGTGAGAGAGACAGTCAGTGAGAGAGACGGGCTGAGAGGGGAGCGGGGTGTCTCCAGGACTCAGGTCCCCTTGGGAGGCAACGGCAGAGGCAGCAGGTGGTCAGAGGCTCCAGGAGCAGGCAGGAGCTCAGCAGCAGCTCCATTACGGAAGGTCTCTGTATAAACCCCATGAGGGAACTAAGCCTGGGAGGCAGCCCTGCCCCCATCTGAGCACCAGGAATTAAGCTCCCATTGAATAGCAGCCAGGCCTGCTGCCAAAAGCCCTGAGGCTGGGGAGCAGCAATTGAATCTCAGACCCCAAGCACTAGCTGGGCGGATCTAGGCGGGGGTGGAGAGGAATCTCAGAAGTCAACTAACTGGCTGAGAAAATGCTCAGAAAAGGGGGAAAAAAAATAAGACCACAGAAGGTTACTTTCTTAGTGACCAGATGATTCCCCCCTTCCTTTCTGATGAAGAAGAACAATGCTTACCATCAGGGAAAGAAATAGGAGTCAAGGCCTCTGTATCCCAAACATCTGAAATAGATATCCAATGGGCTCAGGCCATGGAAGAGCTCAAAAAGGATTTTGAAAATCAAGTTAGACAGGTGGAGGAAAAACTGGGAAAAGAAATGAGAGAGATGCAAGAAAAGCATGAAAAACGGGTCAATACCCTAATAAAGGAGACCCAAAAAAATGCTGAAGAAAATAACACCTTGAAAAATAGGCTAACTCAATTGGCAAAAGAGGTTCAAAAAGCCAATGAGGAGAAGAATGCTTTCAAAAGCAGAATTAGCCAAGTGGAAAAAGAGGTGCAAAAGCTCACTGAAGAAAATAGTT
>CM053771.1:168730005-168751333 GCA_028658325.1 Potorous gilbertii | reverse complement strand
AAGATGGGGTAAGGGAAGGGAGGGATGAAAGAAGAGAGGGCAAATTGGTGATATGGGTAGTTAGAATGCTCAGTGTATTGGGGAGCGGGGAGGGGACAAATGGGGAGAAAATTTTGGAACCCAAAATCTTGTAAAAATGAATGCAAAAAGTTAAATAAATAAATTTATAAAAAAAAAAATTTGCAAGTGGCTTCTAGCTCCAATAAAATGTGGGCTATTTATGGGAAGGAACAATTTTTCTTTTCTTTCTGTTCTCAGCATTCAACACAATGCTTGGCACATAGTAAAAATATAAAAATGCTTACTGACTGATTGACTTTTTTCCCTGGGCTAGAAAGGGAAAAATTTGCGTTCACAAGATTCCACCCTAGCAAATTTCTGTAGAGATGAGGTGGTCTGACCAAGTATTGGGAATTCTTAAGAATAATAAAATATCTTGATATCACATAAGTAAACTATTTTTGCTTCTAACTATAAAGTGTAGGCGATTCTAAAAGGTTAAACCTAAATAAGAGGCATTTTTAATAATCCAGGGTTAATCTCAGAGTATTTTAAAAATGTTTTTCCTCTGGTAGAAAGAAACAGGAAGCCACAAACCCTTTTTCTTCTTATACATGCTGTACTATTTAATTCAACAAACATTAAGTACTACTGTATGCAAAGCACTGTGTTAGGTGCTAGGGACACAAACTAAGAAATTAACAGTCCATGCCACCAAAAAGCTTATACTCTTCTGGAGTGATACAGTATTTTCAGAAGTATATCCAGCATTTATACCATGTAATTTCAAGAATAAAAGTGGGTGGGGGATGGAATAACAAAGAGACTCACATAGAGATGATACTTGAATTGTGCCTGCAAGGAAGGAAACTAAAGATTCAAGAAGGTATATGTGAGGAGAGAGGCCTCCAGACATGATTCCACTTGTGCAAATGCATACAAAACAGAATGGCCGACAGGAAATAGCTAGCAGGATGGTTTTACTGTAATTCAGAAAGGGTAAAGGGAAAATATCAAGTAAAACTAGAAAAATAAGTGGGAGCCAAGTTACTATCAAGAGGGCTTTAAATGTTCAGATGACGATGTAGCAAATCCTAGAGGAAAAAAAAGGAAGACAATGAAAATTTTTCAATAGGGGTGGACATGGTCAGATATGTGTTTCAGGAAAATCAATTATCAAGCTACAGAATGGATATATTGGAGAAGAAAGATTAGAAACAGGAAGGTCAATTAAGATGACATTATAATGATCCAGGTAAGAGCTGAAGAGTGGGTGAGCAAAGGTAGAGGTGACATCAGTAGAAAGACAATGCAAGAAATTTTCGGGAGGTAGAATCAATAAGACTTGAAAATTTACTGCATACGGAAGTTGAAGGTGAGGAAAGGGTCAAGAATTACTCCAAGGTTTTGAACGTAGGATCTATTAGGATGGTGGGACTACCAAAAACAAAAAAAAAAGAAAACAAAACAAAAAACAGGAGAGTTTACAAAACTGAGATTCATTTTCATTATACTGACTTTAAAATCCCATGTACATCAAGGTTAAGATGATAGTAAGCAGATGGCAGTTCAAGAATAGAATTTTAGAGAGAAAAGGACTACCCATACATTCGTATATATAGATAGGTAGATATATACACAGACATGCATACACTTTTATGTATGCATAAACATGCATGCGCGCACGCGCACACACACATACGTGTTACCAGCATAGAAATAACTGAATCCATAGTAAAAAAAAAAAAAAATAAGAAAAAATGTAGAAAGAGGAGCATGTCTGGAACAGCCCTGGCTGATTCACAGTTTGTGATTAGGAAGAGAGGTTGAGAGGTGAAATAACTTACTGAAGATTTCAGAGCTAGTTAGCAGAACCATGATGAATAGACTTTTAGGATAATTGAGCTAGTGTACACAGGGGAAAAGGATAAAGCCAGGGTTTACAAACTTTTTCATGTCATAGACCCTTTTTTAAAAAATGTATAAAGTATAGGACTTCACACAAAATCAATTAGAGTAAAATACAGTTATCAAATATTTTTAAAAGAATAATTCTTAAGTTAAGAAGTTCAAATATTTTTAGAACAGGAATAATATATCTTATACTTCTTTATACAGAAAGACAGGCCTGTTGTAGTGTAAGGAACACTGGTAGGTTTATTTAAAACAATGAACGACAGAGACAAGATTAAAACAGAAATCTTGACAGATATGGAACATTGGGCCAAATCTAATAAGATTATTTTTAATTAGGAAATACTATAAAGTTATATGCTTGAATGCAAAAATTCCATTTCCAAAGTAAAAACGATGCATAGTTAGAATACAATTTCCCCAAGCAAGACCTGTAGATTTTGGTGGACTAGGTTATGATATGGCAGGCTCAAAAGACTAATGTGATCTGAGTCTGCATTAAGAAAAACACGGTGCTCAGAACTGAGCAGATGATAGTTCCATTACTTTCTGCTATTATAAGACGACATCTGGCACACTCAGACATGCTGAGTTCAGGACATTGCCTTTTAAGGGCAATAATAAGCTGGAAAGCATCTAGACAAGTATAAATAAAATGATGGAAGGCCTAGGATTCATGCCATATGAGATCTAAGGAACTAGCATGTTCAACTTGAAGAGGTACAATCTTTGGGGACATAACTTTGTTCAAGCAATAAAGAACTATCATGTAGAAGACAAATTAGATTTTTCTCTTCTTGATCAAATCTACAAGACCAAGAATATCATTGGCTACTTTATATGTGCCAATTCTCTGCTTTGTTCCCTGAGCTCTCCTAGACTTGACACATGCAGACACATTCCTCAGCTAGGCTTTGCTCCCTGGTACTACATGTTGGGATTAGACAAGTCTTTAGTTTCCGTCTCCCAGACTATGATGTCTAGAACCTCTCCCTGAGTTAAGACTCCTCTTTAGTCACAACCACCGCATGAAGCTAACAAAAATCAGGCAGGTTATGTAGCTAAGAGTAACTCTTTCCTTTATATTCCCCATTTCTGTCTTCTACATCAAAGCAGATTAACAATCTAATTTATGGTTGGCTACTCTTACATAACCCTAAGATCCTCTTTGGCTTAGCTACAAATAAATTTGAGCTAGGATACAAGGTAAGCTAAAGTGGTAGGGTCTGTGGTCTCGACCCACTCAGAACACATTCCTATCTTCAGAATGAAGATTTATATACAACACCTGACTGATTTTGTGCTATATGTTGGTCAGTCTCTTTATCTATGTTACCAAATCTTGACTGAGTCGTCATGGAAGCCAGGAAATCCTTTTCCTCCTGCCTGTTTCTCTACTTCTCATAAAGCTGTTTTTAATTGTATGCTATATCTTTTTCAATTTTATTCTTTCTTCTAGCTTTGTATTAATTAGGACCAATCCTAGTTCCTAGTTATGTTTAAAGTATTAGATCTTTAATAAGTGGGTGGTCTCCACAGAGTAGAAAAAGTAGAATCCAGACACAAGGAAAACATTCAGGAGACTACTACAATCATTTGAGTGTGACAGGTGATGGGGGTCAGGACTATGGTGGTAGCCATATAAATGGAGAAGGGGGGTCGAGGGGTAGATGAATGTGAAAATGAATGAAAGAATAAATAAAGGATTTATTAAGCACTAATTATATGCATAGCATTATGCTCAGACCTGGGGACACAAATAGAATTACAGACAATCCCTGCTCTCAAGGAATACATTGTAATAAAAGAGACAACCCATATGGAAAGTTTCAAATGCAAGTCATATGGAAATATCCCATGGTCCTTACTGTGCAGTGACAAATCAAATGGTAATGCCTCTTCTTTAATGTCATTTCCAATGATAAAAAATCGTATCAATTCCTGATGCCGAACTATTTAACAGTGCTAAGGACTTTGGTGGCAAGAACTTTCGTTTCTTGGTCTTCAATGGATTGTAAAAGGACCCTGCGTAGATTTATATCAGTTCTAGTACATTATGATTTCAGCTACACAACAAGTCATTAACATACAGAAATATGCATCATGAGAAACAATAAATATCATTCATCCCTTCTTCATGTTAGCAACTTGTCACTCTTGAGCAACAATGCTCACTCACACCACTGAGTTCTATGAACTCACACTTTCCATTTATCCTGAGTGAAAGATGGAATGACATAAGTATAAATGCAACAACATATTATAAACAAGTTCTTATAAAAAAGGTAATAAATTAAAACCAATGTATTTTACACAATTCACTAAAAAAAGTATAAAATTGCCTTCACTTAATCTTTTTTACCCTGTATCCTGTGAACTTATTCAATGTCTTTGGGTATAATAGTGATTCTCTTGGCATGGATGGCACCTAGGCTAGTTATCTTCAAGGAGACACATAGATGTACTTCACTAGCTTCTTTAAAGGTATTCTCACCAGCAATCTGAAACGCCAAATGTGTTTTAAAGTTTGAAGAAATCTCCCTTGTGAACCACTGGAAAAAAAGCTGCCTAAACAAAGCTCTGTTGACATCTGGTAAGGGCAACTGTCACAAAGAGCCACAGTCCCAGGCTGGTAACAATCTGACTGCTCTGCCCTGCCAGCAGAGGGAGTTCTCTTGGCAGACTTCTGTTGGTGTTGGGCTTTCCCAACAGTGGATATATGAGTAGTCTGCTTTGTCTTGTCTGACCAAATGAACCTTTGATATTTCCTCCACTGAATTCACTGCTGATGCTGCTCCTTTCTGCCTTGTTCACATACTAAATGGGAAATGTTCCTGCTCTGCTCAATGTTCTGTTCTGCATTCTTCATTGCAGCTTCTTACATGATTGATACACCCATCTTTCTGGATAATCTTTCAAGTCCACAGACTGCAGAGGTAAGCAGTCCTGGTAAGCAACTCCCTATGGAGATACAACCTCACAACTGCTTCCACATGATGCTATTGCCATATCTACTGGGAGGTTGGAATGATGCATGAATATTTTGAGGGGCAAAATAAGGGAGAAGCGGATAAAAAGGACTGGTAAAGGAGAAAAAGATGTCCTTTTGCTGAAAGGGAGTGGGGGAAAGGTGGCAAAGACTTTAGAAGAAAGAACATTGAGAACAACTTCTGGAATGGAAAGTGGAAAGAAGAGTAGAATAAAGTGAGCTGGAGTGGCTAGCTAGAACCAGGTAAGTGAAATCCAGTAGTTTAGGATTTAATAAGACCCAATGAAGGTTTTAAGGTAGAAGGATACCATCAGAAGATTTTTTTTCATTAGGAAAATTATTCGGGCAATGTTTTAAAAGAAGGATTAAAAAAACATCTGGTTTGGAATTAGGGAAGGCAGTTATGAAGTTATAACTAAAATCCAGGCAAAAATAAATGAAAGTTGGTACAGAACAGCTTAAAAGGAAAGGTCAGAAGTAGGATACTATAGACAGAGAAGTGACAAGACTTTGCAACTGGTAAGATGTGACAAACAAGAAAAAAACCTGAGCATATAGGTAGAAATTATAGTTTTAAGCAGAAAGGTTATTCCTATTTTGTATATATTAAATCTGAAGCATCAACTAATTACTCAGGGAGCTGTGTTCAACAGCAAGTGGAAATAACATAATGGAGTCCTGAAAAAGAGCTGAGTGAAGAAACACAGCCCTGACAATCATCTTGATAGAAGTGATTACCAAAGTCATGATAACAGATGAAATACCACAGAAGAGGGTATGAAGAGGGGAGAGAAGAGGTCCAAGAACAGAACCTTGGGGGAATATGGCACAGGAAGAAGAAAAGCAAAAATGACAAAGGAATGCTCAAGAAGATACTAGAAGCAGGATGTAGGGGGAAGGGAAAAAGATAGCCAAGACAGCAAAAGGAAATAAAGGTATTAGGAAGGAATTGCCAGTCTGTCAAATGCCACAGAGTATGAGGAAGGGTAAATTCAAATAATGAAGCCTGACAAAAGCCCTTCTGACTTAGTGACACAGAGGTTTGTCAGGACCCTAGAAGATCTTTCAAAAGAATGATGTTTTATCATTAAAAATAAACAATGAGATTTTTAAAATCATAATGACCCTTAAAAGTAGAATCTTAATCAGTATAAATTTCAAAATCATTACAATTTCTTTCACTTCACATAAAGCAATTACTATGTATCTTTTCTTGTACTATTTTGACTCATTTTATAAACTGATTTTGGCATTAAAAAAAGGGAAAACAAAGAACTATTTCCACCTGATATTCCTACTTCTTTTTTTTTAATTAACTTACTTGTGACCCAAGTGCTTGAGAAAGTATCCCAATACCTTGAGAGCTTGAACCCAAATACTTTCACTTTTGGAAGCCAGTAATTTGTAGATCACTCTAAGAAGAAATGAAATAATTACTATCAATTGTTTGCTAATAACAAAAACAAACATTTCCTTAGTATCTGCTTCATAAGAAAATAATAGAAAAATATGAAGTATCATTCTATTTCAACAATAATTCATGCAAATTCTCACAATGGGTATTTGCATCAGCTTGTCTTTAATAGTTTTAATTTTTTATTCTAAAAGAATATAAACACCAAGAACATTTCCAAATGAAACTAAGAATCTCAATTTCATGCCATTTGTTTTCCTTAAGTATATAATCAAGTCCACATGCTACTTTCCAACGTATCCTGCTATTTTTGTTAACTTCTGAACTTCTTTTCTGTGTATTCTAACCCCTCTCTCCACCACTCTACCCAAAGTTAAAAAAATAATATTTAAGTATAGTCAAGTATAGTCAACAAAACCATACAATGACCAAGTTGAAAAATGTTCTTCTGAACTGAGTTTCTCACCTCTCTTTTTAAGTAACAGAAAAGATGCTTTCTCTGGAAACCTAAATGATCACTGCTTTGATCAGAGTTCTTAAGTAATGCAAACTTATTTTCATTATAATACTGTCTTTGCATAAACTGTTCTCCTGTTTGTATGCATTTCAATATGCTGCAGTACATAGTACTAGGACTCCTAAAACCATCCTTTTCATCATTTCTTCCAGTGCATTACGTTCATAAACAATTTTGCTCATTCACATCTCAAGTGAAAGACACTCTTGTAGATAGCAATTCTTTTTTCTTTTCCTTCTTTTTAATTCCCTATTTGAGATGAGGAATTTTGTTCTGCTTGAGACTCTTTCCCATCTGGTATTATCTTCCCTGTTAGCCACTTCCTCACCCTTGCCTTCTGGGAACAAGATGTGTTTTTCTGTTTATGACTGTATTATCCTACTTCTTAACCTACATCCCCATCCTTACTTATTTCCCTTTTCATTTTTAGGTATTTCTACTCCAAGATATGTGTGTTCATTAATTAATTCAGATAAGAATAAAGTAAATCTGATGTCTACTCTCCCCACCCTTTCTTTCATATTTTAATACTCTCCTTATGTAGCCCAATTATGAGACATAGAAAATTAGTCCCTTTGTCCACCTTTCAATAGAACCCATTATACATTATTCTGTAACTTTATCCACATTATATAACAAGTTGCCTCTCTGTTAAAGAATAAGATCTTTGATGACAGAAATATTGTTATATCTAAATATTTTACCTCCTCTAATGTCCAGTACAATATTCTGTACAACATTCTGTGTTAAAATATGTTTCATTGTTGGCCAATTTAGAGATTTCATAGATGCTTTACTCAATCCCTAGTTTTTCTAAATTGCATCTTGGTGTGAATTGCATCATTTAAAAGTTGTAAAAGATCTAAAAGGTCCCCAAGGTTCCACTTTTATCTGAACAACCAAAAAGCATTTATTAAATACCTAGGATGTAGTTATTCTTAGCAATACAGTGATCTAAGACAATTTCAAAGAACTCAAGATGAAAAATGTTATCCACCACCAGAAAAAGAAATAAAGAAGTCTGAATGCAGATTGAAGTATGCTTTCATGCTTTTTTTACTTCATATTTTTGGGGGTGGGGGAGGGTTGGTCTATTTTCTTTTACAACATGACTTAATATGACTAATATTTTGCATGACTGCACATGTATAACCTATACCAAATTGCTTGCCTTCTCAATCAGAGGAGAAAGTAAGGAGGGAGGAAAAGAAATTGGATTTCAGACTTTTTTTTAAAATGTAAAAAAAATTTACATGTAATTTAAAGAAATAAAATATCGGAAAAGAAATATGAAAAAGTGTGTCTAGTAGTGATGACTGATAAAGCTACAAAGGAATCCAAAACACTCTGTTGCTTACAAGTTGGTATGTGGGAGATGATACATAGATAAATATGTATATATACAGAGTAGAAGAAAGTTAACTTTAACAGGAACACTATAGCAGCAGAGGGATTATGAAAGACCTCCCATAAAAGACAAAATCTGAACTCAAACTTAATCACTTTTTTAATCTTTTTACTTTTGAGAAGCTTAAACTTTTTTCTCTTTTCTACTTCCCCAGTGCTGAAGAAGAAAAAAGAAAAAAGTTTTTAACAAATATGAATAGTGAAGCAAAATAAATTCTTACATTGCCCATCTTCAAAAATATATATCTCATTCTGCATCTTGAAGTCATCAGCTCACTTTTAGGAGATAAGTAGTATGTATCCTCATCAGTTCTCATGGAATTCTAGTTGTTCATTAAACATTATTCAGTTTTTAAATCTTTCAAAATGCTTTAGAGTTAATATTGTATAAACTGTTTTCCTGCTTCTACTCAATTTATACATACACATCAATTCACACAAATATTCCTAGGTTTCTCTGAAATGCTCCCTCCATTTCATCATTTCTTCAATCACAATATTATTCTATTATATGAACATATTGCAATTTGTTTAGCTGTTCCTCAACTGATGGGCAGCTTAATAGTTTCCAAGTCTTTGCCTCTACAAAAAGAACTACAATAACTAGTCCTGTACATATAGGTCCTTTTTTCTTATTTGATCTCTTTGAGGCACAGACCTAGTCAAGGCATTGCTGGGTCAAAGGGTATTTATTTAGAATTTAGTAACTTTGGAGGAATAATTCCAAATATATTTCCAGAATATCTGGTCTAATGCATACATTAACAGTATTTTTAAGTTGAATCGTGAAGTAAGCCAGGGAACCTAAGGCACAGGTAAAGAAGCAGATCATTGTAGGAATGAGGGATAGTTATTACAAAGGTATGAAGAAATAAACACAAGATGTAGATTACCTAAGCCAAGAAATAGAAGTTCTGTGTTAAGATTCATATATTCTCTTTGAGGTGGTACTCTTTCCAATTTTACCATTATTTCTCCTTTAGAAATTACCATTACAAGGGACAGCCAGGTGGCACAGTGAAGAGAGCACTGGTCTTGGAGTCAGGAGGACCTGATTTCAAATTCAGCCTCAGACACTTGACACTTACTGTGTAACCTTGGACAAGTCACTTAACCCCAAATGCCTTGCTCTCCATCCTCCACCGCCCCGCCCCCCCACAAAAGATGAAAAAAAATGGCCAGTACAATTTCTTCATTCATATTACTTCAACTTTAAATCTGTTCCCTGTCTTATCTCTTCCTAATCATATCAAATTTAATGAATACTTTTATTTTCCCAAGATCTCACTTATTTTTAAATACAGCTTGCTTTCTTATGTCATTAATAATTTTTGTCTGTTTCATTTCTTTCCAAATCAATCAAAAGATCTTCCTAAAACTTATTATTTTACTTCCCTCATCTGCAAGAATGGGCCAGTCAGATAAATATTTTTCTGTGTAGCTCTGCAAATTCCCAATGTTGATACCTAATAATACTATTTATTATCTTACCGTATCCCATTTCTTTGATCAAAGGCAGGTATCATTGAGGCTGGGTGTTCTGACATCAGAGCCACTAATAACTGTAACACATCATGTATGTTTTCATCCTACAAGGAATGATCAGTAATATTTTACATGTTAAATTTAATTACACTAATTATATACACTAATTATAAAATAAAGAATTCAAGGAAGGCTCATAAAACTTACCTCATGCATTGTTAATAGATAATTTAATATGCTCTGAAGTTCATCTTCCTTGACCCCTCGATCCTAATAGAAAGGTAAAATAAAATCCAAAATGTTATATATTAGTAAAGAAAACTATAGAATGAATATCTTTTAAAAGAAAAGAAAATATAGCCAAATGGCAATCATGGCATAGACATTAAAATTATTTTATACTTCACAGAATAAAAGCAGCTCCAAAGTCATAAACTTTAATTACAGCTAAATTTAAGTAAATCAATAACCAAAATGTTACATATAAACAGAAAATAAACATCACTAAAATATGGATGACAATCACTATCAAATATGATAAACTTTTAGGTAATTTATGGTTACATTCAAATTACATCTTTCTATTCATTAAATATCAAATTAATTTCCTCTACACTATAATATATATGTTCAAATGCCACTCTTACATAGATAACTTTCTTTTCTATTCAACATATTTACCCCCTCAGATAATGATTTTCTTAAAGAAAATATGTGAAATATTAAGTTCTACAAAAACCAATATGCTATTTGTTATTTTGATAAAATAAAAAAAAATTCTGTTAGTTCATCTGTCATCATGATAGGATTTGTAATTCTCTTAGACAATAAGACTTAAAAGTTGCAATACCTTTTAAAAGCAAAAGACACACCAAAAAAATCCCAATGAATTAATAAAAAAGTTTACCTTTAATATAAGCTGCTTCAAAAAAAGGAGCATAAAGGCCCGTAGTGATATAATTTCTTTTTGTGAGGGCCTGGGGCCATCTAGAAAAAATACAAACAATGCTATTTTAAATTATTTTCATGCAATTATTTTAAAGACTATCATACTTTTCTACATTTCAGAGATCATATGTCAATGCTTCCTATGAAGTAGACTACATCATATATGATCAAGGGCTTTCTTAAGAAAATTTCAACTCTGGTGATATTTTCCTGTCAAAAATTAAAAACATAATTATATATGTACCAAAAGGTCCAATAATGTACAAATAATGACCAGTAAGTGTAGGAAAACAGGTTCAAATTTTTGCTATTTGACTTTAACAACTCCCCCAAATCTGTTTTACCCTGTGAGATAGACATTCGAACTGCAAGAACAAGATTTAAAAGTACAATTATTGTATTCCAATCCACTAAATAATTCAAAAACAAATCAGTTTAGAAAATGCTACTGTATGCTTTTATAACAACATCATCAAATCAAAATTTTTAGCTTTTCATGTTTTATTAATTGGAAATTATTAATAGCCAGTGCTCCTCAAATTATGTACATATGAGAGTAAGTAAAACAAAGCAAATAAATTCTAATTTAAAAATCACTTTCAGTTTTCAATGATTCTCAATGGAAAACAACTCAACTAAAGGGATATAATAGACTTGTTTACTTCAAAACTCCCAGAAGTCTAAAGGAATTTAGTGATCATTAATCTAACTTTTATTAAAACTGGAATTCCCTTGAAAATATCCAAGTTCATCCTGGCTCCACATAAAGGCTTCCAGTGATTGGGCACCTACTATTCTTCTAAATTAGCCCATTTCATTTCTAGACAAATCTAACTACTGAAAAGTTACTGGAGATTTTTACCCCTGTTAACTAAGATTAAATCAAACTCAAGTTTCTACTCATTATTCCAACAACTGAGCAATGAGCAATGAGCAGAAAAAATATACTCCTTTGTCAACATAAAAGCCCTTTAAAAACCTAAAAGGCTATTTTCTTTTTTAAATTTTAATTTTTATTTTAATGAACACATTTTCCTTCTCCCACCTTCTCAAAAGGAAAGATAAAATTTATAGTCAAGTAAAACAAATTTCAACACTGGCCCCGTCTATCTTAAATCCATAAAAACAAGCAATTTTGAAAGACTAAAGAACTCTAAGCAATGTAATGAACAACCACCATTCCGGAGGACAGATGAAAGATTGTAGTCTTTCTTAAGATGTCTTCTTATGACTAAATATATCAATTAATTTCAACTAATCCTTGAAAGGAACGCTACCTACAACTCTCTTAATTATGGCTGACCTCCTTTGGAAAGGCTAAAATGTGTTTGTGTCATTGCAAAAATAGACAATTCAGAATTAAATATAATATGGTAAATGTAGTCAGCAAATAAGAATTTATGAAACACTTATATGCCAGGAACTGGGTTCAAATCCCAGGGATGCCAAGAAAGGCAAAAACCAGTTCTTTCTTTCAAGGAGCTCACATTCTAATCGGGGAAAATGACAATACAAACAACTATACCTTAACAAAATGTAAGGTGTCCCAAAAGCATTTGTGCAGTGTTGAGCTTATATATGCTGGACAAAGTGGGGATAATCTCAGAAGAAAGTCACTAACATTAAGGAGAATTGGAGAAGATTCTCCAATTCTTTCAGAAATGGGAACTTTTCTGAGATTTGAAGAAAGACAGGAAAGCTAGAAGGTAGACACGAGAAGGCAGAGCATTTCATGGATGAGGGACAACCAATGAAAATGCCCAACCAGGAGATGCAATGTCATGGGAAAGGAGCCACCCCACGTTCTTTGTAGTATTTTTATTCCTTAAATGCTTAAAAGAAAAACTGTTAAAGCATTTTTTAAAGAAAAAAAGCATTCTAGAATTCTGACAGAATTTTAAGAAAAGCACAGTGGCCTAGAGTTTAATGCAATACCTTATGCTCTTTTCTTAAAAGGGACATTTTTCCCTTTTCTAATTCTGTGGCACATACATGTTCAAAGAATAGTTTTGTTTTCCCTAATTTTATTGAGCTGCAGAATTCATACAAGTCTTGTGAAATGAAGTCATCAAAAGCACCAACGCTAACCACTTTTGCTCTATCCATCTCGACCTAAAGTTCAAATTCCATGGCAGAAAAAAAATCACAAGAAAAATACAACTAGGATAATGTTTTCTATAAACAATGACATCTAAAGAACTGCAGCATCCACAGTATATACTTCTTAAAATCAGATTCTTAGTTGAATCTAGTTATTATTCAGTCATTGTCAGTCCTGTCTGACTCTTCATGATCCCATTTGGGGAGGTGCTTCCTGGCAAAGATATTGGATTGGTTTGCCAGAGGAGCTAGGTAGGGCAGTGGAGAGAGTACCAGTTCAGGAGTCAGGAGGACCTGAGTTCAAATCTCTCCTCAGACACTTGAGACTCACTAGCTGTGTGACCTTGGGCAAGTCACTTAACCCCAACTGCCTCATCCTGAGTCATGTCCAGTCAACCTGATGAATATCTGGTGACTGGATTCAGATGGCTCTGGAGGAGAAGTGAGGCTGGTGACCTGCACAGCCCTCCCTCACTCAAAAACAAAGTCAAGTGCAAGTCATGTTATTATTTCTCTGATGACATGGTCCTCTTCAGCAACGAAGGACAAACACAATGGATTGGTTTGCCACTTCTTTCTCCAGCTCATTTTACAGATGAAGAAACTGAGGCTAACCTGGTTAAGTGACTTACCTAGGGTCATATAGCTAGCAAATGTCTAACGCCAGATTTGAACTCAGGAAGATGAGTCTTCTGACTTCAGGACCAGCACTTTGAATTACTGCACCATCTAGCTGCCACTTATATTTGCATATATTTTGTATTTACTTATCTATGTACAAGGTATGCTCTTCACCTTTTCTCCTCCTGAAGAAGGCAAGTATGAATTCTGGTCTCAAGATTTATTCCTAGCATCTTAACATTAGAACAAATATTTTATGAATTTGACTGAATACTAGATTGCTTATTTTATACCAGATATATTTTTCATTTCAGGATTTCAAATAAAATGATACACTATGTTTTTTCCCCAAACATTCTGGTGACACTGTTACTATTAAATCCATTTTTATACTCTACTAAAAATTTAGTGTCACTTTGTATTGCTCCCACTTACCTCCATCACATGAGAATTTCTTGCTTTCCTAGTTTAAAATATCCCATATGAAGACTTGTCTCCAGGTACCTAACTAGATCTTAAGTTTTTTTATAGGGGATAATTTTCTGGAGGCAAGGAAATTGTTATTTTTATCTTTTTTTTTTACCAAAGCCTGGCTCAGTATATGGCACACAGTGGATACTGAAAAAATGTTTGTTAAGTAGAGAGAAGTTATACCTTTGCCTTCAGAAGAATTATCTTTCCTTAGGAAACTTATTCTCTTTTCTCCTCTTCCCAGAGAAAGAATAATATAGCAAAAATGTTTAAAATTACAAATAATTAAGACTTTGCTTTTAGGAGAACAAGCACCAGCATAAAATCTGACATTAATTTTCTATGAAGCATATTAAAGAAAATATGCATGTTAATAGCTTTATACTTTTCTAAAAAAAATACATATATTTCTGAAGAAAACATAAAAGATGTTTTCCATCATATGCCTCACCTTGCCCCTACATCAACCACAACTACTACAGGAATCCAATGTCAGTACAAAAGGCAAATTTGATTTAAAATTACTCAATGTTTTTCTATGTTTTCTGAGATATTTTTATGTCACCATAGCAGCTTTGATTAATGCTTGCTAAAAGTAGAATAAGATTTTATTAAGCATTTATAATAATGTTCTATATGAAGAGAATTGAGGTTCACTAAGAAAATGTTGGTGTCTATAAAACTTTGAATTGAAATTTTGAAATCTAAAGTTACATATCAAAAATTCTTTTTGGAGAACTTTCGGTATTAAAATAAACAGAATTCTCTTTTCATTTTACTTAAAATTTTCACAAATCTTCTTTATTCCCAGGGATATTACATAGCTCCAAACTTATACTTGTTGGTTCTACCAATATATATTTTTTCTTTTTTCATTAAAACTTTTCAACATTGACTTAAATAAAATTTAGAATTTCAAATTTACTCCCCATCTCCCTCCTTCTCCTACCTTAGAACAGTATGTATTCTGAGTACCCTTTTCTCCAATCTGTCCTCCCTTCTATCACCCTTGCCCCACCCTTCTTATCCCCTTCCCTTCTATTTTCCTGTAGGGCAAGATAGACGGCTATTTTTCATTTCCCATATAACTTATTTCCTAGTAGCATGTAAAAACAATGTTTAACATTCATTGCTAAAGCTTTGCGCTCCACATTCTCTTCCATTTCCCCTCCCCATTAACCTTCATTGAGAAGGTAAGCAATTCGATACAGGTTATATATGTGTAGTCATGAAAAACACTTCCATAAAGGTCATGTTTTGAGAAACTAATATATTTCCCACCCACCCTCCATTTTTTCTATTCTGTCCTTGGACCTGTCCCTCTACCAAAGTGTTTGAATCTGATTACCCCTCCCCCAATCTACCCTCTCTTCTATTACCCACACCCCATCCCTTCCTCTCTACTTCCCTGTAGTGAAAGATAGATTTCCACAACCAATTGAGTGAATATGGTATTCCCTCCTGAAGTCAAGTCCAGTGAAAGAAAGGCTCATTTATTTCCTCTTACCTTTCCTTTTTTCCCCTCCATTGTAAAAGCTCTTTCTTGCCTCTTTTATGTGAGATGATTTACTACATTCAACCTCTCCCTTTCTCTTTCTCCAAGTGCATTCCAATCAACACTTAATTGTTATTTAGATATCATCCCTTCATATTCAGCTCACCTGTGCCTGCCCTCCCTGCTTCCCTTCCCCCTCCATATGTGTGTGTGTATATACATGTATATATACAGACACAAATATATACATTCACATATATATGTATATATGAGTGTGTATATACATATATATATATATATACAATGTATATACATACTCATATATATACATATATATGCAGACATTCCCTCCAACTATCCTAACACTAAGAAAGGTCTCTTGAATTACAAATATCATCTTTCCATGTAAGAATATAAATAGTACCTTATGGTTTCTCTTTCCTGTTTACTTTTTCACACTTCTTTTGATTCTTGTATTTGGAAGTCAAATTTTCAAATGCTTGCAAGTCCTCTATCTCATTAAAGTTCCATTTCTTCCCCCTGAAATATTATACTCAATTTTGATGGGTAGATGATTCTTGGTTTTAATCCTATTTCCTTTGACCTCCAGAATATCATATTCTAAGTTCCAAATCCTTAGTGTAGACACTGCTAAATCTTCTGTTATTTTGATTGTATTTTCACCATACTTGAATTGTTTCTTTCTGACTGCTTGAAATATCTTCTCCTTGAACTGGGAACTCTGGAATTTGGCTACAATATTCCTAGGAGTTTTCCTTTTGGATCTTTTTCCAGGGGTGATCAGCAGACTCTTTCCATTTCTATTTTACACTCTGGTTCTAGAATATCAGGGCAGTTTTCCTTGATAATTTCTTGAAAGATGATCTTTAGGCTCTTTTTTTAATCATGGCTTTCAGATAGTTTAATAATTTTTAAATTATCTCTCCTGGATCCATTTCCCAGGTCAGTTGCTTTTCCAATGAAATATTTCACATTGTCTCCTATTTTTTCATTCCTTTGGTTTGTTTTATAATTTCTTCATTTCTCAGAAAGTCATTAGCTTCTATTTTTTCAATTCTAATTCTGAAGGAATTATGTTCGCCAGTGAGTTTTTGGACTTCTTTTTCCATTTGGCCCATTCTGCTTTTTAAGGCATTCTTCTCCTCACTGACTTTTTGGACCTCTTTTGCCATTTGGGTTAGTCTAATTTTACAGGTCTTTCTTAATTTCTTATGCATTTTTTAGGGTTTCTTTTAACAAACTATTGACTTGTTTTTCATGATTTTCTTGCATTACTCTCATTTCTCTTCCCAATTTTCCCTCTACTTTTTTTACCTGGTTTTCAAAATCTATTTTGAGCTCTTCCATAGCCTGTGATGAATTCATATTTTTCTTTAATGCTTTAGGTGCAGGAACTTTGGCTTTGTTGTCTTCTTCTGCTTCTATGTTTTGATCCTACTTGTTACTAATGACTTAGGAAAATACCTCTTCACTGAGAAAGTAGGAACCTATAGTCTGTTTCTTTTTCCACCTGTTTGTTTATTTTCCCTCCCAATTACTTGCCTTGAGCTCTTTATTAAATGGGGGGATCCAGAGGCAGCAGCCCAGAGAATTCTTTAACTTTTCAGCTCTTTGTTAGGTGAAGGGCTCGAGAAGCAGCCTGCCTTTTAGCATTGGCTGCCACTGCCCTAGGGCTGGGTCCAGGACTGAGGCTGGGACTGGGACCAGACCAACCTCCTCTCTTAGTCAAGTGAGAGATCCTTCTCACTGACCTTTGAAGTTATCTTTGGCTGAGAAGTCTAGAAACTAGAGCAGCCACCAGCAATTCAATAACTTAAGGTCTGCTTCACATCTGTCTGGGCCGGCCCACACTGAGCTGTGCTCCAATCCCAGACTAGCATGATGGACCCTTTCCATCAACCTTCCAAATTATCATGGGATAGGAATCTGCTTCAATCTGTCATTCTGTGCCTTCTGCTACTCCCGAAATTGCTTGGGGTCATTTTTTACAGGTTTTTTGAGGGGTTTGCGGGGAGAGCTCTAGCAGGTCCTTACTTCTACTCTGCCATTTTGGCTCTACCCTCTACCAATATATTTCAACCAATCAAGTGTTTCATAATCAGATTAGTTTAGGAACACTTCAACTGTGGAATCAAGTAAATAACCTTCTCACCTAGTTTACTGACCTGTTGAGTTTGGATTATTCTACAGATGTCTGCATATAAATAAAAACAGGGCTTTTCAGTTTCATTCCTATCTCTGAGAAACTAAATACTTAATGTGTCCTTCAAATAAGATATTTTCCCAATGAATTCATAATTCTTTAAGGGGCAGCTAGGTGGTGTACAGTACCAGTGCAGGAGTCAAGAGGACGTGAGTCCAAATCTCACCTCAGACACTTGACACTCACTAGCTGGGTGACCTTGGGCAAGTCACTTAACCCCAACTGCTTCATCCTGGGTCATCTCCAGTCATCCTGATGAATATCTGGCCACTGGATTCAGATAGCTTTGGAAGAGAAGTAAGGCTGGTGACCTGCACAACCCTCCCTCACTCAAAACAAAGTCAAGTGCAAGACATGTCATCATTTCTCTGATGGCATGGTCTTCTTTGGCAATGAAGGAAGAACACATGCATATAATAATTTACACATATGTAAAGTAACTATTTAGATTTTTCAAAATGTGCTTGAGAGTCTTGGAAGTAAATGACTGTCAATTTACACGGTTGTCAACAGAGAAAGAAAAATTTCTTTGACATAAAAATACCAACTCTCATAATTTTTGTCCTTTTATATATTAGGATATCCGGTTCATGAAACACCTTTTAAAAATTATAACATACAATTACAAAACACTTTGAATAAATAAAATCAGATCTAAGTAAGTGGAAAAACATCAGTTGCTCATGGGTAGGCCGAGTTAATATAATAAAAATGACAAGTCTATCTAAATTAATATACTTATTCAGTGCCATACCAATCAAACTATCAGATAATTATTTTCTAGAGCTAAAAAAAAATATCAAAATTAGTCTGGAAGAACAAAAGGTTCAGAATAACAAGGGAACTAATGAAAAGAAATGTTAGGGAAGGTGACCTAGCCCTACCAATACTCAAATTGTATTATAAAGCCACAATCACAAAAACCACTGGTACTGGCTAAGAAACAGAGTAGTGTAGACCAGTGGAATCGATTAGGTACTCAAGACACAGTAGTCAATGAATATAGCAATCTACTGTTTGATAAACCCAAAGATGCCAGCTTCTGGGATAAGAACTCACTGTTTTGACAAAAACTGCTGGGAAAATTGGATAACAGTGTGGCGGAAGCTGGGCATAGTCCAATTCCTGACACTGCACACAGGAATAAAGTCCAAATAGGTATATGATTTAGGTTTAAAGACTGATACTACAAACAATTTAGGGGAGCAAGGAACAGTATATTTGTCAGATTTATGGAGAATGCAGAAATTTTTGACCAAACAAGGGACAGAGAACATAATGAAGTGCAAAATGGGTAATTTTGATTGCATTAAATTTTGGTACAAACTCAATGTAACCAAGGTTAGGAGGAAAGCAGAAAACTGGGAAAGAATTTTTGCAAGCAGTATCTGTGATAAAGGTCTCATTTCTAAAATATATAGAGAACTGAGTCAAATGTACAAGAATACAAGTCATTCCTCAATTGATAAATGGTCAATGGATATGAACAGGCAGTATTCAGAGGAAGAAATTAAAGGTATCTATAGTCACATGAAAAAATGCTCTAAATCACTACTGATAAGAGAGATGAAAATCAAAACACTTCTAGGGTACCATATCACACCAATCAGATTGGCTAACATGACAAAACAGGAAGATGAGAAATGGTGGAGAAGATATGGGAGTGTTGGAACACTAATTCATTGTTGTTGGAACTGTGAGCTGATCCAACTATTCTGAAGAGCATTTTGGAACTATGCCCAAAGGGCTACAAAAATGTGCATATCCTTCAACTCTGCAATATCGCTCCTGGGACTCTATCCCAAAGAGATCATAGAAATGGGAAAGGGTCCCACATGTACAAAAATATTTATAGCAGCTCTCTTTGTGGTGGCCAAAAACTGGAAATCAAGGGGATGCCCATCAACTGGGGAATGGCTGAACAAGTTGTGGCATATAAATGTAATGGAATACTATCGTGCTATAAGAAATGATGAACAAGAAGACTTCAGAGAGGCCTTGAAAGACTTATATGAACTGATGCTGAGTGAAAGAAGCAGAACCAGGAGAACTCCGTACACAGCAACAACCACACAACGTGTGAGGGATTTTTCTGGTAGGCCTAGTACTTCATTGCAATGCTGGGACTTCAAAAATTACCAATGAACTCGAGGAAAAACGCCTTCCACATTCAGAGAAAGAACTATGGAATTGGATTGCAGAATGTAGCAGACCATTTTCTTTTATATTATGTTTTGTTTTATGGTTTCTCCTATTCATTTTAATTCTTCTATGTAACATGACTAAGGTGAAAATGTATTTAATAGGAATGTACATGTAGAACCTATATAAGATTGTACACTGTCCCAGGGAGGGAGTGGGGAAAAAAATTTAGATGGAAGTGATTGTAGAACTCTGAAAACAAAAGTAATTTTAAAAAATATAGGTGATGATGGATATTCTTGTTTCACCCCTGATCTTACTGGAAATGCTCCTAGCTTATTCCCATTGCCACATAATCCCTGCTGATGGTTTTAGATGGATGTGACTTACCTTATTATGATGATGATCTGTTACTTTTATTGCTGATATGGGCAATTATGCTGATAGTTTCCTAGTACTAAACTAGTTCTGCATTCTCTGTATAAATCCTACCTGGTCATAATGTATTATCCTTGTGATAAGTTGCAGTATCTCTTCAGATTCCCACACACTAAGCCACCCAATCAAACATAAGCTTCTTGAGGGGCTTTTTATTTTGCCTTTCATCTTGCCCCTATACTTTTGTGCACAGCAAGGCTCAATAAATACTTATGGATCAGATGGGATTGAATTCTCAGAGAGATAGAGTGTATATATGGAATCTATAATAACATGAAAGGCAAGGCTGTCAATAGTAAACTTTACTTGTTCCTTTACTTGAGCATGCAATGTAAGAAATAAAAAAAGAAACTGTTTCTATCATGAAGTTACACATTTGTATGGAATTATACTTTTAATTCAGATAAATAATTTAAATATCTTTCTTGCTTTTATAAAAGGAGCTGTCCTATGGCTCAGAAGAAAATAGCACATGAATGGACAAACCAAAGGAAATAATAAGAGGAGAGTAAAAAAACTACTAAATTGTAATTTGGAACCAGATCTTCTTCTCTATCAGGCTATAAAGGCCTGATTTGGGAGAACGAAGGTAATGGTCTGGCTTACTTGTAAGAGCCCTTACAACTCTAACATGGTTAAGACGGTGTATCTTTCTTAAAACTATAAGTAAACTAGAGTAGTCACTTAGATAATAGGTCTTATCTAAAAATTTCCATGTGAAAGGAAATAAATAAAATAACAGTGTTTAACAGATTACAGACCAAGTTAAAAAATCACATTTACTCTTATAATATCCAATTTGCACCATATAAAATTCCACCAATTTCTAGATAATAAATTGCTAAAAATAAATCATGTCATTACAGCAAATACCTATAACTATGCCATAGTCCTTGAAGGCTTTTGGCTTTTAGTAAATATTTTAGTAACAAAAAACAGAACATAATAAAAATGGTCAAAAGGCCTACTTTAACAAATATAACCACAAATATTCAATGCAAACACAAGCATAGAGCAAGAAATGCTAACCTGGGGGGCGGAGCCAAGATGGCGGAGTAGAAAGACTCACCTATGCTAGGTCCGAACCCACAGCCCATAGATTCCCTGTAAAAAGAACTCCTGACAAATTCTGGAGCAGTGGAAGCCGCGCAGAAACACAGTGA
>CM053771.1:168659461-168729505 GCA_028658325.1 Potorous gilbertii | reverse complement strand
GAAAATTTTGGAACCCAAAATCTTGTGAAAATGAATGTAAAAAGTTAAATAAATGTATTTAAAAAAAATAAAAAAAAAAAAAAAAAAAAAAGAAATGCTAACCTGTCAAGGATACAGAGATAGTTAATACAGACACCAATTAGTTATACATAGAAAACATATATCAATAAACCTTTATTAAGGGCTCTCCAATAGCCAGACACTGTGCTAAGCACTGAAGATAAAAAAAAAAAAAGAGTTGAAAGCCCCAGACCTGAAGGAGTTCACAATCTAATGCAGATAACATGAAAATAAATACAGAGAATTTTGGGAAGATGGTAGAGCACATCAGAAAATTTTCTGCTATCCAAATTTCCTCCACAAAAGACAGATCATCACCTCAGAGGGAATGTGCAGTAGAAAAAAAAATAAACAAAAGTCAGGGTAAAGCAGTTGTCCTCCAAAGACAACTAGAGAAGACACAATAAAGACCTGATCTCCCAGGGCCAGTGTTCAACGCAAGTGAAGTGCAAATAACTCCAGGCCAACTCAGGAGAATCAATAAACAAGTCCTGGAGGTATCTGGGGTGTGAGGCAGCCTCAGCCTTAAAAACTTTCTTCTCCCACACAGTGTAACAGTCTGACTGTTGAGTAGGAGAAGATTAAAAGACATTCCATTTTTGAGGGATGTCAAGCACAGCTGTGCTGACCACTCACATGCCAGGCTGTGGCTGGCACTTCCAAGGAGAAGGAGCTAGCACACACCTGGTGAGTACAGTGAAAAGAGAGATAGGGACCCTGCTGGCTGGGAGTACTTGCAGGAGAGCAGAGTACCTGGTTTCAGTCCCAGAGCAAAAAGGACAGCTGTAGTTTTGAAGCCACGTGAGGGACTGTGTGGAGCAAGAGCATTTGCCAGACAATATGGCTGGGGGCCTTAGCTGTGGCTTAGCAGTGGAGAGGAGAGCTCAAGGTTGGGCCCTGGGGCAGACCTGAGAAAAGGACCTGATACTTTGGGGTATCATTCCCAGTACCTGTGGACTACAACTTCATTACACTAATAACTGCTATAAAACAAAATAAAACAAAAATAAATAAATAAAAATGAGTAAGCAAAGGAGAAAGAACTCAACCATAGGTAACTACTGTGGGGACAGAGAAGATGTGTTGATATTCACAGGAATATAATGGAGTTAAAATAGCCACTCCTTTTTCAATGAGAAATGGTCAACTGATCCCAAACACAAAAAGAGTCCTCAGGAAAAGTTAAACTGGACTTAAAAATCAAATGAGAGGCACAGAATAGAAATAAGAAAAAAAAAACAAGGACAATCCAAGAAAATCAAGAAAACTATGAAAAGTCAATCAACTGGAAAAAGAGAATCAAAAACTTAAGGAAGAAAGTAATTCTTTGAAAACTAAACTTATATATGACCTTCTAAGATTCCAAGAAATAATAAAACAAAATCAAAAGAAAGAGAAAATAAATGATAATGAGTAACATCTCACAGAAAAATAAATGATCTGGAGAACAGATTGAGGAGAAATAAGAATATCAGACTACCCGAAAATAATGATTAAAAAAAAAGAACCTTGATAAAGTATTACAAGAAATTATCCAGGAAAATTGCCCTGGAATTCTCGAACAAAAAGGCAAAGAAGAAACAGAAAAATCCACCAATTACCACATGAAAGAGATCCTAGGAGGAAAAATACAGGAATACCATAGTCAAGTGTCAAAGCTCCCAGGTTTCTCCCAGAGAAAATAATGGAACCAACAAGAAAAAAAACCAATTTGAGTATCATGGAACTACAATAAGGATTACACAAGACCTAATTCGCTATGCTGAAGGAATGTCTCTTGGAATACTATACTCCACAGAGCAAAAGAGCTGGGGTAAGGACCAAAGAGTAACTTACTCAGCAAAGAATAATCCTCAGTTAAAGGAAAAAACTGGACATTTAACCAACTGAAAGACTTTCAGGTTTTTGTGACAAAAACAACAGAACTTAAGGGAAATTTTTGACATAACATCTAGGAGAATTATATGACAAACCTTAAAGACCAATAACAAGGGACAACTATAAGGTCAAATTGTTTCCTTTTTATAGGTGAAAATAACTTTTATGGTTGTCATCATTTTATGTAGCTTGAAAAGAAAGTCTTGGGGGGGGGGGGAGCCCAGATGGCAGAGTAAAAAGGCATACATATGTGGCTCTCCCCACACTACCCATAAAATACCTGCAGAGAGGGACTCTCAACGAATTCTAGAGCAGCAGAGGTGGAGAACAACAGAGTGGAGGAGATTTCTAGCCTAGGATGACCTGAAAGGCCCACAGGAAACATCTGTGGCATGGAGCAGAGCCCAGCCCAGCCTTGGCCACGTGGCTTGAAAAGCGGATCAACACCTTGCTAAAGGAGACGCAAAAACATGCTGAAGAAAATAACACCTTGAAAAATAGACTAACTCAGTTGGAAAAAGAGATTCAAAAAGTCAATGAGGAGAAGAATGCTTTAAAAAGCAAAATTAGCCAAATGGAAAAGGAGATTCAAAAGCTCATGGAAGAAAATAGTTCTTTAAAAATTAGAATGGAACAGATGGAGGCTAATGACTTTCTGAGAAACCAAGAAATCACAAAACAAAACCGAAAGAGTGAAAAAATGGAAGGTAATGTGAAATATTTCATTGGAAAAACAACTGACCTGGAAAACAGATCCAGGAAAGACAATTTAAAAATTATGGGACTACCTGAAAGCCACGATCAAAAAAAAGAGCGTAGATATCATCTTTCATGAAATTGTCAAGGAAAACTGTCCTGATATTCTAGAACCAGGGGGCACAATAAATATTGAAAGAATCTATCAATCACTTCCTGAAAGAGATCCAAAAAAGAGAAACTCCTAGGAACATTGTGGCCAAATTCCAGAGTTTCCAGGTCAAGAAGAAAATACTGCAAGTGGCTAGAAAGAAACAATTCAAGTATTGTGGAAATGCCATCAGGATAACACAAGATCTAGCCCTCCTATATTAAAGCCTCTAAGGGCTTGGAATATGGTATTCCAGAAATCAAAGGAACAAGGACTAAAACCAAGAATCACCTACCCAGCAAAAATAAGTATAATACTTCAGGGGGAAAAATGGTCTTTCAATGAAACAGAGGACTTTCAAGCATTCTTGATGAAAAGACCACAGCTGAAAAGAAAATTTTACTTTCAAACACAAGAATCAAGAGAAGCATGAAAAGGTAAACAGCAAAGAGAAATCATAAGGGACTTACTAAAGTTGAACTGTTTACATTCTTACATGGAAAGACAATATTTCTAACTCTTAAAACTTTTTTCAGTACCTGTTGGTGAGATTACACACACACAGACACACACACACATACGTACACAGAAAGAGACAGAGAGAGACAGAGACAGAGAGTACAGGGTAAGTTGAATAGGATGGGATCATATCTTATAAAAATGAAATTGAGGGGTGAGAGAGAAATATATTGGGAGGAGAAAGGGAGAAATGAAATGGGGCAAATTATCTCTCATAAAAGAGGTAAGTAAAAGACTTTTCCGTGGAGGGAAAAAGGGAAGAGGTGAGAGAAAAAACATGAAGATTACTCTCATCACATTCGACTAAAAGAAGGAATAAAATGCACACTCATTTTGGTATGAAAACTTATGTTACAATACAGGAAAGTGGGGGAGAAGGGAAAAAGCAGGGAAGGGAGGATGATGAAAGAGAGGGCAATGGGAGGAAGGACAGGACAGGATCAAAAGAGAGAGTAGAAGCAATGAGGGGCAGGACAGGATGGAGGGAAATATAGTTAGTCTTATACAACAGGACAATTATGGAAGTCATTTGCAAAACCACACAGATATGGCCTATATTGAATTGCTTGCCTTCCCAAAGGGGATGGGTGGGGAGTGAGGGAGGAAGGAAGAGAAGTTGGAACTCAAAGTTTTAGGAACAACTGTTGAGTACTGCTCTTGCATACAACTAGGAAATAAGAAATACAGGTAATGGGGTATTGAAAGTTGTTATCTTGACCTACAGGACAAAAGAGAAGATGGGGATAAGGGAAGGGAGGGCAGATTGGTGATAGGGGTAATTAGAATGCTTGGCATTTGGGGGTCGGGGAAGGGGAGAAATGGGGAAAAATTTGGAACCCAAAATTTTATGGAAATGAATGTTGAAAACTTAAATAAATAAATTTAAATAAAAAAAAAGTCTTGGGTTGAGGCGAGTATGATTTGAGTCTAGCAAAATAGAAGTGTAAAGAGATAAAAAGGAGTAATTATCATACAAATGAGGCATAAAAGGAAAAACTGATAAAGAAGCTAGTAGGAGGAAAGGTGAGTAGTGCTAGAACCTTATTTCGATTAAGAATGGGTTAAAGAGGGAACATACATACACACACACACACACACACATCTAGAAAAGTATATATACATATATATATGTATATATATATATATATATATATATATATATACATATATATGTATATATATATATACATATATATGTATATATATATATATATATACACAGAGAGACAGATAGATATGTTCTAAATTCAAAAAGAAATAAGAAGGCAAGGAGATAGAGCAAGTTTTACCTACCCATGAACAATAAACATTATTTGGCAGATATACTCTCAGGTTATTTTATACTGTCTAGGTATTTATAATGTCTATCTGTTTTTAGACCACCTAAAATACAAAGACAGTATAAAATACTCAAGAGTACACCTGCCAAAACAGGAACTATGTGAATATAAACATAAAACACTATTTATACAAATGAAGTCAGATGTGAAAAAACTGATATGTGTTGTTTCATGGGTAGGTAAAACCAATAATTGAAAAAGATGATTTTATCTAATCTATGTATTCAATATCACACCATGTAAATTACTATAATATCATCAGAAAAAATGACAAATGTCATTTGGAAAAACAAAAGATCAGGAACTTCAAAGAAACTTGGGGAAAAACATGTAAAGAAAGAAGATTCTGAAGTATCAAATCTTAAACTCTATTATAAGGTGAGAGCATTGTTGAAATGTCAAAAAAATTATTTCAATTATTTTAAATTAAAATTTTCTTGTAAATATAAAACCTATGTAAGCCAATAATAGAAGGAATGCAGAAAACTGGGAAATAAAATAGACAATCTTTCAGACAGGATGCGACTGGGTTGGAATATTGCTGTAGTGTAGGAAATGATGAACAGACACATTTAGAAAAACATGGAAGGATTTGGCCTTATGAAGGAAGATGCTATCCACCTTCAGAGAAACAGATGACAAGTGGAAATAAGCATATTGTAGTTTATATACATATATATGTATATGTATATGTATGAATATGCCTGTGTGCACATGTGTACATATGTGTACACATACATGTATGTGTATGTATATATGTGTGCATGTATATATAGATATATGCATCTTTCCATATTCATGCTTAATTGTAGCCATCTCTAGGGGTGGTAGCAGGAGGGGGGAAAAAAGTAAAAAGTACACAGTAGAGAATAAAAGAAAACCTATAAGGAAGCAAAGAAATGCTGGGCAGCTTGGACAGCAATGTAAAATATTTATTATATAGGTTTCTTGAATTACTGTTTTATACTGAATCATATTCTATGTTCTGCTGTGTATATGACAATATTTATTCTTTTTTTTTTGCTCATTTTGCATTTAATTTTTAAAATTTACCAAAAATGAAAATAAATATAGACAAAGGAAGATATACACAGCATAAATAAGAAATAATTAACAGAAGGAAGGCACTGGAATTAGTTGAAGAAGGTTGCCTGTAGGAAGTGTGTGTTCGTCCTTAGTTGCCAAAGAAGACCATGTCATTAGACAAATAATGACATGACTTGCACTTGACTTTGTTTTGAGTGAGTGAGGGCTGTGCTGGTCACCAGCCCCACTTCTCCTCCAGAGCCATCTGAATCCAGTGACCAGATATTCATGAGGATGACTGGAGATGACCCAGGATGAGGCAATTGGGGTTAAGTGACTTGCCCAAGGTCACACAGCTAGTGAGTGTCAAGTGTCTGAGGAGATATTTGAACTCCGGTTCTCCTGACTCGTAAACCGGTGCTCTATCCATTGCACCACCTAGCTGCCCCAATTTGAATTCCTAGCACTTAGCCCAATAACTGGCATATAGTAGACACTTAATAAATGTTTACTGAACTGAAATGAATGTTCATTGTTTATGACTAAGTTTTGACAACATAATAAAAACGACAGTACCAGATAAATTAATTTATTTATACACTTATATCAATCAAGTCACCAAAGAATTATTTTTGTAGAGCTATAAAAAAAATAACAAAATTCAAAAGGAGGTAAAAAAAAACCTATGCAAATATCCAGTGAAATGTTGAAAAAATAATCAGATCTGCCTCTCTTCTTTCAAGATGTAACACAAATAACACCTTCTACATAAAGCCACGCCTGATTACCCCCAACAGCTAATGCCCTCTCTCCCTAATAATCTTGTACTAATTTGTATTTGTTTCATAACTTCTATTTGTATATGGTATGTCTCCCTATTGAATGAAAGGCCCTTGAGAGGAAAGATAGTCTCATTTTTTAAAAGACCACAGCCTAGATGAGTTCCTAGTGAAAGCAGGATTTGATGCCTGCTGACTGACTTATTATGGACTCCAAGTCCAGCAATCTAAACATCATGCCACAATACCTCTCACCAAAAGCAACAAAGAATGGCTGACTTAATCTGTGGTAGTTTCTAAAGAAGAAATATTGAACGTTCCAGCTCAGTAAGATCCTAAAACTTAACCCTTTAGAACTATTACAACAGAATATTATCATAAACAGTATTATGGTGGTGGGGAGGGGAAGTAAAGACTCAATGCTTGAAAACGAAACACTAAAATACACTTAGCAGAAAAATTCACTGAAATGATGGCTTTAAAAACTACATAAAATGCGGGATTTGTTGAGGGGAGACAAATGACATAATAGCTAGAATTTATATGGCATTTTCTGGTTTACAAAAATCTTTACAAATATTATTTCATTATATCCATACAACAACCCGAGGAGGTAGGTGCTATATAATTGTCCCAATTTTACAGAAAAAGGCATATGAAGTTTACATGATTTGTTCAGGGTCTAATATAGCTACTAAGTGCCTGAAGCATTTTTTTTAACTCAATTTTTCTTAATTCCAAGTCCAGTGCCCCATTCACTGTACCACCTAATTCCCTCTATATATCTTCATAATAGTGTAATCAAAAATTGATCTCTCCACTGAACACAATTCTCAGTATGTCATTCATTCCACATAGCATTTATCTGTACTATATATTTCCAAGCAATATTAACCTACATGCTGAGATATCATTTAATAATATACACATATTATATGAGCAAAACTTCAATGTTGCTATATTGCACTTACCTAACCCTTTAGGAGTAATGCCACTGCTATCAGCAGGATTAATAACCCAATAGTAATATTTCAATGTGTGCATTAGCTGTAATACTGTTCCAACTCTGCGTATGGTAGTATAGATGGTAGCAGTTCCAATAAATTCAGCAGACAAATAGGTATACAAAGAAAGTTGAACCTAATAAATAATACACAATATGAATGCCAAGGAATTAATGGAATTAAAAAGATAAGAAGTAATAGTTATTGTTACAAACGCTCATTTTATTTTATGTTAAATATACATACATTTAAATACTAAAATTTAAATAAATTTGAACAAAATATTTGTTTATTCCCCTAATTCTCCTTCAAAATATTTGAGTATTCATTTCCCATTCAATTTTCCTTTTACATGGTCTTTGCTCTCTGCTTTGGTCCTGCTATAATGACTGAGTTATTTCCATTACACTGATCTATAAAAATCCATGACTGGATATTTTAAAAAATTTTTCCCACTTTTTTATAATTACAAATAATACTATTATATCAGTCTTTTTCAGATGTCTTCCTCTTTCCTCCCTCAAGATCTATTTTGGGGCATATATCAAACAAGAGAATTACTGATAAGAGAGTATGATTTGGGGGGGGGTGGGGGTCGCGGTAATTTTTACTATTTATCATCAAATTGCTTTCTACTGTTTTTCAGTTCAACAGTTGAAATGGTGTATGTGTTTCTATGAAATTCATGAATAAAAGTTTAGTTGAGTGTAGCTGCAATACCCGCTGGCTCTAAAAAGTATATAAAGACTCTGAGATGAGGTTTTACTTTGAGGATTAGTTTTCAGAAGAAGCTTTGTCAGATGAGACTCTGGGAAGCTGCTAAGCAGCCCTCTAGCTTTGAAAATCCAGATGTTGGTGCTTCCCTCTCTGGTAACTATGTATGTATGGTCAGGCAGTTGCATCTGTCTGTTAATTTGTAATGTAGGTGTAATGTAGGTAATTGCTTACTGTCAGATAGTTTGGAAGTGCCATCTATTGATTTAGATTTCTCTGTATTATATCTGAAGTTCAGGGTGCTGACTTTTTCCCCTGAACTAAGTGAATGATACATGTGCTTGATTAAAGTGATTGTTGACCCCTCAAAAGTTGCCTTTCCTTTTATAAATGCAGATCTAAGAACCTGTGATAACTGGTCAGGGTGCTTACTGTTACACGCATATATATGGCAGGATAAAATGGAAATAATGAAAAGATAGGGAAAGATATCGAATTGAAAGTAAAAGTGAAGCTGGAACCTGAAGGAAGTCAAACAGTGGAGATGAGGAGGAAGAGCATCCCTTTAATTACAGAAAGCCAGTGAAATGCCCAGAATTGGAGTTAAGATATCTTGCTCAAGGGAAAGCAAGGTCAGGATGACTGGACCACCTAGAGTTTAAGATGTAAGAAGACTAGAAATGAGGTATGAGAGAACGATCATGAAGGACTTTAAAAGACAAACAGAAGGTTTTATTTTTCATCTTGAGTACACATGAAATGACTTTAATATACTGGAGTATGTGTAGGGAGAAGGAAGATATGTGACACAGTCAGACCTGAACCTCAGGAAGATGAAGATGGACAGGTGTGGGGATCAACTTATGTCAGGAATACCAATTAGCAGGCAATTGCAATAGTTTAGGCATGAGGAGATTAGAACCTGCATCGAAATGATGGTACAGTCAGAACAAAGAAAGGGATAGATGTGAGAAGTTTTACAAAAGAAGAACTGAGAGACCTTGGCAAGAGTGGATATAGGGGATGACTGAGAGCAAGTCAAGAAAGGTTGCAAAGATTTCTACAGAAGTTCAAGATGTCCAACAAGGGCTGCATAGGCAAATCTGGGGATGAGTAGAGAGGGTAGGGTCAAACTGATAAATATGAGATTCATTGAGAAACATGATAATTTAATCATAATGAAACCAACAAAATAAATAGTAGGAGAAAAGACCTCAAAAGAAAGACCTCTGAGGGATACCCGCTTTAGGAGACATGAGGATTCTGCAAAAGAAATTGAGGAGTGATCAGAGGTAGGAAGAAAACCAAAAAGAGAGAAATGTCACAGAAACCTAGAGAAAAGAGAATATTAAGAAGACAGTGAATGACAGTATCAAAAGTTTCAGAAAAGTCAAGAAGAATGAAGACTGAAAAAAGGCTACTAGATTTGACAATTTAAGAGGTCATTGGTAAGTTTGGAAAGATCAGTTTCAGTTGAATAATGAGAATGACTGTAGAGAGTTAAGAAAAAAATAAGGGGAAAGGAAGTGAAGAGAGGTGTTGAAGATATCTTTACCAGGGAATTTTAACAACAAAATGGAGGCAAGATATAGGATGCTATTTAGCAGGGGCAGAAAGATTAAGTGATGATTTCTTGAAGAATGAAGAAATCTGGGCATTTCTGCAGGAAACAGAAGCAGTCAGTAGATAGGAAAATACTAAAGATAAGTGAGAGGGTGGAGTAATAAAGGGGATAATCTGCCAGAGAAAACAGAATCAAATGGGATCCAGAGTTAAAAGGGACCCTCAGAGACTATCTAAACCAATCCCCTTATTTAAGATATTACAAAACAAGTAATGTTCAGATATATTCAAAGCATATTACTTTTTAAAATATTAGTATGTTTTATTTAACCTTAATTTTTTTACATTAGAAGTAGACTATACTAAAAATAAACTTCTTTACTGAAACACTTAAGTAAAAAGAATAAAATTAATGATGATATAATCCACAATAGTAAAAATGATCAAAAGTATATGACAAAAGACTAGAATAATTTTTGAAAGATAGGGAGCAAGCACTTAGACCAGGCATGAGGCCTCAAGTCTACAGGTTCCCCATCAGTGACTTAGACCAATATGCTCTGGAAATGCCCAAATACATCTTTTCTTCCTAATACTACACATTATTAAGCACAAAAGTTACTTGACCTGCAGTAGAATTCAGAGCACTAGCAGCAAACTTAGCTTCAATTTCTACATTAGATTGTTGTATGCAACAAGTCACTGCACTTCTGGACCTCAGCTGGTTTAGCTGAAAAGCAGATGGTGAAGGGTGAAGCCCTGTCACCTCACAGAAACACTATGAGGACAGACTTAAAAATTTTAAAGAATTAGAAGTGTGAAGATTTAGAAAGAGATGGAAAAGTCAAGTGAATCCAAGTGACTTCTGGACAGCTCTAAATGTTAGAAGATACCAGACATTGAAAAATATTTGTAAAACAGAAAAATGAATTGTACGTTTATGAATTTACTCATTCATAAACATATAATTATGTTATAAATTTTAGTTTCATTTAAAAATGTTTTGTTCCCAGAAACTTTAATATGATGTAAAATATTTTGAATTTTTTCACTATATCATAAATGGCTAATGCTCATCAAGTCCCTAAATTGTATATGAAGATACTGTTGTAACCACAAAATAGCATTACATACTGCTCCATTCCTTTCAAAGAACACTATTGCAACTACTGCTGCTGCTGCCACCTCCTCCTCCTCTTTATTTCTTCCACAGATTGAAACAGTATTTTAAAACTGAAAATTCAATTCCATACAATGTTGTTGTAGATGCTTTGGTGATGGATTTTTTTTTTGTTTTGCTTTCTTTGTTCTTTCTTTTTTTTTTAAAGTGATCGAAATATTTAAAACTCAGATTTTCCTGACTTTGAGGCCAGATCCACTAAAATTCCAGAGTAGCCACTTTATAAATATGGAAATAAGAGAAGTTAAGGGATTTATCCATGGTAATAATAGATTTGTCAGTTGGCAATAGCAGACATGAAAACCCATATCTCCTGATTTTAAGTTCCATGCTCTTTATTTCATGAAAGTGTAACACATTAAAAACATTTTCTCTTAGTCCAAAGCAGTACAAAATTAAAAAAAAAAAAAAGCACCTTCTTTTCCTTCAGGAAATAGAATGACGATGAAATAAAAATCTTTTAGGATATTTCCTCTTGATGAACAGTATGGCATAGCGGGTAATAGATTTGCCTTGTTGTCAGAAAGAACTGAGTCCAACCCTGCCTGTGATATACGCTGGCTGTATGAAAGGGTTCACGTTTAGGTTAGAGAAGAGTTGCCTAACTATTTCAGGAGAGTTAAGATTCCACACAAGTAATTCTAAAAACATGGAGGAAACCACAGGCCCAGAGAAAAAACAAAAGACTTCAATTCTAAAAGCTAAAAATTACTTTAAAAGAAAATCATTTAACTTGATAAATTAAAATTTAAAGGTTGGTAGTATTTTTTTTAATATAATTAGGGAAAATTAAAACTATATCTTAAAACAAAAGGAATATGAATAATATTAATCAAATACCTTCGCAGGGGTATGTATCCAGATAGCTGGGTTGAAAAGTATATGATCACAAAGCTGCTTCAATAATGGTGCTCCATGAGATAAACCATCAAGATACTTTGCAAAGGACAAAAACTGTTCCAGAACTGCTCTGGTTATATGAACCCTGGATGACTAAAAAAAATAAAAAATCTTGTTAGAATTAAGTTTCTTTCCAGAATATCACAGTGGAAAATGTCAGACATAGTAAAAAAAAAAAAATCACATATTAATATAATATAGTTAAGGGTTTTTTTTTCATCATCCCTTTAGGGTCTATAGTAAGATCAGTTTAATTGTTTTAATTTGGTCAGCTATTTAAAGTGTTTTATTCAGTTACAGAAGATACTGGAATCTAAATAAAATTATTTTTTGAAGTAGTCTGTATCATAACTATTGCTAAGGGTAATGCTGACTAAAATAAGTTTAGTGTATACAGAATGTACTACACTCAGTACAGTTTTAAAAATGAAATAAGAAAGACAAAAAACAGTTTCATTTTCAGCTTAGAGAATTAAAAATAGTGGGAAAATATTTTACAACTGAAGGGAACTCCTTAAATATGGGTTTTTATGATTAAATTAATATACATGTTAATGATTAATGGCTTCAAAGAAAAGGCAGGCATAGAAGATAGTAAAAAAAAAAAAAAAAGATTGGAAACCTTGGCTAAGGAGGTAAAAAACAAGAAAAGTCAAAGGCTTATAGACCAAACAGAAACACTGTGTTTATACAATAAATCAATTTAATTCAGTGAATATTTTATTAAGTGCCAATTAGGTGCTAGCCAATGTACTAAGGGCTAGAGTTACAAAAAGAAGCAAAAGATAGTCTCTGTCCTCATGGAGCTTAAAATAAAATGGGAGAGACAACATAGAAATAAACATACACAAAACAAGCTATTTTAGGATAAATTGGAAATAATTAAAAGAGGGAAAACAATGGAGGGGTTGGGGAAATTCCTGTGGGAAGTGAGATTTCAGTTGGGACTTAAAGAAAGGCAGGAAGGTCATTAGTCAGAGCGGAGGAGGGAGAACATTCTAGGCATGAAGGTCAGCCAGAGAGAATATGAGCAGGCAAGAGACAGAATAACTTGTTCTTGGAACAGCCAGGAATCCAATATCACTGGATTGAAGGGTCTATGATGGGAAATAAGTGTAAGAAAACTGAAAAGGTAGAGACTAAGTTATAACAGCTTGAATGCTAATGAGAATATTCTATATTTGCTCCTAGAGGCAAAAAGAATGATCTAATCTGGAAAATCATTTTAATGGAATGTAATGTTAAGGGAATTTGAAGATCTTCCCTGCCCCTTAATAGGCCCATGTGATCTGCTTTGAGCTTTGGCCCACTCCACAGTTTGAGTCACATGGAACGGATGGTGGGAACACCTTGCTGAAACAGGGAGCAGGAAGTGTGAAGCAGGAAGACAGTGAGATGGAGCTGAGAGAGAGGCAGCAGACAAAGCAGAGCAGGTAGCCTGGGTGAGAGAAGGTCATTTTGCCTAAGAGAGGAGCTTGTTTTTGGGGAGGCCTGACTGAGGGAAGGCTTGGGAATGGTGGTGCTCCCTCTATTAGCAACGTGAACAGATTTCCTTGTTACCATGATGGAACCGGCTTTCTTGTATCTGAATAAATATTTTGCTTTTGTCTTGGAGAAAGAGAGTTTATATTCTGTGAATTTACCCTGGAAATATGCCTGGCATATCCACAGTGGCTGTTGTGGGTATCGCATTGGTGCTACATGGATGAATGGAGAATGGATTAGAATGAGTAAAGACTTGAGGAAGGCTGATCTACCAATAGACTACTGTAGAAATCCGGTTCGAGCTGCTGAGAGCTTCCATTAGAAAGGTGGCACTGTCAGAAGGGAGAAGAGGACATATTTAGAGAATGTTGCAGAGGTGAAATTGTCAGGCCATGGCAACAACTTGGATATGAAAGGTAAGAGATAGTGAGGAGTCTAGGATGACTACTAGGTTTGCAAGTTGGAAGGACTGAAATGATGGTGTTGCCCTTTACAATAATAAGGAAGGTAGGGGTGTGGAGATTTTAGGAGGAAAGATCATAAGTTCAATTTGAGATATGTTGAGTTTAAGATATCTAGTGGATATCCTGTTAAAGATGTCTGAAAGGCAACTGGAAAGGAGAAACTAGAGGTTAGCAGACATGGGGTAGGAAAGGTAGATTTGAGAATCATCAGCCTAAAAATGATAATTATATCAAATATACTTTAGAATGTAGGTGATGATCATGGCAAGCACCAAATATCTTTTAAAATGAAATTTACTATACTTTTAACAGATATGAAATGAGCAGTTAATGATATATTCATCATTTCTGGATCAAAATCTTTGCTCATACCAAAGAATAAAAATGAGAAAACAATCAATTGAGGGAAGTCCTACCTGACCTATGTTGATGCTGGAAAATGGACAAAAGAGTAACACAAACACTTTTTCTTAAGGAAGTTAACCTACCCAAGGAGCTTAGAAAGCATCTCAGTCAGCAATTATTTTTTCTTCTAAAAGATTACATAATTATGGAAGCTAAAGGCAATACAAATTTAGAATTGAAACTCTGGGCAACAGAAGATGAAACTGGAAGAATAGATAAAAAATAAGAGAGATCTGTAAAGATTTGTTATGCTAAGCACTTTACTTTAGCAATGCCAAGTGAACGAGCAGATTTGGACCCTGACGGCCTGCATGAAGAAACAGAAATAGCACTTAACTGGCCCAAACCAAGTATGTATAATGGAGGTGCATGTTAGAGATGACAAAGTTTTGAGACTGTTGAGGAAGAGATGGATTATCAAAGTATCTGAAAGAAAGTAAGCTATCAAATGCCTGGGGGAAAAAATCTGGAGACTTCTCTTACAAAAAAAATCAGAATATAATAATAACTTGTAAACTATGTATGCAAACTTTCTCATCTCTACCAAAGTTCCATACGAATAATCTACATATTCATCAAGGGTATGCTTGAAAAAAGTAACAGAAAGGAATCGGCAGACTTCCAAAAATGATATTCTAGGGCAGACCACATATTTAGTCACAAAATTGACAAAAAGCTATGTCAGGTACAAGAATCGACTATGTTTATGTTAAGAGTTGCTTGACTGAAGAAAGAAACAGTAAAATAAAACCTTACAGGCCACCTTCTACCGGAAACCTTCCCTAATTCCTCTAAATTCTAGGACTTTCAGTCTTTTAATTATTTCCTATTTATCCTATAGAGAGCTTGCTTTATATATATTTGTTTGCATGCTATCTCTCCCATTCTATTGTAAATCCTCCTCTCCAAGGACTATCTTTTTACCATTTTTGTATGCTTAGGTCTTATCTATTAGCACAGTACCTGGCACAGACTGGGGGTTTAATGAAAGTTTATTGAATCAATTACTAAACAAACACACCCAAGCCAACAATGCTTATGTACCAGGCATATACTTAGTGAGGATACAAAGAAACAAGAAACTAGTCTCTGCTACAAAGAAGCTCACTAGGGGTAAATAATGTGTAACTAACTAAGTACAAGCAAGATACATAAGGGATAAGTTGTCGATTAATATCTGAAGACACTAAGATTAAAGAGGACTGAGAAAAGCTTCATAAAGAGGTTGAGACTTCAGCTAAGATTTGAAGTATATTTCTCATTCATTTGTCAATATTTAACATGAGGCAAAGAATAGAAAGACACATGCTCTCAAAAGCATTTGATATATTCACATGTGCCGTTCAGCAGAGTCCAACAGAACACAAAATGTAACGGTTATTAAAAAGTCAGGCACATCCCTTTTTCCGAATGACACTAGGCTGGATTACATCATGTTCTGGAATACTGCAAAGCTTCGTGATGAACTCAGTCATACCTCAAGAGAGTTCAGCATACCCAAGCACACAGGTAAAACTACCTGAATTACCTACTGTCTGAATTCTGATATGCACTGGATGGACAACCACAGTGTGTCTGTGTACATGCACGTGCGTGTGTAAAAAACAGTGGACATGGTCAATGAGGGGTCTGGTACAGAATGGAACAGTAGAAGCAAAGTGGGCTGGACTGACTACCTTCATGAAACTGCTCAGTACTTTTAACAATGCCAAGATTTTCCCAGAAACAAAAACCACTGCTTTAACGTCAATGGTTTTCTGGTATTCTTGTTATCAGGACAAATCAATAAAAACCTATCTCTGAAGAATTAAAGTTAAAATGGGGACAGAGGCAGTGACCAAAAAAAGTAAAACACTATTAGCATAATGTAACATTTTTATCTCATCAGTTTCTTCCTCTGGACTAGAAAAAAGAAATTTTTTTGGTTATATTAGAAAAATTAATGAGGAAAGTTTCTGACACAAAATTAAACAAATGTATTGGTTGATGCTACTTCTGAAATCAAGGAAAGAGAGAAAGGTCTTAAAATGGTCATAATTTAGAAATAATAAACAAAGGTACTAAATGATGTAGATTTAATTTGTGCCCCTTTATTTGCTTTAAAAAGTTTGCTCAAAACACATCTGTTTTGATATGTTTAGACTGCTTAAGTTTAACTTTTTACAAAGAGATTATCTTTTGATAAATAAGAAGGGAGAAGGAACAAGGTCAGTCAGAAAGAGGATAACATGGCAGAATCAGATTCAAAAATGTCTTGAAAAGTTGGAATCAGCATGAAATATAACGAGGGAAAAATTTAAATCCTACATTTCTATATAAATCAAGTACATCAGTATGAACTGAACAAGAATGTCATGACAGTAATTCATTAATTTCCAATTTTGCACTGGCTCATGGAAATTTATCATGTTTCTCTGAATTTCTCAAATTCATGTTTTTCTTTGTGGACATGAGGTTTTCATGGTCCCTCCCTAGTGCATTAAGAAAGATTTTAAAAGTTAAAAAAAACAAAAAAGGCAAAACTCTTCCATTACATTCATATACCACAATTGTTTGGTCACCCCCTAATAATGGGACATCCACTTGTTTCTAGAACTATCATACGGAGTTGGAACTATGAGCATTTTGCTTTTATATGAAACCTTTCTTATGGTATTGACCTCCTTGGGTATGTGACCAATGATGGAACAAAGGGTATGAAGAAGTTTTTTGCATATTCTAACATAAATACAAATTGCTTTCCAGAACAGTTGAACTAGTATGCTTGTTTTCCACTTGCCTCTATTTTCATTAGCTGTTTTCATCTTTACCCAACATTAGAAATTTTGCAATTTTCCATTGTCAGTGATTTGAAGCTGCTGATTAATGATTTTGGCTATGGATAGCTAACAATTCTTTTAAAAACAATATGCTTTGAGCACTTTTCTATTTGGGAATGTCTTTTTCCCTTATGTATATGTCAATTTCTAATATATTTTGGATGGCAAAAATATTTTATGCAATGATTTCTCCATACTTTTAAATTTAGCCTCAATACTAGTTGTACTGATTATATTACTGCAAAAGTTTTTTAAATTTGTATTATAAAAATTATCTATTTTGTTTCTGTGATTTCTTCTGTCCTGGCTTTGGCTATAAATTCTTGAAAGATGCCTCTTTCTAATTTACCTATAGTGTTTTTTATTATGATATACTTTTTACATTTAGATATCTCATCCATTTGGAGTTTTAACCCAGTACACTGCAAACAGTACTAATCCTAAGCCTATTTTCACAGCCAAATTGCCTTACAGTTTTCAAAGCAGATCTTGTGAAAGATTCCTTTCCCCATTAGTTTTTGTTCTTGGACTACTCTGCTAATATCTCCAGGTGTTCATGGTTAATTTTTCCGTTGATCAAAATTTCAATTTTAGTGACAGGCCTACATATCACTATTATTATATATATGTTAACAACCAAATATTTTTGTTGATTAAAAAGAAATGGAGCAAATTAAATTATTTACAAATTAATGTTATAATATAAAAAAATGTTATTAAACATCTGTTTAAGTACACTGTCCAATACCACAAAGATCTTTAGCTTTTTTAATCAATGATCTCGAGTTCTTGTGGTGCTTCAACCAAGTCTCAAAAGTCCCAGGTCAATATCAACTTCAATTACAAGCTATTTCTATTTACACACTAACAAAAATGAGGCTATCAATATTTACTGTAGTCTTCTGTGAAATGACATTACTCACAAAATCAGTTATTCCTATGCAAGTGAAACTAATAAATCTGTTCTTATCTTTCATTTTAAAGCATGATTTGCAAACTAATTTAAAGGGAAAGAAGAATGTATTCTGACAGAAAAGGTGAGTAGGTGACATTCATCCAACTTGGGTTATACATGTAACTTAAGGCAAAAGTTTATGCATAAAGCAGATATTAACATAGCAATAACAGAGAGGGAAAAGGGTCTCCCAAAATAGTGTTTACCTCAAGGATAAAAATAAAAATTTCAGAAATTTATAATCTTTTTATTTGATTTTATAATGCAAAAGTTAAGGAAAAACTAAAACAATGACGTATTTGGGATATATTCTGAACAAAAATGTGTTTTTTGTGACAATAGTGACAAGCTATTTTAGGAACACAATAGATAAACTTAAAACAAACTACACTACATAAAACATGAAATCAAGTAAATGAAATAAAGTTGTTTGTGAATTTGATATCTAAGATCCTTTTATTCAAGAATCTTTAATAACTTAAAATCCTAAGAGCACACTGCTCCACATAAATCTTATTTGAGTCTGTCTACACCATAAAATGTGTGAGTTTCTAAAGAAACATTTGTCTATGGATAGAAGAGAATAGAAAAAAAAATTGTAAGTTATGTTCTACTTTCTACATTTTTGAAGGTGCAAAGTAAAAACCATTACTTACCTTCTCAAGCAAGTAACCAATGACTAGAAAGCCTTTTCCACCCAGCATCTGTTCTTGCATGGCCACTGAACTCTTCAGCAATTCAACGAGGAATGCCAAAAGAGTCGCACTGTATACAAAGTATAGTTATATAGATAATGAACAAAATTGGATTATAAATCAATTTGTATTTATACTATTATTTTATTAGAGAAAAGATTGTAAAATAACATTCAAATCGAATATAAAGTTTATTTTCTCACACTAAGTTTCATGAAAACCAAATATGAAAAAATTACTTTCATTTTTTTAAGTTTCTATCACAAACTGATTTTATATTAGATACCACCTGATTGTCATGATGCCATGTTCAACAAGTAGAACTTAGGACTTTGACACAGATAAATATACGCAGTTTAAAAACACATGCGCACACATACACATACACACACACACAGAGGTATAACCACTTTAAGCAAATCCAAACATGAAACTGAATTTGTAAAAATACAATAACAGAGGTTGAATCCCTTTACCAAAGGCAACACTAAAGACCCCCTTTAAAATTATAAAATAGCTATTTGTTTAAGGTATAAGAAAAGACATGACTTTTCTTTAAAACCTCTATTATCTAAAGTTGGATACATTATTAAAAGATGTAGAGAATATAACTGTGTTACATTATATGCACAAGAATATACACATACATGTCTTAAGTGCACTCATTTTAGCAAAGAATATAAAAAATTGAAAAGATTAAAAACTGAAATGATTAGGTTTCAAACATGAAAATTTACAAACATAATGGAAAAAAATACTTGTATTCACTGAATTTCATCTAGAAAAACTTGATAAATTAATCAGAAAGAACCATTTCTTTAAAAAGACATATAAATGCATTAGGATCAATTATGAATGTTTTGATCCTTTATGCTCTTACCACAGAATTATAAAAATCAGTCATTTAAAAGAAAAGATTCACTAACATTCACACAATATCCTACTTACAATGGTTATTTATTTCCATCAAATTCTGTCAAACTGACATTCTATATATTTGAGTAAAGGGAGTTAATTGAAGTAATTTGGAAATTAATTTTAAGTTAAATAGTTGAAATTTTTATGTACCATAATCAACATAAAATAAAATTTTATTGTAGGATGAAAGGTTGAAAATTATCTCAGAAATAAGACAATCTAGTGATTCTACACAAGAAAACTTTTCATGTTGCTTTACAGTTTCCACACAAAGCACTCTGTTAAATTTGTGTTTAGTTAATATTAATTATGCTCAAAGTCAGACCTACAAGCAAGGAAAGAATTAACATCAAAATTAGAAAAATTATTAGAAAAGACAGAAAAGCTGATCATATATTTAATATGGGTGATATAAAAATACTATAGAAAAATCAAAGACTCCTTTACCACAAAATAAAGTTTCATATACAAGACAGCAAAAATATTAGCTGGTCCTACAATATCAAACCACAAAAATTTAATTACTACACAATTTTGCAAATCAGTAATAGTCTAGTAACTGTCTCCTTCAAAATCTTGATAGACTTTTCCCTTAAAGACACAAATGCTAAATAATCAAATTAAAGGAATAAGGAATCACTTCCATTTAAATAAAACAAGCAAAAAGGCAAGGGAACTTTACAAGTGTTAGCTTCTTAAATGCTACTGCACCTAACACATCTATCTGACTGACTATAAAGATCAATTAACACCTGTAATACGTAGATTGTATGCTTTCCTAACCTATACATGTAACTCAGAGAAATATGAATTAGGGATTTTTAGGGACAGGAGATGAAAGGAAGTGAATATCATTCCTAAATATTAATTTTTCCAAAAAGAAAGACAAGAAAAGCCTCACAATGGTCCATCAAATAATTCAAAAAACTATATTGGATACTCGAGATACCTCTCCTATGCAGAATCACTATGAAATTACAAGGATGTCATGGGTTTCCTCATTTTGTTTCATAACTAACTGTCTCTTCAAGCATCCAATGAATTAAATCTGACCTCCAAACACCATGGACTTTAATCACAAAGAAAAAAGCCTTTAATTTCATTATCTCTTATCCTCAAATCTTAAAGCTTAGCTAGCTGGAATTTTAAAGGACTTCAACATCATTTAAGTCAGCAACTGAAAAGACAAATTGTATTTACTAAGTGAAATCTTTCAGAACTTATAGATGCAACCAATGGACATATTAGCAATACCATATCATTTTAAAGAGCCTTCAAAATAGGTTAGAGTTGACATGGTGGGAGTAAAAGTAATTAGATGGCCATCTTCCAAGAGGAACATTTTCAAACAGAATTTAACAAACTTACCAGTAACTAAAATTCATCGGTTTGCTGCAGGGCTCACATTAAACTTGCAAAATTCTGTGTACTGCCATACAAAATTTCTCTCCATTCTTGCCTATTTCCAACTCCCCTAGATACAAAGGCAAATATAAAGGATACTTCAGCCCATTCCTATACTCCTACATACCACTTCCTGTCTAGAACACATCAGGTCATCTACTGATCAACTAAATATATATACCAAATAACAAGTATCCATGTCAACCAGAACTAATATAAGTATAATCTAGCTTTCTGTTGAAAAGTATAACAATACTGGGAACTAATCTTCAGTGATGTTTTATCTAAAACAAGCAAAAATGCATTAATTCTTATATTATAAAGGTTTAGCAATGCTAAACTTTTCAACAGATAGCTCTATACTATAGCATATTCTTGAAATAAAAGTAAATTCTGCTTTACGAGTACCCTTTCTTCTCACCTACCTCTTAAGGGATATGGATGGCATTGATAATCTAACACTTAAATTTTCCTTAAAATTAATGAATCCTAAAATCCTTAACAAATTACAATTAAGTTAAAGAAGTAATATTTCTCTGAAATTTCACCCTTTAAAAGGAAGATTCTTTGGGAATCATCAAGAAGACAAATGACAACCCTCCCCCCAACTTTCTTGTTTATTGTCTATGTCTATAGACCTGGTCTATTATTCATAGAAACTACTACCTTCCTAGTATACATGCAAAATACTCAGAAAATATTTAGAAGCTATCTATGAACACAAGTTCTTCTAATTAAACTCTGAGCTAAATTCTGATGCTACAAAAAACTAATAAATATGAATTCTTTAATAGTTATTTGGAAATTACTTATATAAAATTATTGTATTGTTTAATGTAATTACCAATGAGAAATGACTGATAAATTACATGCTTGGTAACTGTAATCTCAAAAACTTTAGGAAATGTTGACTTTTTATTCATTACATAAAACAAAATATTGTGAAAAGCAATACATCTGTAAAACACTTTGACTTAAATAAGAATAAATCAATAAGGTCATTAGTAATATGAAGAAAGTCTATGTTTAAACTTGCTTTTTGTGTGGAAACTGGCTAATACTATAGAGAGAACACTTCAACAGATGCTATATAATTTTAAAATGGAGAGAAACTCAGCAAGATGGATTTTGATATATATGATTCTACATTTTTAAAGATATTTAGAAGCTTAAAGTAATTTTTAAGGCTGATAAAACCTAGTAGCATAGATAAATGATCAGTGAATTCTTTAAGGGCAGAACAAAATGTTTCAAAGGAGGATTCAAACACTACAGGCAAAAGGAAGAGGGGAAACAATAATGCTACACTTTGGTATATGCAGAAGGTCCAATTAATTTTAACACTAATAAATGCTTTAGAAAAATGGTTTGATATTGAGAATATTGACAATGAAATGATTTGAAGAGTTGATACCATCTATTCTACTCCCTACTAAGAGCAAAACTCTTCCTAAATAAAGATGACATCAGCGACAAGAACAAGTCAGAATGAAAGAAACTCTGTTAGGTCACATCAAAGATAACTCTTAAACATAAAATCCTTTTGAAAGTTTGCAAAATTTTATTCTTTGACAGCTCAATAAATAAAAGGATGATTTAAAAACAGTATCACTAACCTAGCTATATGTGGTTCTCAATTTTATAAATACATCACAGGGGACCATACTGAAGACAATTACCTTAAACCAATTCACTACCAAAGGAAATATGTTTTTTTTGCTATCCTTTCATCAGACATATTAATGGTCCTTGATAGCAAGGATTATTTGTTTTTCTTTTGTACCCTCAACACCAAGTATAGAGCGTGGTACAGATGCTTACAGATTCTAAGTCAGTAGGATCTAACTCAAATAGAAAGAAATCCCCACTGACCCTTATATTGACTCAGAAAACCACAAATTAACATTGTATTGCATTGTATTTTTATTTATTTCCCTAAACATTTCTTAAGAACATTTTAATACAGTTCAGGCTCAGAAGTTTTGCAGGCACTAAGTTTGATATGTTAGCTCTAGGTCCATTATTTTATCAGACGCTTCAAGCACTTGAATCTAGAAATTTAAAGGGGGCTGACTGACAAAGATTCCAGGGTGGCTCTCTTTTGATTCCAGCCAGACACCAAATAGAATCCATGTTTCAGTAGCTGACCAGAATGGTAACAATCTACAAAGGGACACTGCATTATTTTTGCCCCTGCCAAAACTGAGAAAATATAAATTTATATAATCTTACTGTTACATATATGTAGGTTTTTGCATCTGACAAAAACATTTATCGATGTACATATGCCTGTTATGCTGACATGTAAGAGTCAGTTGCTTTAACGTGATGAGAGACTGCATTTTTGAAAATTACTCTGGGGGATCACAGAATTAAAGAATCACAGATAGATTAGTGCTAGAATGAATGTTAGATATCCTTTATCCTACACTTTCAGGCTAAGTAAATAGCTAAAGTACAGAGGAAAGTGATTTGCCCAAAGTCATATTCTTACTAAATGGGAAAGTTGGGATGGAAACCCAGGTTCTATGGTTCTAAAACTGGCATTCATTTCACTATTCCACAATTCTAGCAGGTCCAATTTAGCTGGAAAAGTTTTGAGTATGAACACTATAATATTCATATATAACGTCAACACTGTAGCACCATAACACTATAATTATAACATTCAAAGCCTAAATAGATTTAGAACGCAACGCTAAATAACTAACCATAAGTAGCAAAAAAGGTCGTAGTTGGTACTTTGAGGAGTTACTTGGTTACAATATGTAAGGAATCTTCAACTCACAGAATGACAGTACTATGAACTCATAAAGCCCATACACTAAGATGTGGAAGACTGTAATATGCATCAGCGTAAGGGCATTCACGTCAAAGATAACAGATCACAAGTATATGGAATACACAGGAGCTCCCATTTGGGCTATCCTGCTCCAAAGGGGCTCGTGGACAACAATAACCTTTTACTCCTTTGCTTCCCTCCACCCAAATCTAAATGTTCCCTTTACCACATTTCAGCTATGCATTAGGAAGGAAATCTAAATTAAACTAATCCACACTCATGATAAATGACTCCTATCTCATATTCTCTTACTCCTGCCATAAATATTTCCTTATTAATCCAATTTGCTAATTAGGATAATTTGTAGAGCTATTTTAGTGGGTGAGGATACATTACTATCAAAACTCATACAAAGACCTACTCCACTTATTATACCTTGAGAGAAAGGGGGATGGGGGGAAGGAGGGAAGCACCTTCTCTGGGCAGTCCAGGTCTTAACTTCCAGAAAAGATTCCAGCAAGAAAGGGGGAGTAGCATGAATGCCTATTTAAAAACCACAACTACAACTGTGCCCTTCTGTCTATTCAAGTGTTTTTCATTTTCAGGAAGAGTCAGTGATTTATTTCTATTTTTCCTCTGATTCTTGTCTGGAATCTAAGCAGCCTAAATATTTTTAGCAAGCAATGGTGAAATATGAGGATGAGGGGGGCTTCCCCAGCACAAAAGGGTATTGTTTTGATTGAAGCTGAGTGTGCCCCAGAAACTCAGTGATTGATCTGTCTTTGTGTCCAACATGTAGAGAAGTGGTACTTCTCATCTAATGGATTTCAAAATGTCCAGACTATAGTTAATACTTCCTAGAAAGGAGGGGAAGATTGTTGAGCCTGGCCACCAATGAATGGTTTCTTCTACACTCTGAAATCAGGATTCTTCAGAGAAACAACAAGATGGCATGCTGCTCTATAAAGTTACCACATGGGATATGCTCTCTTGTTTCTTAGGCAATCCATAGTTTATCCCTAGGACTAGTACTCAGATCTGTTCCTGTGTCTTCCTGGGTATTAAACCGTAACTCACTGAATGACTTAACAAGTTCATTTCCCCAGGTCACCAAAGAACCAACTCTTATTAAAGACATCTCCAAACACAGTTCCAGGGTAGGTTCCCCAGAATGGAAGGAGAAGAGGAACAGAATGACAATATTTTAGCTATATATTTGGATCCTTCTTCCTCCCTGAACACCTATGAAGGATAATAATGATACCGAAATTATAATATATAAAATAGATCACTCATACTAAAATAAATAATAATCTGAGTACTCTACTATAAAAACTAATAATTTTAGTGTCCTAAATACAAAAATGAGATTAAGGTAAATTCTGTTCAGTATGTCTAATCTTCATAGTTTTTGCTTCATGAAGAAAATACATATGAAATGAATAAACCAAGGTGGTGTGATGAACTTTCAGAACAACAACAACCACCACAACAAAAAGAAACCCAGACCATTTCATTAGAATTTGAGAGGAGAGGTAAACGAAGATATAATCTGATTTAATCAACTACAATAAATGCTTGTGGAAAAACAGTGAAGTGAAAAAAAAATAGAAATGGCTCCAAAAAAGTGAAATAAAGCAAGTGGAAGAGATTAACAATGGAGATACTTTTTAGAAAAATCATTATAAGAATCATGTAATAAAAATAGATGCTAAAATAAAGTTGTTTTAAAAAAAATAAACTAGGAAACTATTACATTTCCAACATCAGTAAACTAAGAAAGAAAAAAAATAAAAATGCACAATAAAATCCAGATCATTGAACAACAATATGTTGTATGTAAGACTATGTAAGACTGAAAATTAATCATGCCAAAATAATGAGGAACTTTTAAGTGCAGTGAATAGAATGCTTAATTTTAGGAAATCAATTTAAGTTTAGTAAATAGTCATTTTAATTAATATTAATTGAAATATTATCTAAATGTCTGAATTTAAAGTGGGTTGTGTATAAGCACTATCAGATTTAAAACTTCCTAAGTAAGAAAACAATAATTAACTTAAAAGAGAGTATACCTAGTTATTTTAGGGCAAGGGCTGTTTTTGTCTTTCTTTACATCCCTGGCAATGAATAGCTTGCCTAAGCAAGTAGTAAGCACTTAGTAAATTCTTCCCGTCTGACTCACTGACCACTGAATACATAGGGAAGTTCCTTATTTTATTCAGAGTATGTATTCCTCAAAGGTTATATCTCAGTGACTTTCTGCAGTTTAGTAACGTTAATATTTATTTAATAATTGGAACAATTTAATAATAGTGATGATAACAAGGCAGAATTCACATCGTACTTACTCTACATCATAAACGGTGCTTATGTGTTACAATGTTATAGCTATTACTCCATTTGATCTCATAATAATCTTAGGAGAGGAGCCCTGTTATTATCCCCACTTTACAGATAAGGAAACTGAAGCTAAGGAAAGTCAGTGAACTGACCCAGGGTCTCACAGTTCGTAAATATCTGAGATCCAACTGGAACTCGGGTCTTCCAGACGCCAAGCCGGGCTATACCCACTACACCACCTCGCTGCCTCGTTTTAAATTCACTGGTGAGGTGTTAAAAGGTACTTTAACATTTATATTTCTTTAAACTGAGAAATTATGCTTTAATTTCATCTGTTCTATAAATTTAGATTTTATTATACTATAAAAACAGGGTATCTGTTCAATATGAAAAATCCTATAATAATCTAAAGGACAGGGAAAATGCTACCCATGAAGAACACTGGTAACCTTAAAATTAATGCCTCTGAGGACCAAACTAAAGGCTATAGTTAATTAAGAATTATTACTAAACAAGGTACTTCAATGAAAATAAAAAAATTAAGATATGAAAGAATCTAAATGAAAAGTAAAGAAATGAGTTGCTTTAATGAAAGTTGCCATGGTGTTGTCTGCATATGGCAAGCATTTTCTAGTCATTATACATACACACAAAAACACACATGTGGGTAATAATACATAAATTATTTGACTCAAAATATTTCTCAAGGTTTTTCTGCACAAGCAACAAAAAAATGAAGCAAGAATGAGCCAGGTTAAAATAACAACGTAATATGACAAGACCTTAGGTTAAAAAAGCTAGTGAAAATACTATATTTTAAAGTTTCTATTAGATTAAAAGCTTCATGACAATAGTCTTACTCATTTTTTATCCCCAAAAGAAATTAGCATAGTGCCTTGCACATAATAGGCATACAATAAACATTTACTAAGTGAATGCATAAAATATGACATAAACATAAATGAACAAAGGTGTTAACTCTGCACTGTCTTCAGACTATTTTGTAGATCTTTATTTCTAAAATATAAAACATGCATGGTAGAGGCTTTTTTTTACATTTGCTTAATTCTGTTTAATAACAAACTAATATAAAGCAAAGATACTGAATAAGACTCACAAGCAGTTATGCCAACCTCACCAATACATAGGACAGGACAAAGGATAGAGCAGCTTGTGTCTTAGCAACACATATTTCCTAGACTTTAGGCTTCAGATTGTCTTCTCTTTTTTTTTATAGTTTTATTTATTTTTAGATTTTGACATTCATTTTCACAAACTTTTCAGTTCCCATTTTCTCCTCATCTCTCCCCTCCCCACACCCCATAACATCTTGCATTCCGTTTACCCCTTCCCTCAATGTGCCCTCCCTTCTATCACACCTCACCCTTCCCTTATCCCCATCTTCTCATTTTTCTTGTAGGGCAAGATAGATTTCTATATCCCATTACCTGTATTTATTTCCCAGTTATATGCAATAACAATTTTCCACATTTTTTTCTAATACTTTGAATTCCAACTTCTCTCCCTCCCTCCCTCCTCACTCATCCCTACTGAGAAGGCAAGCAATTCAATACAGGCTATGTATGTGCCATTTTGCAAAAGGCTTCCATAATAGTCATGTTGTGTAAGATTAACTCTATTTCCCTACATCCTACCCTGTCCCCCATTTATTCAATTCTCTCATTTGACCTTGTCCCTTCCCAAAAGTGTTTCCTGCCTTCTCTCATTTGCCCTGCCTTCTACCATTCCTCTCATCACATATGTCCCATTCTCCCTTACTTTCCTGTAGTGTAAGGCAGACTTTCATATCAAACTGAGTGAGCATGTTATTCCCTCCTTAAGCCATATGTGAAGAGAGAAAGCTTCACTTTCCCCCTCTCACCTCCTCTCTTTTCTCCTCTATTGAAAGAGATTTTTCTTAATTCTTTTATGAGTGATAATTTGCCCCATTCCATTTTTCCCTTTCTCCTTCCAACATATTCTTCACTCACCCCTTTATTTTATTTTTTATAAGTATCATCCCTTCTGATTCAACTCAACCTGTGCTCCCTGTCTACATGTGTGTGTGTATAATCCCATCACCTACCCAAATACTGAGAAAAGTCTCAAGAATTACAAATATTATCTTTCTATATAGGAATGTAAACAGTTCAGCTTTAGAAAGTCCTTTACAATTTCTCTTTACTGTTTACCTTTTCATGCTTCCTTTGATTCTTGTGTTTGAAAGTCAGATTTTCTTTTCAGCTCTGATCTTTTCATCTAGAATGCTTAAAAGTCCTCTATTTCATTGAATGACCATTTTTTTCCCCTAAAGTATTTTACTCAGTTTTGCTGGGTAGGTGATTCTTGGTTTTAATCCCAGTTCCGTTGACTTCTGGAATATCCTATTCCAAGCCCTTCAATCTCTTAATGTAGAAGCTGCCAGATCCTGTGTTATTCTGATTGTATTTCCACAATACTTGAATTGTTTCTTTGTAGCTGCTTGCAATATTTTCTCCTTGACCTGGGAACTCTGGAATTTGGCCTCAATGTTCCTAAGAGTTTCTGTTTTGGGGTCTCTTTCAGCAGATGATTGGTGGACTCTTTCAATATTTATTTTGCCCTCTGGTTCTAGGATATCAGGGTAGTTTCCCTTGATAATTTCATGAAAGATAATGTCTAGGCTCTTTTTTTGATCATGGCTTTCAGGTAGTCCCATAATTTTTTAAGTTGTCTCTCCTGGATCTATTTTCCAGGTCAGTTGTTTTTCAAATGAGATATTTCACACTATCATCCATTTTTGTTTTCATTCTTTTGGTTCTGTTTTGTAATTTCTTGGTTTATCATATAGTCATTAGCTTCCCTCAGCTCCATTCTCATTCTTAAAGAAGTATTTTCTTCAGTGAGCTTTTGGACCTCTTTCTCCATTTGACTAATTCTGCTGTTTAAAGCCTTCTTAAACCTCTTTTTCCAATTGAGTTAGCCTGTTTTTAAGGTATTATTTTCTTTAGCATTGTTTTGGGTCTCCTTTAGCAAGCTGCTGACTTGCTTTTCAAGCTCTTCCATGACCTAAGCCCACTGCATATTCATTTTGGAGGTACTGGATGCATAAGCCTCGACTTTCTCTGACAGTATGCGTTGTTTTTCCTCATCAGAAAGGATGGAAGGAAATACCTGTTTACCAAGAAAGTAACCTTCTGTGGTCTTATTTTTTCCCCTTTTTTGGTCATTTTCTCAGCCAGTTACTTGACTTCTGAATCCTTTGTCAAGAGGCAGGTCCTAGTACTCCTCTTCACCCCAGGACTGTACTCAGGGCTGAGATTCAGATCAGCTGCTCAATTCCCCCAGGGGTTTAGGCCAAGTGCTTCCCAAATGGACCCCCACTGCTGCCTTGCCACCACCTTGGGCCACTGCTGTGGGAGACCCTACTCTCCTCTCACCCAGCTGGGAAAGCCCTCTCACTGCCCTTTGAAGTTTTCTTTGACACTTGTGGGTTGAGAGACCTGAGACCCTCCCTGCTGAGGATTCTGCCCAGAGGCCTGTTCCCATCCTGCTCCTCCTGGTGCCGCATAGGCAGGGCTGGGCTCTGCTCAGTGTTCTGTGGGATAGACCTTTCCTGTTAGCCTTCCAGGTTACCTTTGGCTGGAAATCTCTTTCACTCTGTCGTTCTGTGGTTTCTGTTGCTCTAGAATTTGTTAAGAGTAATCTTTTACAGGTATTTTATGGGTTGTGAGGGAAAAGCTAGAGTATGTGAGTTTTTCTACTCCGGCATCTTGGCTCTGCCCCCTAGACATTCTTTTTTTCTGGGAGTCCTAAACTCTTCTCATCCTTGCAAAAGTTAGGACTTTCTAAAACATTTTAAAATATATTCATTTTTACTTGCATGTTTTCTGCTATTAAAATTCTGATGTGGACTATAAATAAACTATTCTAATATGTATATATGTGTGTGTGTGTGTATATGTATATATATATACATATACACACACATTAACATATATACACACACTGGGAATGATTTTTTCTTCCTCTCCCAAAAAAATTGCTGTTAACTATATACATATATATATTCACACACTTTGGGGAATGATTTTTTTCTTCCCCTCCCAAAGAAATTGCTGTTAATAAGAAAATATGTACTGAAAGGGGAAATGAAGGGGAAATTTATACATATATTTATAACTCAAATTGCAGTTTTATGGTCTGGTTTTGGCTAATTGGCCCAGAATCAGTTTTGAAGGCTGTGGCTCCAATTACTAACATGGTTGTTGGAATTTACATTTGAGGCTAAACATGGTCAATTGTTAATATTTTATTCAAATGGAGTATTATTTGAAACCTAGGAAACTGATATATTCATATACTATACTTCCTAACAATCAGGGTTTTCCAAAACTTGGCAAATCAATGGTACCATGCTTCATGTCACTCAGGCTCAGAGAGTTGTCATCCTCAACTCCTCAATCTCTTTTATTCCTTCATTTCCAATCAGCTGTCAAGTCCTATCATTTCTAAATTCTTAATATTTCTTATAAATGTTCTATTATCTCTTCTGACACTGGCACAACACTGGTGTAAGATACTCTCATCCACTCAAGGTTGGGCTATTACAAGCCTACTAGTTGACTGCCCTGCCTCAAATCTCATTGCCTCTTCTCATTCCTTATCCTTCTTGACCTCTTTGCAACCTCTGCTATTGTCAATTACTATCTTCTCCTTGATACTCTCTCCTCTCTAAGTTTTCTAAATCTCCACCTCTTCTCCCTCTATGCTACAATAATAAAAGCTAATTTTATAGAGTTCTTATTATGGGCTACACTCTTAATTAGTACCAGGAAAAAGCATTTTACAATTATTTTCTCCTTTCCTCCTCACAACAACACTGTGAGGTAGGTACTACAATTATTCCCATTTTATAGAAGAAACTGAAGCAAAAAGAAGTGAAGATGCCAGATGGCTAGTGAGTATCTGGGACTGGATTTGGTCTTCCTGACTTCTGGCCCCACAATTTATCCTGACTTCCGGCCCCACAATTTATCCATTAAATCACCTTTCAAACATCATCTCCATGCAAATGGTTCTCAGATTTTTTCCAGTCCTATCCTGTTCTGACCTCTAATCCCACATGCTGACTGCTTGCTGGACACCATAAATAAAGAAATCTTAAACTCAACACATCCAAAACTAAATTCACTGCCTTTCCCTCCAGATTTACCCCTCTTCCCTACTTCTCTATTACAGTAAAGGGTACCTCTGTCATCATCCAAGTCACCTGGGCTCACAACTTTGATATTATCCTGAATTTCTTAATCTCTCTGTCAACTACTCTATATCCAATCAGTGTTCAATACCTGTCCTTTCTACCTCCATAAAATCTCTTACACCAAGTCCTTCTGGTTCTTTGACACTGTTACCACCCTGGTATAAGCCTTTCATCCCCTCACACCTATGTTACTGAAATAGCCTACTGGCTGGTCATCCTGACCAATGTCTCCCAATTCTAGTCCATGCCATTCAGCTTTCAAATTACCCATTTCAAATAAAATTCAGGTTTGTCTATGTCAATTTCTTATTCAATAAACACTAGTAGTTACTGATTGCTTCCATGATAAAATATAAAAGCCTCTACTTGACTCTAACCTAGTTTCTTCCTATCTTTCCAGTTTTATTACATTTTATTCACCCTCACATACTCTATGATCCATCTACACTGGCTACCTTTCTGCTCCTCAAACAATCTCTCTCAACTCCAGGCATGTTCTCCAGCTGTCCCCTATGCTTGGCACACTCTTTACTCATCTCCACTTGCTATATTCTCCAGCTTCCTTCAAGTCTCAATTAAAATGCCATCTTATACAAGATGCCTTTTCTGATATACCATAAAGCTAGTGCCTTCTCTCTGTTGATTATCTCCAATTTATCCTGTGTTTGCTCACAGGTTTGGTTTTTTTGTATGTTTTCTTGTCCCATTAGATTATGAACTACCTGAAGACAGGTACTATATATTGCTTTTCTTTGTACCCCCAGTGCTTCTTAGCCCAGTGTCTGAGACATAGTATATGCTTAATATATGCATGCTCATTGACTGAACAACTGTATGGACTGCATTAGGTCCCCTTCAAAGGATGCCTTACAATTAAAGATAGATGCCCACTTCTCAGAGACGGTGCTAGTTATAGAGAGGTTGTTCTAAATGACCGGAGTTCCTTTCTAATCACGACTGCCTACAATCCCCTTGACTATATTAATAGGTAAGGGAGGATAGGACAGAGACAAGGCAGGCTGGAATTATTCACTATTATTAGTTCCAAGTAGTGTAAGAAAAATCCATGTTTCTAATCATACAGCTTGAATGTAGACAGGTAATGACACAAAGTATAAACAATTTTCCTCTCATTATTAAGTTACTTGAGTCATGTTCACAATGACTATCATAAGGCTCAAAGTCAATGAAATAACTGATCTTTTTGTTTCCATGACTACTATGTAAACTCATAGAAGAGTGATAAAAAGTAATAAAGAGAATAAATAAGAAAATAAAGAAAAAACAACTGTTCACTCCTCTGGAAATCATAATGGTTGAAATAATATATTAAGGAAACATAAGTAGTCATACTGCAGTGGAAATAATCAAGGAAGCTACATTAACTCACATAAGGCTCAATCAAGTCTTAGGCAGCCAACTTTACTGTGATTAAGCTATTATTGGTCAATGGTAACCATCACCACTAAGGCCTCCAAGCTTGCTATTGGAATAGGAAATTTTAAAGATGTTTTTTGTCCACAAATGCAAACCCTCAGAGAGAAAGAAGTAATTTCAAAAATAATGGAAAGAAAACTTGTTTAAAATTAGACTAAAACTGAAGGCAATTATTACAGAATTTAAAAGAACTATCTTAACAGAAATATGGTGGGAGTACCTTCTTTGAGCCAAGAGAAAAAGCACCAAAAAAAAGAAAAAGCTATAAGCAACAAGCTAAGCTAACTGGATGGTGAATTAAATCCTTAATTGGGAACAGAACAAAGAATTATTTCTAATTAATGCTCCACAAAATCATTAAACACTTAGATGTCCCCTAAATCATATTTGTTAGATAACTTCTAAAAAGAACTCACAGGGTATTAAGATTTGGCTGGCAAAAATGACAAGAACTTCTGAATATTGCATTACAATTTCTCTGCAACATTTCAAATAGACTAGTCAATGTCATTTTTTTTTGGTTCTTTATAAATTCATTTGCATAACAGACAATATAAATATCATTTCATTGCAATGAAAGCAGAATGAATTTCTCAGTTTTTTTATACATCTGGTGCATTTGATGTGCTTTATACTCCAAAAAACTTTTCCCTCCTCAACTAAACAAATTAAAAAACCTAAAAAAGATAAAACAACAAATGAAAACTACAATTCAAGATTCAAAATTATTTAGGTAAAATATATTTTAAAATGAAAATTCCTTACATAAGTCACAAAAGAAAGAATACTATTAAAAAATCTCTTTGGAAATATAAATTAAAAGCTTTAATTTACCTTTCATTAAAGAGTCCTCTGTAAGAAATTAATTCAAATATGGTAGTAATTTTGTGTCTCTTTCCTGTTATGACTTTAAACATAACTCATAAGAGAAAAAAAGGCAACAAGTTGTGGATGGTAAAGGACTGTTTTTCACTTTGTCAACTTAAAGTTTAGCACAGTGTGTGACATGCTAAGTATTGAAGAAATACTTATTGATTGAATGATTGCTTTTTAATTACAGAGGTGACAATTGGGTAGTTTATGAACTTTCTAGGTTCAAAGGCTTTTCAGAAGAACAAAGGAAAGAACAGATCATAAAACTCAAATTGACTAAAGACATTACTGTTTAGCAGCTCTTTAAAAGATAAGATTTCAGGATGATTTCCGAAAACTACAGATATGCTCTCATTCTACGAAACCCAAGTAATCCAAAATCTAAACTCATCAAACCTACTAAAATTTCACAGTGAAAGGTTTTCTGCTTTATCATAAGAATGGCATGGTTCCTTTAAAAGCTAATTACACTGTGTATAAATCACTCAATTTATAAAACTTCAAATTATAGTCAACATTTCAAATAAACCAATAAAATTAAACCCAGAAAAACCACATGTTGGACTAACCGTGACCCAAATTCACAAAGTTCAATTAGATTTAAAATAGCATCATGAATACTGTGGTCCAGTCACAGAGCTAATCTTGTACACGGAGTTCCATGCTGACTACTAAGGAATGAGCTAAAAGGAAGAAAAACTAACAAACAGGTTTTGAACCATACACTCCTTTTTCCACTCAAACCCTTACCTAAAACTCCAAATCTATATCTTCCCTGGCTTTACTTAAAATAAGCTAAATCATAGCTAAAAACAAAATAAAACAAACCAGTTACTATTTCCCAAAATACCTGCATTTGGAATATTTACCTTTCATATATATTACATTGTGACATTTAACATTTGTATTGACTTTTCCTTTCTTCATTATCAAGGTGTGATCTTTTAGGGATCTTAATTCATCTTTCTGGTCATGAGCTGACAAATTTGGTTCCCAGATCTCTCTGTAGCCTTTGCTTTCCCTCACCCACATTTCTTCCAACTCCATGCCCAAATACCAAGGCCAAATCTGCTTAAAATTAATAGAATATGGAAGAAACGTATGAGGAGAAGAAAGAGGAACTATACCAATCATTCACATCACTCCAACCATAATAATAAAGCTATCACATATGCTTTACCTCCTTATTTGTGTCTACCAATTTTTTTTATCTTATTTTTATCAACCCAAAGCCAATTTATTAGTACTGAAACAGAAACAAATGACATGGTCATCCCATTTCAAAAGAATTGTAAGTTCAAGAAAGTGTAGTTGCTAGGTAAGTATACAAAGAAATAATGTTGCTATTGTTTGACTTAAGAATTATAATCAATGCAATTACAAGGATATTGAAGTCCTGATGATGATCTATACTACTCATTTCCTAATAAAATGGTGATGGATTCAAGATACAGAATGAAACACACATATTTGGACATGGACAATGTTGAAATTTGCTTTGCTTGATTATGCATATTTTTATAAGTGTTCTGTTTTCCTTTAAATTGGGGATTGGGGTAGGAAGAAGAGAAAATATTAATTGAAATATTAAATAAAAAGGTGGAAAAAAGGCTTAAACACAGAATTCATCATTATATTCTTCCCATTACGTCAGCCTCAGACTTGGGCTTCTAGTCTCGGGCTTCCAAGTAATAGTTTTTAGCTAACAATACATAGAGAAAAGGTAAATGACTCACAACAAATTATCATCAATACAAAAATCTCACACATAAAGCCTGCTGAAAACAGAAATTTCATTACAATACACATTATCATATTGAAATATTCAAGTCACTGATGACACAAAATACCTTCTGAATATCAAACTATAAGACTAAAGAGAACCATACAGTCTTTTAAATAATCAAGCCATACTAAACTCTTTCAGATAAATAAAATTTCCACACCATTTTGCAATTTTCCAAAAAAAAGAAAAATGTTTTAAATGAAATTATTACAATCCTTACCAACATATAGGAGAAAGGATTATGCTCCTGTTGGACATTTTGTTCAACATTAAACTTTTTCAATTCCATCTATGCAACTATAATAATCATAGAAGTGAAATAAAACAATCATTCTAAAAACATCAAAACACTCACTAACACGGAACTTAGCCTTTAGAATTCAAGGGAAAATAAAAGAGATTCTTGGCATAAACTATCTACTTTATAAAACAGCCCAACTTTTTCTGGCCTAACATAGACTAACCATTTGTTTCTGGTATTTGGAATAAGTTTAAGTCCAAAGATCTTTACAGTAGAACTCTCATTTGCCATATTTATGAACCTATGGACTGATCTGACATATAAATGTCCTCGGCAACAAGTAGGTGACAAGCAAAAGTCAAAAAGGGAATCAGGAGTGAGAATCATAGCAAGGGACTGCTCTGGAAGTATTCAAGAGGTGGAATGGGAACTAGATTGTTATATGTTGGGAAAAAAAAGACAAAGGACTAACAATCTACAATGCTACTTAAAGTTCAGCTTATTTCCTCAAATAAGATCTATTGTCAATAGACACTTTTTACAAAATTATAAGAATTCAAATACTTGAAGATGGTACATAGGTAAGAAGAATCTCCTCACAAGGAGTTCCAATATGAATTAGAATGAAATACAGCAAGAATGATTACCAAAATCTTCTCCCAAGATTTTTAAAATAGAAGAGACCATTAGGCACGATGTTGACTAAAAGAAGAATGATTGTCTTCTCAAGGGCCCTTCCAAATCAATGAATATATGATATTTTAAATCAGTGCTAAAGATTCTTGACTTATGGCCATATGCCCATGATCAGCAACTCCAGGAAGAGACACTACTGAGCAACTTAGTAAAAAAAAGTTCTAAAATCTTCTCTTTAACATCCCTTTGCTATCAGACTATTAAAGCGCATATTTGTATAGAAACATAACGCTAGATATCAATTTACTTAGCAATCAAGAAAATTAAAGCGATAATTCAACTGGAAGAATTAATCACATAATAGACACAATAGTAGTCTCAAAAAAACATGCCTAAGAATTAAATGATAGCCTTATAGGATGATATCTTTTAGGATAAAACCTAACCCAAACAGAGAAGGCTCAAAGAGTGGAGTCTCCTGAGGGTAAAAAGAGGGAGGGGAAAAGGAAGAGTTGAATACTAAAATATTCCAGTGTTAAGAAGATGTCATTTTGTTCTACATCTTTATACAAAGACAGAATGAGAGATGTTTAGGTTATATATAAGAATTCATGTCCTCATGTAATGGTAAATTTAAAACTGAAATAGGAATCCAAGAGAGGTGGCAAAAACTCGCTATGTTCAGATTTTAAAGAAATATGACTGATAACATATAGTAAAGATAGTCCTGCCTTGAAGCAATGGAATATAGTTGAATAACTGCAGACCCTTTCTTCTCTAGGACTGTATAAAAAAACAATTTATGATCAGTTCCATGTTATCTTCTTCATGGGACACATACTGAAGTACATTATCTTGCTAATTCTCTTCCCTAATCTTCAAATTGTATGATTCAGTGCTTAGTACAGTGTAAATATTTCCTATTTCCTTCCACAGTGTAAATATTTAATAAATGCTAAATTTATGATAAAAAAATTGACATTATTTTGAGGCAAATATTTAGTAACAGAATTCCATAGCAGCCCCTACTTCTATATTAAACATTTTGTCAGAGTACATTAAGGACATCAAATTACTATTAAGTACATCTCTCAATAAAGCAAGAAAAAAGAAAGTATCCTCCCTATAGTAAAAACATAAAGGTTACAAGAATTACAAAAAGTCATATATCAAATTTGTATCATAGTAGGGACAAACCACAGAATTACTGATTTTCTTTACATAATATTTATACTGCTACAAAACAGTAATTGAACAATAGATGGGATTGCATGATTTACCTTTAGAGTCACATTTTTGTTCACTCAGTTATTTTATTGAAATACATATATTTCTAATATGGGAACAATATTATTGAGACAGCTAATGCTATAAGCTGAAATACACAAAATGCATACTCACAGAACAATGAATTTTTCTTTATACCCTAATTTGATTAATGTTTCTCCATCAAAATATCAAAAATTATCAAATATGGGTATGCTGTATATATATATACATATATATGTATATATATATATATGAATTCATGACATTTTCCTATTAAAACACTGATGGTCCTGTATCTCATTTCTCTTTTAAATTAACCTAACAGTAAATGAAATTTCCTATATGGGCTTTCTCATTTCATATTTTATTTCTAACATATATTTTTCTAATATGTAACATTAAAATGGACTCTATTAACAGAACTATATTTTTAAATACAAAATAAGAACTCTTAAGAATTTGCTTCTAAAAATCAGAGAATTCTACTAAAACCTATTATATGTTCCCTGAAATGTAACTACAAATAGCAAAAGTCTAGAAAAAAAACACTAATTGATAGGCTTGCTGCCCTGTGCCCTGACATGAGCATTACAAAGCAATTTCACTATTTAAGATAAACTATATACCTTTCAGTCAAATCATTATATAACTAGATAAATGTTTTCTCAGTATTCTTTTCAATTAAGCAGAACTCCTACAGGTAACCCATACAAACAAAAAGTGTGCAAAGGTGATTCTAGGTCTAAACATTTATTCTAAATTATATCACAGAGGTTTGAACTCATAAGGGTTTTTGAAAGCCTATCTAGCAAGTCTTTCCTTTGGGTGGTTAGGAATGTTTAAGAACCTTTAAAACTTTATAATTATGATTTCAAAAGTTAAGAACCAGGTTTTATGGTTAATTTTGCTTTTTTTTAAAAACTACACCACCAAAGATCTCCAAATGTTAAATATCAATAATAAGAAGAAGAATAACAAAGAAAACTTACCAGACTGTTGTTTCCATTTGACTATCATTGAGCTGACGATTGTCCAGTTGTGCAAAAAGAGGAAAAAGTACTTGAATACCTCCAATTGAGTGAATTGCACTGTGAATTGAGTGTGTTACTATAGCCTTCACATCCTATGTTTAAAAAAAAATGTCTATTAAATATTTAGTTAATATTCTCCAAAAAGATACACTACTATGTATTAATAAATAACATGCACCATTCTTTTAAAAAGTCTGCAAATTTTAATACATAATTATGAAATATTATAGTATAGAACAATGTATCATATAAAAAATACAAGTAGGATCATATATTGAGCTGGACATAAATCAAGAGGGGACCTGACAGGCTTAGTAGGCCATCTCATCATTTTACAAATGAAAAGAATAAGTCCCCTGAAAATTAAACCTGAATGAATGAGTTGGACTAGATAGCCTTTGAGATCTTTTGCTACTCTATAAACAACTTGCCTAATCTCATGCTAGTAATGTGTCAGAATTGGGATGTGAATCCAGGAACTCTGACAGTAGAGTCATTATACCATATTGCTTTCATCAAATAACTAAGATACATTCATCTAGTCAATAAAATTTTAAGTTGATATCAAAGAAACTAATCAAATTAAACTACATACAGAAGCTATGCAATAAAAGATACTATGTTTGCTGCTAAAAAATAAGGTAAATTTTGAAACAGAAGAAAATTCTACACCAAGAAAACAGAAGGTAGTAACTAAACTTAGACAAGCTAAATAAAAGAGGGCAAAGATTACAGTAGTATACATTAGATTATTTTGATTTAAACATTGAACACAGCAAGAAAACCAACCTGGAGCATGAGAGCATGTGGGGAGTGTACAAAAATAGATGCATTTTCTTTGGGCGAAGATTCTAGGCATAGCTGTGCATCAGTAGCCTTAGCATTATATGTAAAGGCAATACTACTTGCAAGTTTCCCATCATATAGAACCTGTTTATGATGTTCAGCAAGGTGAATATCACTCTCAGATTTAAATTTGAAAGTGCTCTGTAAAAAACAATAGGAAAATAAATGTTCTGAAATTAAAAGCAATACATTAATATTTAGATTTTTTTAAATGACAAGTATTTATTTTCTCTCCCTGAAACTTGTTCCCCTCAGTAGAAAAAAAAAGCAAAATTTATGTAAAACAATACGCAATATTAAGCAAGACAAATTGTTTTCAATAGCCATGTCCAAAAATATATATGTCTGATCTATGCATTCTAATTCCAACACTTCTTAGTAAAGTGGTGACCAGCACGTACCATCACTGGTCCTCTGGAACTATGGTTGGTCTGCATTAATTAGAGCTCTCAAGTCCTTTAGAAGAATATGTCTTTACAATGCTGTTACTGTATAAATTGTTTTCCTAGTTCTGCTTATTTCATTTATTTCTACATTAGTTCATATAAGTTTTCCTAGGTTTCTTTTAAACATTCACTTTATTCATTTCTTATGGCCTAACAGTATTTTGTTACATTCCCATATTTTTTTCAGTCTTTTCCCAACTGACAGTCACTCACTTATTTCCAGTTCTGTGCCATTATAAAAAGAATAGGGAGAGGAAGAGGGGAGGAATGAGAACATATGGGTCATTTTCTTCTTTGACATCTTTGGAGTATAGACCTTCCAGTGATACCATTGTATCATGCACAGTTTAGTAAAAGGCATTGTTCCAAATTGTCGTCCAGAAGGCTTGGACCAATTCACAGCTCCTCCACATATCACTGAGGTTATTTTCTTGTACACCCTTCAACAATTGTTATTTTCCTTTTATGTTATCCTTGCCAATGAAGTTGGTGTAAGGTGGAACATTGGAGTTGATTTAATTAGTATCTCTCTAATTATTAGTTGATTTGGAACTGTGTGACAGTGTGGATTTCTTCCTTTGAAAACTTCCTGTTCAAATCCTCTGATCATTTGTCAATAGATAAACTATTTTATTATTTTTATAAATCTGAATTAATTTCTTACGTTTCTTAAAAATAAGACCTTTATCAGAGAAATTTGCTGCAAAGATTTCTTTTTTGCCTAGTAAGCTACTTCCCTTCTAATTTTAACAATATTGGTTTTGTCTCTGCCAAAATATTTTAATATTGTAAAATGAAAATCGTCCATTTGATCCAAAAGTATACAAGTAAATGTTTAACAAATGGCTCATCAGGAAAAAAAAGTATACACATAATACATTTTTAAGTTTAATCTGCACCATTAGCATTTTCTCTATCACTTTACGTCTAAACAATCAACAAAATGAAGTCAAGCTCTTATTTATGGTATTTGCCCTATTTATGAGGTGCAAATATGCATGCTGAAAACTTAACAAATTTAACAAAAGGTTGAGATATAGTTCCAGCATACTGCTGATTTTATCTTCTGTGATTCACTCTAATCCCTTTTTGATCATTAACTCTTACCCTATCTGTAGATCTGACAGGAAACATCTTCCTTGTTTCAGTAATTTGTTTAGCATGTGACTTTTAATATTTAAATAATGTGTCCATTTGGAATTTAACTGATGTGAAGTTCTGGACTAACCCTAATTTCTGTCAGCCTCCTCTTCATATTTCTCAACAGTATTTGTTGAATAGTGAGTACTTAACACTCACTGGGGTTTCTGGATTAAACAAACTCTAAGCTACTAGATTCCTTTAGGTTCTGTAGATTGTATTCCTAATCTTTTCCACTGACTGACCTTTCTATTTTTTTAACCAGAAACATATCACTTTGATAATTATTGCTTTGTACAATATTTTGAGATCTGGTTTCCTTCATTCCTATTTTTTTTTCATTATTTCCCTGAAGATCCTTTTGTCCCTCCAGATCAATTTCATTATTGCTTTTTTCCAGCTCTACAAAATAATCATTTGGTAGATTGACTGGTACAGTACTGAATAAATAAGCTAATTTAGATAGTACTGTTGTTTATACTCTTTAAATCTGAAGGATAAAATATGCAGTAGATGAAAACTGCAACTCAACATTACTACATTTAAAGTCTTCTAAATACATCTGCAATGCATCATCACATAGAGAGGTAGCACTGGATTTTTAAAGATTAGATCAGCTCCATCAGGTATAATTCAGTGGGAAAGGCTTTTAGTATGATTCCAAGACTAGCTTGGCTATGTCTGGAGAAGCTCATCATTAGACTGGCCACAGTACTTTTGAAAAACTAAGTATCAAACACCAAGTGATAGAATATGTATTGACATAAGAAAGTACTCACATCTGTTAAGCAGTAAAGGAACTGTAACCTGCATGAGTACAAATAATGATAAAACATGAATCTTTTGAAGCATAAAGTATTTCAAGTAATGAAGTTTAAATTTATTTTCTTGATCAGATCTCAGTAGAAACGGAAAAATTAGGATCAAATGATCATTTCTTGAGTAAAGCCATAACACCATTTACTTGATCTTCTTTGAATCCAATTTAACTCTCTACCCTTCAAAATTATAACTTGCTTTAGTTCTTTCCTTCTCAATTATACCTTGGTTTATTCATCAAAGCAAAGGCGTTCATTTAAATATAGTAATGACATTATATTTAGAAATTTATAGTACCACAGAGTTGATTATTTGAAAGTCAAAACTATCCTTAAGGTACACCAATTTGATTATGCAGGATTATTTATCCACAAAAAGGAAAAAAGTTAGGAAAGTAACATTCTACTCTAGAATCTTGGGTGTGGCATTTTGACCAAGTCCAAGTTTTACAGAACAAATCCTTTTATTACGGGGATTTCTTCTGAGAAGTTCAAATTCAGTCAAAGGGCTGCACTTGAGCACCTAGAGGACCACATGTGGCCTTAAAGACACAGATTCTCTATCCCTGTTCTATCCAGACAAATTAGGAATAGCATATGAAGAAAAAAAGTATTTTATTCTATCTCCCATGATATTTCTAAAGAGTTAGGGCAAGGTAAAGGAGGGAGAGAATCCTAGCTATGTCTTTGGCATGCCCAGGAACAAGCCTTTAGGTAGAAAAGTGATAAGAAATCAAATGATGAAAACATATTAGGTCATTTTAAAACTCTGAATCTCATAATCACTAAAAAGCAATTTCATGCAAATATTATAAGATAGTAACAAAATAAGAGTTGATGTTTCATGACCTGAAATTATTTCACAAGGCAAGAAAAAATAGTAAGGCAGAGAATTTATACCAAATAGACAAGGTGGAATAAAAGCCAGGGATGTTACTATCATCTGTCGTGGCATATCATGAGATAGATAACTAGACATAAGGAAGATTCTATGTAAATGATGCACAACATGTCACAAAAGGAAGCAACAGTAACTATCAAGATAAACTGTACTTAAGAGAACATATATAGAATGGGCATAGCTCTTACATTAGCCATTCCAGTAACCCTCCTCATATTCCCTCTACCCCAATTCCAAATTTAAATACTACCTCCCAAATATTCAATATTGAAAATGGTCAATAAAAATTTAGTTCCAAAAAATAAGACGTATGGAGAAAAACAAAGATAAACAGAACTTTCCCTTATTTAATAGATATAGGTATTACAGCCAAGTTTGCTACAAATTCCTATTAAATGACCCATTTTCTCACTAATTTAAAAAAACATGAACCTTGCTGCCTGATAAATATTCTGAATCAGACATAAAAATTGTAATCAATGCAGGGAAATTTGTAAAAACTACCTACGTAAAGGGGAAGGAGCCGTGAGATAATAATAACCCGGGAATCACAAGGATCCCCACAGGTTCATCTCCCACCTCCAGACACGTAAAACCTGCTTAACCAGGGATAAATCACTTAACTCTCAACTTCCAGACAAAGCTCTAAGACCATTAATAGCAGACAAGATGTTAACATACACTGGGAAACAGTTTCTACATCGACAGTTTCTGATACCAATTAAATCAAAGGAAAAGAGAAGCAAAAAAGTTTTACAAGAAATATTTTAAATGACTATTTTACATACACTACTTATTCAAAGCAAAACATAGCAACTTAAGAAAATCTAACAATATGATCATTTGATTAATATTCTTCAAAAAGTAGCAAAAAACAACTAATCTCATTTAAATAATTTTAATGATATCAACTTTCACCACAGTGATACTTTCTTTGTTGTTGTTTTTATGTTGCATTTCACTTGAATTTCCTGGTCTCTCTCCAGGAAGTTCACTTGACGAGACCTCTGTACAACACGTGACATCTCTGTGATAGGAGGATATAAAAGAATTCACATTCTAGTATAATAGAAAACTCGGTGGACTAATAAGTCAGGATGAATTAGGTTCCTTTACCAGATCTGACATCAACTATGTGACTTTGGGTAAGTTATTTAACTTCTCTGGGTGCTGGTTTTCTCAGTCTTTTAGCTGAATTTGGAAACTATCAACTTCCTTTCAGTTCTAAGATGCAATCTTCCTACCAAAAACACCCAATCCTTGCCAAAACACAACATATAATTGTCAGACAACTAGCAAATAGCCAATAATCATCCGAAAATTACTCTAGAACTCTATTAAATATGGTGGTTCACCTTCCAAAGAATAAGGTTACCATAAAAAACAGCCTTGCAAGGAAAAAGATCATGTTGGTCCATCAGTAACACCAAATGTTCAAAAGACTAAGATTAAACTAATCACAATATAAACTAGGGTAATAAAAGAAAGACTGAATGATTTAATCATTTGATTAATAGCTCATGATTTCTTTATTAACAATTCTCTCATTTTGGACCATGCTCACAAATGTGTTACTTTCAAAACATGGCAAAATACAGATCACTAACACAATGTGGCAGTTCAGTTGGTTGCAGCTAGAGGTAGAAAGGGCACAGATAATATAACTTTGCTACAAGATCCAAAAATTCTATAAACCTAAGTACTGTATATAAAGTAAATCTGAGAGTAAACTCAATTTCCTAAATTTAAGAGTTTTAAGTGATAAATATCATATCTTACATTTCAGCCAATAACACAATTTTAAACCTCCCCCCCAAAAGGTGTTACTTTTAAATCTCAAGTAGGCAGACTCTTAGCACAAATAATTATCTCTTATTTCAAGGTCTACTGTGAACTATAATTTAGGTGAAAATCTTCGTTCATTAAGTCTAGATGGTTCTTTAATCCCAATATTGTTGATGACTCCTTAGGTCAAGTGGAAATAACACTATTGTAAGGAGAACATAACAAACACTTGTATAAATTGAACTGAATTAATAAATTTAACTCCTCTATAAACCAAAGGACACAGTTATTCCACAGCTACAGAGTACACCTATGATTTCAGCCAAAGTTCTTACAAATGGAATCAAGTGGAACACAAATGGCAACAAGAGGAATCAAGAGATATATAAACAGCAGAAAAGAATCAGGTGAAAACTGATTTCTATGGTTAAGAAAATCAAAATAAAACCCACACTTTACAGATGATCACAGAATAACAGGATTATAGATTTAGAACTAGAAGTCATCTAGTCTAAAACCCCTATTTTCCAGTGAGGAAACATAAGAAGATTAGGCTACCTGTCCCAGTAGTCAGCATCAAGGACAGGAGTTGAATTCATGTCCTCTGACTCTAGAGATAGTATTCTTTACTGTACCTCATTACTCCTCCCTCTCAATAATACAATATGATAATCTCATATATATATATATATATATGTAGGACAAAATTATTACAATTCCAATATTGATGTGGTATTGGTATGTTCATGTAAAACTCCTTGCCTAAATAAAGAACAATTTTTTATATATTTTAATGTTTATATTATAAAAGCTGTTCCAAAATATAGGAGAGAAAATCAAAAGTAAAACATTAGTACAAAAGAACTTCTGGCATGATATATTACTTTCAGTGAGTAAAGAAAGAAATATTTTTAAAAATTGGCACCTCTGCCTCATGTTACTTAGAACTTATTACTTCAATATTAATTTTTTTTCAAAATCTAGCCATATAAATGAAGTACAACAGGATTGTAAGGACTTTGGTTGAGAACGTCTTATATTAACTTAGCTTTCTGGATGTCATTATATTCAATGTTTATTAAAAGAAAACATCCTATTTTTCCTAATGTTATACGAACTGGAGACTTTCCAAAATCTTCATATCCAATTTCTTTCTTGACACACAACTTAGTGAGAGGGGTATGCAAATTATAGAACAGTAGAAGCACAATAAAATAATTGCATCCATCAAAAAGTACAAAAGTATGGGAAAAAATTCTATTATAGACAGAATACAAAGTGAACAAAGTCACATAAAATATTTTTGTTGTATTTAGTTCTTTGTATACTTTTTACTGAGGCTGAGGAGTGGAGGGGATTGAAGTTCAATTATTTCAACAAAAAAACAATGTTACCTTCATTTCCACACCTTTTCTCATTTCCTTTGTTACCCATAACAATCTAAACAATATTAAATCAATTCACACGGGAATTTTTAAAAATTTTTCCTTATTGCATTGTTTTAACAATTTTTATAAATTTTATCATCAGGTTTATTATTTTTGACTAGTAGATTAATGAAACATTTTGTCAACATTATAAAAATCCATGAAGGAATCACACAAGAACATGGGGACAAAAATGCTTAATGAGGGTAAGAATAATGGAAATTTTATAAAGTTTAGAATGCCATATTTTCATTCCAAAAGTTATTATTGCTCCTATTTAAATTTTAAAAAGAACTTACATTAGACACTATTCTACATAACATTTTATATCTGCAGTTGCATATTGCTCATAAAAATTTTAATAAGATACTAATTACCACCTTATATCCAGGTCCTAACTGATGTATTGCAAATATCTGTGCTGGGTTGAGTGCTTCACTGAATACATAAACTGCACCAAGTTGACCACAGAATACTCTATTTGCATCAGCAGTTTCTGAAGATCCAAGAAAGCATTTATCGTAGCTCTGTTTAAAAATAAAAAGTACACATATGATGTCAAATGCACTATTTTTGAATGACATCTAAACAAAATACTTTTCCCTTCATTACTATAAAACATAATGTAATGTCATAATAAAAAAAAATTAAGATCAGAAAAATCTTTAGCAGTAGTTTCCTTTAAATAACACTCACACTTTTCCTACTTAAAAAATGAAATGTATAACTTCTACTTCCAATATTCACTGATAACATCTTAGGCAATGATCACCACCCTAATTTTAGCTCTAATCACATCAAAAGAGTAAAAAATAAGGGACAGGCAAAAAGGTTAAAAAATAATATAGAAAATAAACTTACATCATTTGTATTAACATGCCAGGCCATATCACCATATGAAACCAGCTGACCATTAACATAACATCGTATTTCGCTATTTCTCCAACGATTGTAGATATGAACAATGCTGATCATGTACCACTTAAGGGAATTGAAAAAGAAAAAGGAAACAATATGCATAAATGAATTTAATAATTACAACAAATAAAAATGATTAAAGTACTCATATCACATAATGATAAAATCCCATTTATCACAGAAAAATAATTATAATTCGTTTAAAGCAACTGATACCAAATATGTATTTCAAACTAGTCAAAATAGAGAAGTTTGCTTTGCCAAACCTGCAAACTGCTAAATACTTATGAATTGTTTTTAAATCTTTGTTATCATAATTAGGTATAGATGAACAGGAAGAGATGAAATTAGTCCCTAATTTATGGCTATAATTTAATCAACTTTTAAAAATATCTTTCCAAGGTTCTATTTTATATTAAAGCTAAAAAAAACCTAGAATTTTATAATATTATTTATTTATAAATTTATAATTTATGATATTAAACCAAATTCCACCTCTTCTCTCTGAAAGATCTTCTTTTTCTGATCTCACCATTGTTGTTAATACTGATAACCTCAAAGTTATACTTATATCTTCTTTATCCTCCAACTGCCCTGAATATCAAATTTAAAAGTTTTATCAATTATATCTCCCAAATAGATCTTGTGTTCATTTCATTCCAAAAGATAACACCTTAATTAAGGCCTAGACTTTTTCTACTAGCCACCTGCTCTCAAATTTAATGAAGATAAGTAAAAAACTATATACAAACAAGATATATACAAAATAAATTAGGGATGGTTTCAGAGAAAAGGCATTGAAGTAATGGAGGAATAGGACTTTGAATGAGACTTGAAGGAAAGAAGGGAAAGTAAGGAGACAAAGATGAGGAATTATATGCATGGAGAATAGCGTAAAAATGCCTGGAGTAAGGAGATGGAAAATCTAGTGCAATGACCAGCAAGGAAGTCAGTGTCACTGGATCTCATATCCAAAGGGACTACGGAGGGTATATAAGGATATGGCCAGATCAGCTTTTTTCACTTAGCTAAGGGGAAGACAGACTGGAGTACAAAGAGGCTTCAGGTAGGGAGAACAACCAGTAAATTATTGTAATAGTGCAGGTGTGAGGTAATGATGGTATGTAGTAGAGTGGTACCAATATCAGTGGAGAGAAGAAAGCACATCCAAGAGATACTATGAAGATAGAAACAAAAGGGCTTGACAACTAATAAGATGGTGGTGGAGGCAGGATGAGAGCAACTGTGTGGCTGTTAAGGGTGAAATGTAAGTTGGGAGCCTTGGCAACAGGAAGAATTGTGGTGCCCCAGAAGGTAATAACGAAGTTCAGAAGAGGGGAAGTTTAGAAGGAAAGATGAGCACAGTTTTTGACATGTCGATTGTAAGATGTCTATAAGATATCCAGTTAGAAAAGTGAGACTCAAGGTCAGGAAAGAGGTTTAAGCTAAACAAACGGATCTAAAAATCAAATAATTGAATATATAGGAGCTGATGAGATTGCCAAGGGAAATAACATGGAGGAAAAAGAGAAGATACTCAGGACCAAGCCTTGGGAGATACCTAGTCAGCTGAAGAAAACTGGATAAAGATTCAGCAAAAAAGACTAAGAACAAGAAACAAACTAGTCCTCTCTTGGAAAGCACTCCAGAGGCAGGAGAAGAACCAGAAGAGAGCAATATCATGAAAATCTAAAGAGGACGGAGTATCAAGGAGAGGATGATGGGAAGTGTCAAAAGATATAGGGAGGTTCAGAAAGATGAAGACTGAGAAAAAGCCATCCAATTTGGCTTATTTGCCAAAAGGCATTGGTAACTTTGATTTCAGTTGGATGAAGAGTAGGCAAGAAAAGTAGATCCCTCTCTCTATGAGAATAGGCTCAATAGTTAGCCACAGGGGTGAATCAAGACTTCCATCCCCCATTCCTTTTCCGTTTTGCTCTCACACAAAATTACTAAAAGATCTTTTTTTATAGCTCCAAAAAAAGAGGTAACAGAAAATAGTTTCTCTCCCTATAAATCAATGCTAAGAAATCCAAGAAAAGGAAGAAAACTGGTGAAATATCACTAAAATATCAAATATGACACTTTTGTTATAAGCAAAAGGAAGCTGGGAAGCCATTTTTAATACTGCTGCACCGTATCCCAACTGACACCATGCTGTCTCTGAGACTGCTGAGGTGCAGATCTGAAAATCTGCAGCACATGCCATATTTATATCTGAAGCCTAAGATGGTCATAAATATCACTCAGATATCTTCCCCCACTATTTTTTCCTTCACCTCATCTTTCATGAAGAAGTGGCCTTTCTCTTTGACAAGGTTAACTATTCTATATTCCCCCTTAATTCTGTTCTATACTATTCTCATTCAGCAGATTGCCTTCTCTACCATTCTCACTTTATCACTGATTTTCAACTTCTTCGTATATACTGATTGTGTTACTGATACCTCCCCCAACATACCTATGTCTCCCTATTATATCCACAAAAAACCCTCAACTTGATTCAAGATTCAATTATCATTGCTAGCCATCATTCTGTGTCTCTTCTGCATTCTCGAACATGGTTCCTAAAAAAAAAGCTATTTACAATCAATGACTCCACTTCCTCTCCTCTCACTCTCTCTCCTGCATTCTTGACCATCGTTCCTAAAAAAAGCTATTTATAATCAATCACTCCACTTCCTCTCCTCTCACTCTCTTTTAAATCCTTAGAGAAGGCTTAAATCTGGCTTCCAACCTCAACATTCAACTGAAAATGCTCTATACAATTACAAATGATGTCTTCAAGGATTTTTTTTTTATTTTGTCAATTATTTCTGCTTTGCAGGCCATAAATTCTACTCTCAAAATCTGTATTTCTAAAAAAAAATTTTTATTTTAAACAAATACAAAATGAGAAAAGAAAAAAAACATTGCCATGTACATAGCAGACCATAAGAGTGGCTTCAATATAAAATGATACATTTTCATTTGAAGAAAACCTACATAATAAACACTACATGATGTTTTCAAAGCCGCCCAGCTTTTCTTTGCTTTCTTGTTGGTTTACTTTTGTTCTCTACTATATACTTTTCATTTTATTTTTTTCCCATCCCTTCCCACATCACCCTAAATATGACTAAAATTAAACAGGATATATAAGCATATACATAAATATCTATAATCATACATATACACACATGTATACATACTATGCTTGTTTCTTCCTATCATCTGATTCTCTAAAGGTGGATAGCATGTTCCTTCATAAGTCTAAGTCTTCCCATGTTTTTCTAAATCAACCAGCTCATCATTTCTTACACCACAGCAATATTCTAGCTAAATCACATCATGTCTGAAAGACTGTCTATGAAAGTTTTTTTTTTCTAAATTTTCAGTATTTCTTCTATTCTTGGCTACATGGGTTTTTATTCGTACAAGAAAATTTTCATTTAAAATAATGGAAATTATTCTTTTTACACATCCATAATGTTCTCACCTTATAGTTTAAAGTCTAATACTGCTGAATCTACTTCCTTTACAACTTTTTCCCCTGGTTTCTTTGAAGTTCCTGATCTCTTGTTCTTCCAAATGAACTTTGTTACTATTTTTTCTAACTCAGGATAATTTTCTAGTAATTTAACTGTGATAACATTGAATAGAAAGATTGCTGTCCCAGGGCTCAATCTTGGGCTCTCCTCTCCACTCCTAAACAACAGCAAGGCTCCAGCCACACCATCCTGCAAATAATCTTGCTCCATGCAGTCCCTCAGGTTGCTGCAAAGTACAGCTGTCCTTTCTGTGCTGGAACTGAAACCAGGGACTCTGCTCTCCTGCAAGTGCCCACAGCCAACCTAATCCCTGCCTCTTGCTACTGCACTCACCAGGTGTGCTAACTCCTTCTTTCCCTAAGTGGTAGCTATAGCCTGGCATGTGTCTCATCAGCAAATCTACAACCAGTATCACTCAACAATGGAAGATCCTTCAATCTTCCACCTACTGAGAGGTGAAAGTTTCTAAGGCAGAGGCTGCCTTGAACCCAGGTGCCCCTAGGGCTTGTTGTTTGTTGATTCTGAAGAGTTGATCTGGAGGTATTTGTACTTCATGTAAGCCAAACCTCATCCCGAAGGTCAGGTCTTTCCAGGGTCACCCTGTGTTTATTTCTACTGCTCTGAGGTGATGTTCTGTCTTTTTTTTGTGGAGGAAATTTGGAAAGAAGGAAGTTTTATGACCTACTCTACCACCTTCCTAGCATCTTCTCTGTATTTTTTCTTTAAACCATTTAGTAACATACCTTGTTATAGTTTCATGCTGTCTTGGGAATCAACAGGGACTTCTGCCTGATAAGTTGTTAATTTTCCTTTGTCTTGCTATATTTACTCATAGATGGCTGGACTCTATACTATCTTCTGTTATTAATATCTTTCATGCTGGTATATTTGCTCATGATCAAGGTCTTTAATTTATAGTTTTCTTTCTCTAGATATTTGCCAAGGTCAGACTGTAGTTACTGGTTTTAATTTCCCTATTGTTCACTCTCTAAAGCTTTCTCCTTTTATGGTAATTTCTCAAGGAGCTGAACTTCAAAGCCTTCGAAGCTGCCTCCTCCAGGTAAATCACAAATAAATCACATATGAGGCCAGAATTGGCCCAACTGGATGCTTTCCCTCAAGCTTAGTGGAGTATTCCACTGCCTCCTACACATGTCCTCCTCCAGTTTCCTCTGTTTAGTTCTCCAGCTGAGCTTTGCTAGAGAACAGAGAGCTGTCATGCTATCTCAGCCTAACTAATTAACCTTCTGCTTTTTGGTTTTCTGCAATGGAATGAGAAATGGCAGGGTTGAGTTCTGTTTGAGATCTGGTCTGCAGTCCTGCTACTGAAGTGGGGTGGGTGGTAAGGGCAGCAATATTGAGAAGTGTTGGGGGTTAGCCTTCTCTGTTATTTTTTCATTGAACTGTTAACTTGTTTGGGTTCTTGGTATCTGAAGATAGTTAATATTGCTTTACCTTATGTATAATTTCTATTACAGAGAGGTTTGACATCTCATGAGGACTGAGAAAAAAAGTCGAGCCTCCAATCTTGTTGAATGGAATGAACTAGAAGTCTCACTGATGACCTCACTGCCTCATGGCCATTTCTCAGTCCTCATTCTTCTTGACCTCTCTGCAGCCTTTGACCCTCTTACTCATCCTGGTCCCCTTGATAATCAATCCTCTCTGTTTCCATGATACTGTTCTTCTTTCATGATACTACTTCTTTTACCTGACAGCAGATTACTTTTCTGACTTCTTGACTAGATCTTCATCAATATTATAAACATTAACCATGGGAATTTCTCAAGGATCCAACCTGCATGTTCTCTTCTCCTTTCACACTATTTATTTTGGTGTTCTTATAAGGTGCCATGGATTGAATTAACTATAAGCAGGTGATTCTGAGATCTATTTGTCCAGACTTAACCCTCTCTTGAACTACAGTCAACATTACCAAAAGTTTCTTGACCATCTCAAACTGAATGTCTCATAGGCATCCCAAACTCACTATGTCCAAAATAATAATTATCTATCCTTCTAAGTCTTCTTCTCTTCCAAACTTTCCTAGTACTGTCAAGGGTATCATCATCCTTTTAATCACTTGGGCTCATAACCTCTTTGTCATTCTCAACAACTCATTCATTCCACAATGTAATCCAATGCTAAATTTTTTCAATTCAACCTTCACGATATCTCTAATATACGTCTCCTCTATATGCACACAGCAGCCACTTTAATAGCAAGTCTTCATTACCAAATGCCTGACAAGTGTCTTCTAGTTAAACTCCCTGCCTCAAGGTTTTCCTTATTCCAATACGTTCTCTATTCAGAAACACCAAAGTGATCTGACCACGTCACTTCCCTAAAGCCCAGTGGCTCACTACTACCTCTAAGATCAGTGATAAATTCTTTATTTGATTTTTAAAGCCCTTCATGATCTGGGCCTTTCCTACCTTTCCAGTTTTCTTAGATCTTATTATGCTCCACATACTCTGAAATTAATTACACAAGGCACTCAATATTGCCCCTATCTAGGCATTTTCACTGGATGTCCATTATAACCTGGAGCACTCTCCCTCCCTCATCTTTCCCTCCTGCCTTCCTTCAAATCTCAGCTAAAAACTCAGTTTCTAAAGGAAGCTTTCCTAATCCTCCTTCATCTTAAGAGCCTTCCCTTTAAGACTGTCTCCAATTTATTTTGTACAGACTATCAAAGTATGGAATGAGTTCTCTCTGGGTCTAGAAATTCAGTAACAACTTGTTTTCTATAATAATATACTGGTCAGATCCTATGGAGAATAAAACTGTCCATTTGCAAAAATATGAAAGTTTGGTGAACTATTCAAGCCATTAAAATCATATGAACTAATAAATGACTTAAGAGAAGCACACAAATCACTTTAAGACATATACAAGTCACTCATAAAATAAAAACTAGCTCTCCTATATTTCTCTGCCTTTCAAAGTCACCAGAGCAAAGTTCTCAAATTCTAAATGTCTTAAAAATAATGAAACTTTCTCATTAGAATTTATTATTCCCTTATTAAAAATGCTATAGCACATTAATTTAAGTGACAATGAATAATAGTTAATTCTATTTTCAAAATGTCAAATTAACTTTTCAGATAAATGTGAAAAACTCAGAGGGATTACAAAGTGAGTTTTGCATATGACTGTTCCACTAGTATTCATTGTTTTAGTTTACACTGTTTATTTTGTTTAACAAGTCAAACATGGTGATGACATGTTATAATTAGCCTTCACAATATGGTGACATTTAATTTAACCTTGGTGATTATAAATGTCTGTGTAAACTTGGGCATGACCCATATAAAGTTTAAAGAATGAGCATAACCTACACTATAGCTTTTCATATAGAAGGTAAGGGAGAACCAAAGCAAAACCAAAGAAAAATTTTAGAGAGGACATAATAGTAATCTTCAAATTGAAGAGCTGTCACATGGAAGAAGGAGCAGACTTTGTTCTAGCTGGTCCAGAAGGTAGAATGGGGACCACTGGACCAAAGCTCCAAAGAGGAAAATTAATAAATGATGAAGTAAGGAAAAACTTCATAATAAAGCGATTTCTATAAAAGGGAAAGAAGCTGTCTTGAGAGGCAATGGGTTTCCTTTCTTTGGAAGTCTTCAAGCAAAGGCTAGATGGAAATATCACCGTCATTCATTACCATAATAATAAGCATTTGTATACAGCACTTCAAAGTTTGCAAAGTACTTCATTAAAAATATTTCCTTTGTCAGTTATTAAACAGAGAAGAATCTGATATGTGGATGAGGTAGACTATATGGTCCCTTCCAACTCAAATTATTTAAAGTACCAACTGTTTTTCTTTTTGTTAGAGGACTTATCTCCACAAGAATCAGCGAAATCAACATTTTGTCTTCCTGCTAAAATTTGTCCTCTCCTGTGCTTATTACTCATACATTATGAATTTATAAAAATATCTGGGACCACAGATTTATTGACTGATTTCTTTATCAGATTTTGCTCCTCTGTACTTCTAGACCAAGTAAAACTATATCCAAAATGAAAAAGTCTTTCTAATTTATATTCTAAAGCTCAGGAATAAAAATACTTCACCTAAGAGAAACAATCCAAAAACATTTTCATTTTCACTTACCTTTCGTGGTTGAAAATCATATTTCACACAGTGCTGAAACCCTTTGCCTTTTGACTTCAGTGAAGTAACTATTAAACAGTTACCAACAAAATGAGCAGAATAACCAACACCTTTGCTAGTACGAAAACTGTTAAAAAAAAAATTGGAATGAGGAATTAAACTAGATAGTATCAAACTCTTACTAAAAGTATATAGGTGCACAAGACTTGTCATACAGAGTAGAAGAGGCATTGCAAACAAAACAATAAAATCTAACATGCTAAATCATTTAGGTGCTTTGGATGGTTGGGTCTTGAAAAACAAGAATTAAAATACTTTATTCTTTTTCTCAAGTGCACAGAGTAACACAAATTACTGGCTGATAAATACTTACAGAAGTCCTGACCTGACCATCAAAAGCCATTATCCCACCTTAGGACTGTGAAACAGTAATAACTGTAAATCACATTTAAATGACATTTTAAGTTTTGTGAGAGACATACATCATCTCAATTGATCCTCACAATAACCCTGTAAGTAAGTATGTTATTGTCCTCATTGTACAGATGAAAAAACTAAGGCACACAAGGGTTAAATGCTTTCCCTAGTAATCACAGAGCTAGTCAATCAAAAATGCCCCTAAGATTTACTGACTAAATCATAAATGTGTAGGCAACTGTTCATTGGAGTTCCCAGTCTAGAAGTTCCCTATATCAAGGAAATCATAGCTCCTTTGAAAATTTGCTTATACACATGGCACAGTGCAAGGTAAGGTATTCATAACACAAATTTAAAACGAAATGAAAAAAGTCCCCACAGTTCACATTCTACAACTAGAATTAAAGAATTTATACAGATATAAACACAAAATAATTTAAGGAGAGAGAAAACACTAATAAATTGGGAGATCAGAACAAAGTGTTGACGGGAGGTGGCAAATTAAGATAATGTATGTAAAAGAGCTTTTTCCATATGAAGACATGAGTTCAAATTTTACTTCATAACACAAGCTACAGTTAAGCCACTTAATTACTGTTTGCCTCCATTTCCTCAAATGTAAAACAAGGGAGAATAAGAGCATCTACTTCATAGCATTGTTGTGAGGATCAAAAGAGATAGTATCTGTAAACAGCAGTTAGCATAGTGCCTGGCACAGAGCTGACACTATAAAAATGCTAATTCTGTTTCCCCTACCATTTTTAAAGTGTGACACAAGTCAGAATAACAGTATTAAAATTATTTTTCTTCCGGCTCTGAAGCTTTTCTCAGCACCTGGGGCTTTCTCACCTTGAAACATCTCTTTGCTATGCTAGATCCCTTCTCCCAATTGTGAATAACCCCCAGACCTCCATCTTAGGAAGGCCAGCCTTCCACATAAATCCCCATTGGCTGTCTTTCTGAATTCCTGGATTTGGCCAACACGCCTCAGCAGCTGTCTCAATCTAGAAGTTCTCTCAGAACCTAGGGTCTTCAACTTGCCAACCTCCTCTTTCTCCCATTTTTGAGTATCTACTGGAGCCTCCATTTTGGAGTACAACCTAGGCTGATCATCCTTCATATCCTTCCAAGGTGTAATTCTGACTCTTTGAACTCTTGACATGATATCCTAGTAGGTATCTTCTCTTACAGTTCCCTACTTGTCAGGTCACCATTAGACCATAAGGACAATGAGGAGAGGCACTGTTTCTTTCTGTTTGATTTTGTATCCCCAGCACGTAACAGATTGCTCAGTTCTTCAGTCATGTCCAATTCTTTGTGACCTCATGGATCGTAACATCATTGCTATCTCCTGAAGTCTGTTCATGCTCATGTTCATTGTTTTCATATTACTATCTATCCATCTCATCCTCTCCCAGCCCTTCCTCTTTTGCCTTCCATCTTTCCCAGTATCAGGGGCTTTTCCAACATGCATTGTCTTCTCACTATGTGACCAAAGGATTTAAACTTCAGCTTCAGCATATGACCTTCCAATGAATAGCCTAAAGTAATTTCTCTAAGTATTGACTGATTTGATCTCCTTGCTGTCCAAGAAATTCTCAAGAATCTTCTCCCGTACCACAGTTGTAAAGTATAGGTTCTGCAGCATTCAGCTTTCCTTATAATGCAACTCTCACAAGCATACATTGCTACTGGAAAAACCACAGCTTTGATCATATGGACTTTTGTCAGCAAGGTGATGTTTCTGCTTTCTAATATGCTGTCCAGATTTGCTGTATCTTTCCTTTCAAGGAGCAAGCAATATCTTTTAATGTCATGGATACAGTCACTGTCTGAAGTGATCTCTGGGACCAAGAATATAAAATCTGACACTGCTTCTATTTCTTCTCCTTCTATTTGCCAGAAGTGATGAGACAATTGCCAAAAATTTTTTTTGCTTTTGAATGTTAAGCTTCAAGACAAGTTTTACCTCTTCTCTTTTTTTACCTCTTCTCTTTCACTTTCACCAAGAAGTTTCTTAATTCTTCACTTTCTGCCATCTGAGTGGTATTGTTTGCATATCTGAGCTTGCTGATATTTCCCCCAGCAACCTTAATTCCAGCTTTTGATTCACTCAGTCTGGAATTTTGCATGATATACTCTGCATATAAATTAAATAAGGTGACAATACACAGCCCTGTCATACTCCTTTTCCAATCATAAATCAATCAGTTGTTCTGTGTTCAGTTCTAACTGTTGCTTCTTTGTCAGCATATAGGTTCCTCAGGAGAAAAGTAAGACGATATGGTACTCCCAATTCTCTGAGGACTTGCCACGTTTTTTTGTGATCTGCAATGTCAAAGGCTTTATTGTACTCAATGAAGCAGAAGTAAATGATTTTTTCTGGAATGCCCTTGGCTTCTTGATAACACAGTGAATGTTGGCAGCTTGGTTTCCAATTCCTCTGCCTTCTTAATCTCTTCTGCTTCTGTTAAATCCCTACCATCTTTGTCTTTCATCATGTCCATTTTTGCATGAAACATTCCCTTGATATCTATTATTTTCTTGAAGATGTCTCTTGTCTTTCCCATTCTATTGTTTTCTTCTATTTCTTTGTATTACTCATCTCTTATCTTTCCTTGCTGTTCTTTGGAATTCTGCATTTGGTTGGATATATTTTTCCCCATCTCCTTTCCTTTTCCCTTTCCTTCTTTCTTCAACTATTTCTAAAGCTTCATCCAACAGTCAGTTTGTATTCTTGATCATTTTCTTTGGGTTATTTTTTGTTGTTGCCTCTTGTGAAATGTTTCACAGCTCTGTCTATATAGTTCTTCAGGAACTTTATATACCAGATCTAACTCTTTAAGTCTATTCAGCACTTCTACTTCATATTCATAAGGGATGTTATTTAGGTCATACCTACAGATTCTGATGGTTCATGATCCGAGCTGATTCACAATCACAGAGTAATTAAGCACTTAATAATGTCTGTTTCCTGTGAGCTGTAATCATTCCAGTAATAGCATCCAGTTATGATTTTTAAAGCTTAGTTAACTCTCTTGGAGAGGCCGAATGGCAACTGTGGGCAGAAAGATAGTCTCAGAAGCATAAAGTCCTGCTTCAAGTCCCTTGACAGTTTAAGTCCTCTGACACATTTTCTGTGTGACCCTCAACAAGTCACTGAATCTCTCAGGATTAAAGGCAACTCTCTAAGATTATAAATTGCAAAGAAAGTGCCAACCTCAGCTTGCATTGGTAGAGTAGCCAGACACAGACACAGTCAAATAACATTAAGAAATCAATGCTATATTAGTGATTAAGCTAGAATTAGACTGTTTCAAATCATGGAAGAGGTAAAATTATAAAGTTATCATACTCTTTGATGTTTTATGAACTGGCTCTGAAGGTTATAGAAAACTATAGAAGAAGTTTCAAAAAACATTTACATGTGAAAACTAGAATGGCTGTGCAGGTATACATGTATGTGTGAGTGTGCATGTGTGCAAAGGTACACAACCACATACACAGTCAAATCTGTCACTGGTACCTGTCTGTTGATCAGGTAATGAAGAGGTATCTTTTTGATTGTCAATGGAGACAGATCAGAGGTTCATTCAAAAGGTACTAGTTAGGACAGGCCTCTCCCTTAGTCTGGCTTTTTACTGTCTGCTGTATTCAAGTGAGAAGACAGGAAGTAGAGAGGAATTGCGGCAATCAAGCCTTTCTCTCCTTACTTGAGCCAGTACAGTATAACCCAAGAAAGCATGGCTCTGCTGATACTTCTGTTGCTGTTGTGTCCATTCTTTCTGCTTTGCAGAGAAAAAGGCTAATGATGGCTACAATCTGGTAAATTTCAAGAGGTCAAGAGAGTGAGTCACCACATTGTCCATGAGAAGGACCCAAACTGGGTTCTGCAGTCAGTCAGCCTAATGCTGAAGTTCCACAGATTCAAAAGTGGAAGCTGGGATATGGAATCATTCAGCAGCAATGGTTCACTTCAACATGAACTTGGTGGGAATCAAGGCTATGCTGAAACTGTAATAAGTATGAGCCTATGCTCCCTATGGTCATAGACAGTATAAGGCAGAACATACCCGGCCAAGTGTTGAAGGAAATGTTTATACTTCTGTTGTAGCTATATCTTCAAAGTAAATGCCTCTGTGCAAAAGTTAATGGATGTTAATTGTTTAAATGGAACTGAGGAGTTAATTACTAGCTGTTAAACGTAGGGAAGACAGGTCAGAATGTGAGTTCAAGTCAGTAGCTAGAAAAAGACACTTCTAACCCTTCAATTATAGCCTAGAACCCTGAGTGGACAATATAGTTGGCCTGACAATGCAAAGTAAAGCTAGAAAATCGCTACACATATATTTTCAAATTCACATGAAAAAAACTATAAGGACATAGTTTTTCTCTTCATAACTACTATCAATGTATGTATTTGAAGCAGCATAGCATAATTGGATATAGCATGTGATTTTAGTAAGAAGAGTTAGGTTCAAATTCAGGTACTTAGTGTCTTTGTAATCCTGGCCAAGTCATTAACTGCCCTAAGCCTATTACTCCATCTGTAAAATGGGATAAATAACAGCTACACAATCTAGCTTAAAGGATTGTTGCAAACAAAGCTTTTGTCGCAAATGTTAAGTTAGTCATTTTCACAAAAAAATATGCTCTTACAAATGGTATAAGTAAAACAGATTTTAAAATATATATTTAGATTTAAATAAGTTACTTACCAATAGAGATAAGGTTTATCCTTATCAACATTGATGTTATTTAATGGATCCATACGAAACCAAGTATTGAGTGTAAACCCATTTTGATAAGGCCACTTTGCTATAGGAGGCAACGCAATTGCCTACCCCCCAAAAAGGGAAAGAAAGAATAAGAAAAAAGAAAAATATAAAAGTATCAATTAACGATGAAAGAAAATATGTCATAATATGATCAAACATTTCTACATGAGTAGAATATATTTAATATATTTATATTAATATATTTAATTTTATTTTAATTTAATAAACATATTTATATGTAACATATTTAATATATTTATAAAAAATACACAAGAATATGTACCTCCACTTTATAGGTATGTAATTCCACGTAAATACCACATAAATACAATGGCATATATAAGTACATATAGAATACATATCATACAAATCAAATGCAAAAAATTCCATCAAATGTTAATTCATTACCTCTACCAAGAAGAAACATTAAGAAATATAAGAAATATAATTTGAGATAATGCTTATTGCTTAGAAATAAAAAGTATTACTTTTTTTGGCAGATTGTAATAATAGTCTTTTTTTAAGAGTGAGAAGAGGAATAAAGGAATAATGTTAAAGGTCTTCTCTAAAAATGTAAAAGTAGAAGTCTATCACTTTATACTACCTACTATCAAGGGATTAATAAATAATCATTTCTTAGAAGGTAAAAGCTTAAGCTCTTCTTGGATAACCACAGTTTCACCACAAAGTTGATTTAACTGTGGTTCAATGATTTAATCTTGGTTCAAACATGTTTATGATTCAATTGTTTGTGATTTCAGAAGTGGAGGGAGAAGGGAGAAGAACCAATAAAGTGTGAATGATGTACCAGAGGAGTGAGGAAATTGTAGAGAGGGGTCAGAGAAGAGGAAGTTAAGTGATTAAAGGATGAGACTTTCCAAGAAACAGTGTTCCTTGAAAGTGAAGTCCCAATGCTGAAGTTCTACCAGGAACTGATCTCTAGTAGAGGCAGGTAGGTATTAAGTAGGAGACTGTAAACCAGTTTACAAGAGATGAGACAGTTATATATATTGCATATTGATCTAAATAAAGGTGGAAATTTAGTTCTCCAAATCTGATTTGCATAAACAAAAAAAGGTAATTAGAATATCCTTAATTCTTAAGCAATTAATTTCACAAACTATTGTGAAAGTCATTTATCGAGGAATACCTTGCTTCAATTATTAGTCTACATGCTAATTATATAAAATTCAAATTTCTCTGAAGGGAATAACAACATTCCATATCATCTTCCATGAATGTAAAAATTAGAAGGAAAAACACTAACTGATCGCAAAATAACATAATCTGATAGGATCAAAACATTATTTAACAAATGTGCATAGCTGCTTATAGATGTCAAACTACCCAAATGACAGCAAAACTCCTGAGAAAGGTCAGAATCAGATTAAAATGTAATGAGGAAATATCTAAAAAAATAAATAAAAGGAAAATAAAACTGAGAAAATGTTAACTCGTGATTTTCTAAGTCAATATGTAGCCTGCACAGATTCATTTCTTATTTGAGTTTAACACCACTGGTTTAGAAGACAGATAACAAACTTGACACAGAAACTGTATATATAGTAGCTAAAACTATGCTAATTATATGTTTCACTTAAGAAATTCTTTACATGCAAAATGATTAATGAAATAGTATGTTAATTTATTTTCCTGTATTTAAAACTATTGCATCATATATAGGTTGAGACAGTTTGACTGGCGAGCCATATGCCATCTACTGACACTTTTTCTTTTTCTTTACTATCCCCTCTTCAAAGTGCCTTGTTACATCGAATTAGATTGGCCTGCCTAAACATAAAGATTAAAGGCAAGGTACTAAGGTGCCTGTTGTTCTAGTGGGTCCCTGGCCAATTCTACCACCTCCTTTTTCTCCACAAACCACATAGGTTAGGCCTGCCTCCTGCCACCTGAGCCTCTCTCTGGATCTGATCCCACTACCTGCATACTTCATGGTCATGGCCCTCCTCTGGGGCTTCCAGTACCCCAGTTCAGGGTAGGAAGCCACCACCAGCAATTCTGGACATGCCAATGCCATGAGCCATTACCCTAAAGTGCAACAGCATTACCACAGGACCCAGGAGATGTTGCCGCTGAGCAAAGCTGAGCTGGTGCTGCTAAGTATGGAGAAAGCATTAGCTGCGGGCTGTCTTCCCACCATTCTCAACTCATTCCCACTCCCACTCCATGCCTGGTAGAAGCTGGGGCTTCCTCAGGAAGCTCACAAGCACACATAAGGGACAACCAAACTTCCTCCTTTTCTAGAATGCTTCTCCTGTCCTGCTGAGTGAATCCAAGCTTCCCTTTCCCATGAGGACCACCCAAGACCCTGGAGAATTAACCATGACACAAAAAACAACTTGAAGCATCTTCAACCTGATCTATTCAATGGAACTACTGTTGCAGAAAATTCTAAAGAAATGCACTGTTTCCCAAATATAAGCCAGTCTACTTTTTTTCTGCACATATGATAGTCAACCCAACTCACTATCCATCTGCAATGTCTAGTACAGATATATGAACTGATATACTGATTCAATTGTCTGGCCATCCAAGTGCATATCACATTCTGGATAATAGGTATTTTTCACCCATTCATATTGTCCTAAATAGAAGCCCTATAATGTTTAATGCCCTATAATGTATAATGTAACATTTTTACAGTTAAGAAATTAGGGTCATATTACAAATGGATGGTCAAGAGAAACACATCACCTTAAGATTTTCACTGTCATTTCCAAAATAAATTTACTATTTTTATATTAAACATGTTTGTTGTTTTATTAATGAAATGATTTTTCAAGTTAAAAAAAAGATGGACTGAAGGAAAAGGAAAAGAAAAAATAGTTAGCAAGACAAAGAAAAATTAAGAAGACCACATTAGACAATAAAGCAAGCTATAAGAGTGGATTATGAGGTGACATGAGTTGGTGAAACTGATAGAAAGTTGAAACAAGTAGGTAGATGCTGCTATGGAATGGTTTAGGCTAATAAAAAGATAATTCTGTGGAGCTTTCAGGTTGATATATAATAACTTGCTGTAAAGAACTTGGATGCTTAGAGGTGAGATGCAAACAGCAACAGACAGAATTTTTTAAATTAGACTGAAATCTTAATCTGCATGGAAATACTTCTGTAGAAATGTGAAATGAATGTGTGATGCTTGCATTAAAGCCACAGACTTAAAATATTCCAAGTGAAAGTTACCTTCCCTCTTGGAAGAAAGGTGAAAGGTCTCAAGAACTAGCTCTCCACACCCTAGGTTAGGGAAAATGAAGTATTTCTAATACTAATGAGTTTTCTAATGGAAGAAAGATGAAATGCCAGGGAAAAAGGGAAATTTCATTCTAGTCAGGAAGTCGGAGAATCAAAGAACGTCACTCAGAGAAGAAAAAGGATAGGTGTGTCTACTCAGCAAAAACAAAACAAAAGAGGAAAAACCCAATGAACATCTTCATTAAGAGAGAAAGATGTTCTTATCTTCTAAGAAATGATGTAAAAGACCCACACATGCTGCCAAATGAGAAATCATACAATAAGGGATAGAAAGAAGAGAATAGTGGCAATTTGGTGATTCTCTACTCAAAGATTTTAAGATAGCTATTTCTTGACCTAATAACAATAGATAGGATTACTGTCTTCCTAGGGCATAGGCAAGATATAACAGAAAACTTCCTAAGATTCAACACAGTTGCAAAGTTCTACCCACATCTGCCAGGAGGAGCCTAAAAACTACTACTAAAGATTATGACATCTTGGACAAAAACCTAAGACTGTAAGTCTTCGTTTGGTTTAGATCTTTTATAGTTTAGTTTGTTCTCAGTGTTGCCTATTGAAGACAAGGCATGTAGAGAAAAAAATAATTTCTGAAAGCAGTAGATAGTTAAAAAAGGTAGTAATGATGTGGAAATACTACAATACATTTGGACTTCTGCACGATGGCTTAAAATACGAAGTATAGACTCCTAGACAGTAGTGCAGTACTCCAAAAATGTATTAAGAATATGAGGTAAGAATAAGGTATATATTTGCCTGCTGTCTTAAAAATCTAATGAAAAGGCCAATACAATGAAGAAGTTGAGGTGGATTAGAAAAAAGTGCCTAAAACTGTCAAGTTAAAACACCAGAGAGAACTACACTGAAGGAAGAACAAAGTTGAGATACCCAGAAATTTGTAAGACAGAAAGTTAAGAAAGGAGACAACCGTAAAACCCAAGATCTCAGATATTTGTACACAAAGACCAAGAGGAATTAGAAGCTAAAATACGAAGAGGCAGATATGTTCTCATAATTATGATCGAAATTTTTTCTTCATATAACAAGGAGCCACAACTTTATTGATAGAACTAGTAGAAATTTCAAATCAGGCTGCATTCAATCTTCTCTGAAAAATTGAAAAAATGTCCCTGTCTCCAGCTTCTTACACTGTTAATTCCATAAAAGCTCTTATAATATCATTACATATCTTTGGAGCTCAGACAACCTTTGCTTTAGACACATTTGCTTGGCACATGAACAATTCCATGTTCTGAAATTTCACACTTATTTTATCAACCTCTTCATTTTCTTCTTATACAATGACTGAAGTAGCTTCACCCTGAACTATGAATTTTTCAGCAGCAGCTAGCTGTGCCTACTGAGAGAGCTCCTTAATCTAGACTTCTTCAAAGACAATGTAAGTATCTGGAACTAAGTTCCTGTAGACATCTAGCTCAATGACTGACAGGATATTCTGAGATTCTGGGCAAGAACTCTACTAATCCCCTGCCATTTCTTGAAGTCCCAGTTTGTACATATCCTTTCATGCTTTCCTTTCATTTCAACTTTGTTTTGCTTTACTGACTGGTTCCTCATCAATCTCAAAGAGTGCTGTCAGCTGGGCCTCTTGCATGGTTGCCCTGTAGCATCCTGTTCCTTGAGCTCTGGTACTGGTAGTGATTCATCACAATCAGATTCTCATCCAGACCCTGATTCAGCTGGGGGTTGTGGCAACTCTTGCTCTGTGATTAAGATAATTTCTGCTGCTTTACCAGGTATTTTGTGAGGGGAAAACAGATCCAAGATGGCTGAAGAAAGCTCTCATCCCTGAAATTTGTGATAAATATCATGACACTAATGGTTATGGGTGGGTATACCTTTATTCAAAAGAAACAGAGACAGAAAGGGTGCATGGGGGAGGAATGTTTTTTTAAGAAGACAAACCCATGTAAAAAAAAAAGCTAAAAACAACAGAGAAGAAGCATGGCAGAAAATATTTAGGTAGAGATCCATAAAAAGAAAAATAGAAGTCATCGAAGTTTACTACAGTTTACCTGGGCAGAAAAAGAAAATAAATGATCTCAGGAAACATATCAAAATCCTCTCATAGAGGCATAATGTAGTACAGATGGGAGACTTCAATTATCCATACATCACCACAACTCTTGCTGCTGAGCAATCTGATTGAGCAAATTGATTCTTCAAAAGATGGAAGGAGCAATAAAGGGAAATTCTAAACTGTGTCAGACTTTTACTAACAAGAAAAAAGTGGTTATTGGGATGGAAATGATAAAACTCTTACAACCATTATCTCAAAGAATCTGTGTTAACAAAGTCAAGGCATGGTCTTAAATATACTCTAAATTCTGGGAAGCAGATTTCAAAAGATTCAAAATAAAAGGTAAGTAGGATCCTGTGTCAAAAATTCTACAGTGAAGAAGAAAGGATTCTGGGAAGATGGCAGAGTATACAGAAAAATTCTAAGTTCTCAAGATTTCCACTTACTAAAAAGATGAAATAGCACCTTGGGGTGAAAATAAATAAGAGTAGGGGCAGAACAGGGGTCCTTCTGGGACAACTGGAGAAGATCTGAAGAGTGTAAACACCTCCACATTAGGGACTGCTTAAACAACAAGCAGAAAGCCCTGGGGTTAATTGGTTTGGGAGGTTGCCTTGGCCCCAGACACAGGAACTCTTCCCTCCCAACCCCAGAATGAGGGGAGTTGGGAGTCTGAGTCACAGAGAACTTCTGCTGACAAGGACACCAGACCTAGCTGTGCTGCAAAGACAGGCCTAGGGGTAGAAGGAACCAGCACATGCCTGGTGAGCACAGAAGCAGTGGGGCAAAATGACTGTAGCTGTGAGCACTTACAGGAGGCTGGAGGTCTTGAGTTTAATTTCCAAGTCAGAGGTAAGAACTGAAGGAGGATCTAAGGGCAGAGGCACCTTCCTCCATACTCCAGGACTAAACGTGATTACAAAAATCTAAAATATTACAAATTTTTTTAAAATGCACAGGCAAAGGAGAAAGAATTCAACCAAAGAGACTTACTATGGGAACAGAGAAGACTGGGGTTTATATTCAGAGGAGGATATTGAAGCAAAGAAACCCTCTTCTATCACCAAAGAATAATGGCAAATGGCAAAAAATTCATAGAAGAGCTTTCAAAAGATTTTTAAAATCAAATGAGAGAGAATAAGGAAAAACTAAAGAAAAATAATCTGAAACAAACAAGAAGATTATTAAAAGAAAGATTACGACAACAGTAAAACCTGTGATCTCAGATACTTGCACACAAAGACAATTAGTCAACCAATTACAAAAGAAGACACAGAATTCTAAGGAAGAAAACAACTACTTGAAAATTAGAATTGAACAAGGGAAAGTCAGAAGTTATAAAATGTCAGGACTAAAACAAAATATAAAGAAAGAAAAAATAGGAGAGAATGTGAAACATAAGAAAAACAATCTGGAGAACAGATCAACAAAAGATTAAGAATAATCAGACTACCTGAAAGTTACGATAGAAAAAAAAATCTTGATACAATAATACAAGAAATAATTAAAGAAAATTGTCCTGAAGCATTAGAATAAAAGGGGGAAGGAGAGAAAAAAAATCCATTTAGCATCACCTTAAAAGATTCTATGAGGAAAACCCGTAAGAACATTATAGTCAAATTCCAAAACCCACAGCTGAAGGATAAAATATTATAAGCAACAAGAAAAAAAGGTGATTTAAATATAGTGGTGCCACAATTAGAATCACAAAAGACCTAGGAGCAGAGACATAAAAGGACTGCAGGTCTTGGAACACCATGTAACAAAGAGCAAAAGAACTGGGGTTCCAGCTAAAAACCTCATATCCAGTAAAGTTAAGCATAATCCTGAATGAAAAAAACAGACATTTGATCAACTGTTAGACTTTAAAGACTTGGTTAAAAAAAAAAAAAGCCTGAACTTAATAGAAGATTTGATATACAAGAGCCAAGAAAAACATAAGATACATTCCAAAGACTAAGGACAAGGGATTCAATAAGGACAGACTACTTAATTTTTATATATGTAAAATGCAAAACCTATATCTAAGATTCACATTAATAATTTGGTACCTATAAGGTTAATGTACGGTTAATGGTGGGTAAAGGGAACAGTTAAAAGATTTTCCCCACCAATTAATAGGCCCCAAACACCTTTTGTTAATTTTTAACAAGTGTGGTGCCCTCCAAGTCTGAAAAGAATATATATACTCTGAGGTGAGATTTTGCTTTGGAGCTTATATTTTGGAAAAACTTTCGTGTGTCAGATGAGACTGTGAAGCCATTTTAAGAAGTCCCCCAACTTTGAAAACTCAGATGTTGGTGCTTCACTCTCTGGTAATGATGTATATCTTGTCTATGGTCAGACAGTTGGAAACCCTGTCTGTTTGTCTTTCTGTTTATTTCTGCTTGTAATCTCTGTTTATATTTTCTCTGAAGTTCAAGGTGCTGACTTTCTCCCCTGAACTAAGTGAATTATATATGTTCTTGATTAAAGTATACTGTTGATTTCTCAAAAGTTGCTTTCCCTTTAGAAAAGTAATCTAAGAACCTGTACAGCAGGCCCTCCTGTTCATGCCAGAGTCCTTGCTGCTATAGTACCTTATAAGGAAGATTGAGGTAAACCTGAGTATAATATGAATTTTAAAAGTAAATCCATTTAGGAATAGCTAAAAAGAGTAATTGTTTTATACAACTGAAGAATAAGGAGAAGAATCAAAACAGAGGAATTATATTGAGAAGGAAGACTGCTAGTTCTGGTAACTTACTTTCATCAAGAATGAGTTTAAGAGGGAACACTACATATATATTTAGAAGAGTATAAAAATCTTCTAAATTCAGAAGAAATAAAATGGTAAGGGGAAAGGAAGGGGGGAAGAGGACAAGGAAGGGATTTTTAGAGGGGAGGAGAAGGGTACAGGTAAAGGGGCATATAGAACAGTGTTTTGATCAACAGGAATGGGAGCATGGCGTGAAAGAATAGGTTATGGGAGTTATAGAAGGGTGTTTAGATTTATTGGAATGGGAGGATAGGGGAGGGATCCTTGGAGAGGGTGTAGGCAAGTAATATGAAGGAAAGGTAGTAAGTAGAAGTAAAGTGGAGGATAGGGCACAGCCAAGATGGCAGAGGAGAAAGACACACATACACTACCTCTTCCCCCACAGCCCATAGAATACCTGTAAAGAAAGACTCTCAACAAATTCTAGAGCAACAGAAGTCACAGAACAACAGAGTGGAGATTTCCAGCTCAGAGTGACCTGAAAGGCCAATAGGAAAGGTCTATCACATGGGACTTGGGAGCAGAGCCTAGCCCAGCCTTGGCTGCGTAACATGGCAGCCAGGAGGAGGACTGCAAGAGGCCTCTGGGGTCCCCAGCAACAGTAGGGAAGGTTTACAGATCCCTCAATTCTCAGTAAGAAGGTTTTTTAAGCTGAGTGAAAAGGGAGCAGGGTATTCCCATAGCTCCAGCCTCATACAGCAGCAGAAGCATCATTGGGTAACCGTAGCCTGCATCCATTATTGGACAGAAACACCTTTGGGGGATCTGAGCAGCTGATTCTTACCTCAGTCCTGTGTGGAGGCCCTGCCCCCACCTAATGCTCCTGGAGGAATTGAGCAGCTGATCTTTATCTCACACTGAATGGAGGCCCTGCCCCTAACCAAAGTCCCTGGGGGACTGAGCATCTAAATCTCAGCCTCCAGTGCTGGCTTGGAACTGGAGACCAGGTGGTTATGAAGAGGAAACTACTACTCACAGATTCTGGGCACAAAAATTTCTGGTTGCTTCCAGACCACTGGACACGCTTGATTGTGCCACCGTGGAGGAACTGAGATCTTACAGATTCCCACAGTATACCCTACTCTTGAAAAAGGACCCAAAAGTCAAGTAACTGTTGGGAAAATGTCCAGAAAAGGGAAAAAAAATAAGACCATAGAAGCTTACTTTCTTGGTGAACAGATATCTTCTCCCATCCTTTCTGATGAGGAAGAATAATGCTTACCATCAGGAAAAGATATAAAAGTCAACGCTTCTGTATCCCAAACATCCAAAATAAATATTCAATGGTCTCAGGCCATGGAAGAGATCAAAAAGGATTTTGAAAATCAAGTAAGAAAGATGAAGGAAAAATTGGGAAGAGAAATGAGAGAGATGCAAGAAAAGCATGAAAAGTGAATCAATAACTTGCTAAATGAGACCTAAAAAAATACACTGACGAAAATAACACCTTGAAAAATAGGCTAACTCAATTGGAAAAATAGATTCAAAAAGCCAATGAGGAGAAGAATGCTTTCAAAAGCAGAATTAGCCAAATGGAAAAGGAGATTCAAAAACTCACCGAAGAAAATAGAATGGAACAGATGGAGGCTAATGACTTTATGAGAAACCAAGAAATCACAAAACAAAACCAAAAGAATGAAAAAATGGATGATAATGTGAAATATCTCACTTGAAAAACAACTGACCTGGAAAATATATCCAGGAGAGACAATTTAAAAATTATGGGACTACCTGAAAGCCATAATCAAAAAAGAGCCTAGACATCATCTTTGATGAAATTATCAAGGAAAATTGCCCTGATATTCTAAAACCAGGTGGCAAAATAAATATTGAAAGAATCTCACCTCCTGAAAGAGATCCAAAAATAGAAACTCCTAGGAACATTGTGGCCAAATTCCAGAGTTCCCAGGTCAAGAAGAAAATATTGCAAGCAGCTAGAAAGAAACAATTCCAGTATTGTGGAAATACAATCAGGATAAAATAAGATCTAGCAGCTTCTACATTAAGGGATGGAAGGGCGTGGAATAGGATATTCCAGAAGTCAAAGGAACTAGGACTAAAACCAAGAATCACCTACCCAGCAAAACTGAGTATAATACTTCAGGGGAAAAACTAGTCTTTCAATGAAATAGAGGACTTTCAAGCATTCTTGAAGAAAAGACCAGAGCTGAAAAGAAAGTTTGACTTTCAAACACAAGAATCAAGAGAAGCATGAAAAGGTAAACAGGAAAGAGAAATCATAAGAGAC
>CM053771.1:168634174-168659361 GCA_028658325.1 Potorous gilbertii | reverse complement strand
TATCTGAGTAGTTGGTGGGATTATACACACACAGAACACAGGGTGAGTTGAATAGGAAGGGATCATTTCTACAAAATGAAATTAAGGGATGAGAAAGGAATATATTGGGAGGAAAAAGGGAGAATGGAATGAGGCAAATTATCTCATAAAAGAGGCAAGAAAAAGCCTTCGCAACAGAGGGAAAAAGAGGGAAGGTGAGACGGGAAAACAAGAAGCTTACTCTCATCACATTTGACTCAAGGAAGGAATAAAATGCACACTCATTTTGTTATGAAAGCCTGTCTTACAATACAGGAAAATGGGGGAGAAAGGGATAAGCAGGGTACAGGGTGGGGGGGAGGGGGATGATGGAAGGGATAGCAATGGGAGGAGGGAACAATTAGAAGTCAACACTTTTGGGGAGAGACAGGGTCAAAAGAGAGAATAGAAGAAATGGGAGGGCATGATAGGATGGAGGGAAATATAGTCAGTCTTACATAACATGACTACAATGGAAGTCATTTGCAAAACTACACATATATGGCCTATATTGAATTGCTTGCCTTCCCAGTGGGGATGGGTCAGGAGGCTGGAAGGAAGAGAAGTTGGAACTCAAAGTTTCAGCAACAACTGTTAAGTACTGTTCTCGCATACAACTGGGAAACAAGAAATACACATAATGGGGTATAGAAATTTATTTTGCCCTACAAGACAAAAGAGAAGATGGGGAAAAGGGAAGGGAGGGATGTTAGAAAGGAGGGTAGATTGGTGGTAGTGGTAATTAGAATGCACGGTGTTTTGGGGTGGGGGAGGGGAGAAATGGGGAGAAAATTTGGAACTCAAAATTTTGTGGAAATGAATGTTGAAAACTTAAAATAAATAAACTTTTTAAAAAAATAGTAATCATCAAAAAAAAAAGTAAAGTAGAGGATGCAAGAGGGATAGGAAAGAAATGGTATGCACAAACATAAAAACATATCAAAGGTAGAATTTGTTTGAGTAAGTGTGTGTATATGTGTATATGTGTGCGTGTGTGTGTATCCACACCTTTAACTATGGAGAAATATATCCGCAACCTTATTGTAGCCTTTTGGGTGTGGGAGAGAGGACCAAAGTAAAAAAAGCACACAGCAGAAAACAAAAGAAAACTTGAAAGGAAGCCAAGAAAAGATGGACAGCTCTCAACACAATATGTAGTATTTATCATACAGGCTTGAAATGAAAATTTATTGTTACATATTTTGAAACCTCTCCTATGTTCTGCTACCTATATAACATGCTATTTTTTTCTTTCTTACTTTGTATTTAAGTTCCAATATTTAAGTCTATGATATATTTTCATTCCTTTTCTCTATTTTGTACTTGTCTTCTGGTGTTTGAGTCTTAAAAAAAGAAATGAAGGTAACTCTAACAAGGAGAAAAAAATGAGAATTGTCTGAAGAGAGCAATGTGGGTAAACAGAAACTTACCAAGCAATTCAAATTTTTTAAAGATACAAACAAAAGAGGAAGGTGAAGGCAAGCAATAAATGATAAGTATGTGTGGAATAATTCTGTTTAAAAAAAAAAAAGGAGCCAAGGGTGTTTAATCTGAGAATTAACAAGTGGTGGCAAGCAAAAGAAGTGAACATTAACAAAAGGAGTTAGATTTTTTTCCTTCTTTTTTTAAACTACATTAGAGAAAACAGAAGAATGAGAAAAGGGATAGAACTACTTTTTGAAGTAGGATCAGATAATGATAAGTGGCAACAGAAAGACAGTACAGCTGTTTAATTATTTTACTTCTGTTTTCTCTGCTAAGGCTAATAATTGAAAACACCAGAACAAAAATGGATAACAGTAAGGTGATGACTAAGATAAGGAAGGAGATAGAGTACCTAGCTGTCCTTGATGAACTCCAGTCATTTGATCCAGACGATCTCCTCAGATACTGAAAGAACAGACAGATGTGACTCCTAAGTCACACTCAGTTTTGTCTGAAAGATCATGGAAAACAGGACAGGTACCCATGAATTGGAGGTGGGCAAATGTACCAATTTTCAAAAAAAGACAAATGTGAAGAGTCTGAAACTACAAGCCAGCTGAATTTGACTTCAATTTCTTGGAAAATTCTAGAATGGATATTTCATGAAATGGTTAGTGAAATCTAGCCAGAAAGGTGTTGATTACAAAGAACTATCATAGTTTCATCAAAGACGGGGCACACCAAATTAACCTTGTTTCCCTTTCTAACAGAGATACTATCCTGGCACATCAGAGACAGTGGATTTTAGCAATATATTACATAAAGAATTTCATACTATTCTTGTAGAGAAATATATCCTGGATGGTAATACAATAAGATGGATTCTGAACTGGTAGAAGGCCACATTCAAAGAGTAGTCCCTAAGCCCAGAGGAACAGGCAAGCAGGAACCCAGCACTGGGTTCTTTAACTTTTTTGAAGTCATGGCCTATTTGGCCGTCTGATGATACCAATGGATACCTTCTCAGAATGTTTTTAAATATGTTAAAATAAAATACAAAGGATTGCAAAAGAAACCAATTATTTTGAAATACAAGTGGTGATATTTTAGTTTTTTTTAAATTCACAAACCCAGTTTAAAAACCTGTCATCTTAGGATGATGGCTCCAAGACCTCAAGGCACAACCACTGAGCATTCTAATTTATCTATTAACCTCTACTATCCCTAAGGGTAGAAGAAAAACCCCCACTAGCGATTTCTCTTCAATTTAAGAGTAAATTACTCCCAATAATCACTTCCACTGGTTCTCTAAATCCCATCTTCCTCAAGTCTATCCCTGAATGGCCCTCAGTGTCAGTTTTGGGGGAGAAGTAAAGTGACCTGCCCTCAGTCACAATTAGTAAGTATCTGGAGCAGCATTTGAATTCAGATTTTCCTGAAACCAACTGTGGCACTACCATTATATCACCTACCTGCCTCTTATGCAAGTCATAGAAACTCTTTCTCCTTCTATACTTAGCGTGTATCTACTTTCTCTTCTCTCATTTACCTCTCAACCTTCTGCAATTTGGTCTCCAACCTTGTCACTCATCAGAAAATGCTTAGTCTAAAGTTACCAAATTTTTCTTAACTGCCAAATTTGATGATCTTTCCAGTCCTCATAGTTCTTGCCTTCTTTGCAGCATTTGATATTACTAACTACCACAAATTAACTACCACACTCTAACCTGCCTCTCTTACTTACTGATACTTCCCCTTTGCTGCTCATAAGCCATACTTTCCCCAACTGGTAATGGGGCAGTGAGGTGCAGAGCACCAGGCCCAGGAAGACCTGAGTTCAAATTTAGCCTCAAATACCTTAAACACTTTGGCTTCAAACACAAGCTTTGTGATCCTGGGTAAGTTACTTACTCCTGTTTGCCTCTGGTGAATAAAATGAGCTGGAGAAGGAAATGGTATACCACTCCAAATCAAGACAATCCCAAAAGGGATCACAAAGAAGTCAGATATGAGTGAAATAAAATAATGACAAGCATGTGGGGAAATTAGTTTGAATAATTAAATCACATTGCTAATAGACAGATAAAACATTAAATGTTTTATCAAAGAAAGTGTGCTAAGTGTCAAAGATTCAGATACCAACTGGTAGGACTGTTCTTGCCTTTAATGATCCTACAGTCTATACTTGAGTCAGACACGACTGAAAAACAACTGAACAACTGAGTTTACTCCAAGACTATCTTGATCACTCTACTCTTACTATATTCATTCATTTGGTGACTTCATCAGAACCTATAGGTTTCATTATCTATTTGTTATCTAGCCCCATTTTCTTCCCTCAATTTCAGTCTCACCACACCAACTACCTGTTAAACATTTCAAACTGGCTGACCTATAGGCATTTCAAACTCAACACATCTAGAAAAGAATTCATTATTTTAAATGCCACAATGATGGGAGTTTTTTTAATCCCACAAGAAACCTGTTCAACAGCAGAGAACCCTAAGAGGGAGATAGGAAACAGCAAGTCCCAGGGAAGTCAGATTATTACCACAACCCTGATCCCTAACTCTCCTAAGAGATGATAGAGACAGTCCCAGATCCTGACCCCAAAAGACTTGGGAATACCAGTAACTCCCAGGCAACCAGACTTGATTTCATCCCAGCCTCCACAGCCACCACTAAGGGGAAAATACATTTTGGAGAAAGGGGGACACCCCTCTGATAACCACCAGCAACAACTGGATCTATCACAAATCCAGAGCAGACAGGAAGGGACTTACACCTATAGGTGGCAGAAGAGGAAGGGCTCTGACCCCAAAAGTAAAGCAAATTCTTATTTCCAGATTCTAACCTAATCTGAAGCTTGCAGAAGAATGAGTGTGGCAAGAATTCCAACCCAAAGGAGTTTACAACTCTTTCTCCCTGAACAAGCAGAGCCTTCTAGGTGACTGACCCAAACTGAGATCAGAAACTTGCAGAGCTACCACTAAAGTGGCAAAAATCACACTTTACTCTGGACCAGACCACTTTGGGAGCACTGAAATCTTGCTGGTTCTCAGTTATAGCTGCCTCTGAAAGCATGAACAACACAATACTACTCAATAACAAGAAAGCAGCACCATGAACAGCTCAGACACTCCCTCCAAAAGTGTGCAGAGTCTGGTTTTAACAAAGTCAGAAAGTAGGCTGGAAAAATGAGCAAATGAAGAAAGAATCCAACAAAAAAGTGATTATGATGACAAGAACACTCAAGACACAAAACCAGAAGAAGACTAACTCAAAAATATCTAGAAAGAAAGTCTCAAAGAAAAACACAGAGCTCAAATTCAACTTCAATTCCTAGAAGAGAACACTTGCTTCAGCATGAGTTTTAGAAAAAACTTAAAAAATTATTTCATAAATGAAATGAGGGCAGTAGAAGAAAAAAATGGAATAGACCAAATACAAGCCAATAATATCATTTAAAAAATTGAGAGTTATTAAAATAAAGACTGAAAAGAAAATAAAAGAAAATGTAAGATATCTCATAGAAAAACAAAACTTATCTGTAATTGATTAAGGAGAACAAATTTAAGAAATCACTGAACTACCTGAAAGTTGTGACCAAAAAAAAAAAAAATAACCTAGATATAATAATTCAATCAAAATTAAAAATATAACTTAACAGATTTCTCTCTTTCTCACACACATACACAACTGCTTTGTTTACATATTTTAATGTACTAACTGTAATTTTTATCTGAAGGCATAAATATCTTTTTATTTTAACATAGTCAAGTTCCATCAGGAATTTTAATAATTTCTCACTATGTATCACCCACCATAAAACTGAAAGAATAGCATCTGGATTGCTCTTTGCTGCCTGGGCTGTTTCGGATGCCAAGAGGGTTATTGATAAAATCAGACTTGGGAAAGAACTGTGAGATATAAGAAGGCAGAAAGATAAAATAGTATCAAAATAGATCTAGAAAATAATCAAAACAGGAGTAAGGTTATTATAATTTCAGAAAAGGAACATGAGAGGGAAAAAAGAAGGGAATATTGAATAGGAAGAATTTCTGCCAGTGACTTGTCAAGTATTTATTAAACATGTCAACAACACTCCCCTAGACCTATTCCTATTTGTGTTAAAACTGTATCATGTCTTGTTCCCCTGACCAATCCCCCTCCTACTTCTAGTCAGAATAGATAAGTAGCCAATATAAAAGGGGCAATAGTAGGAAATGAAACTCCAAAGGGAAACGTGAAAGCTGCATACAACTTTGTCCCAAGGATCAACGGAGCATAATTTACTAAAAGTATATCATATAGTAAACAAAATTCACATCCTGGTAATATGTACTGAATCAGCAGACACCATCTAGGTATTGCTGTTAGGGTTATGGTCCTATGATACGTAAATTCCAAACAAATTTCAGACCTCCACAGTTCCAGAGTAGCAGAACATCAAAAAGGTATTAACAACCCTGAGATGACAACTTTAAAGTTTTACCGATAATTTTGAGATAATTTGTATATGTTAATGGACTGATCCCAAGGAAGGTTAGCTAAGAGCCTGTTCCCTATAAAACTGTAAAAATGAGAACTCCAACTCCTACCCCTACAGTACTCTTCCACCTCCATCAGGTCCTGCTGCTCAGTGCTCCCCACTCTAGTCCATGGTTAGGTTGAGTGACAATCACTGCCTCTCTCCTCCCCATTCTCTTCCCCAAGTTGCTTACCTTCTTTTACCATCCCATCCCATCCCATCCCCATGATATCTGCCTCTGTACCTCTTTTGCCATTTACCTTCACCTTTATGAGTTGTTTTGTTTTGGGTTTTTTGCCCCAATACTCTGTATTTAATTTAATTGTGATCTCCTCTCTATTTCCTGCTGCCAAATGTGGTCTTTTCTGGCAAGTACCCAAAGAACCAGGCAAGCCTGCCCCGATTTCATAGTTGGATAAATTAATTTTCAATTTACTATTCCTGTACAATATTACAAAGAACAAAATCTAAGCTTTTCTACCTTCTGAGTCAACCCTGAGACTTGAATTAAATGTGGACTAAAGAGTTATCAGTCTTCTACATTTCCTTCTACTCTTCAGTCAGTCAGTGATTTTTGTTTGTGTGTTTAAATGCAAGAAGGGAGGGAATTACAGGATTAGGCAGCAATAATATCCCAAGAAAAGACAATGACACCACCTAAACTTTGGTGCTCTATTTTGTCTCCTGTGCTATAAAAGTCAAGCACTGATATCTACAAGAACTACAAAATTCTATGACAAAATAAATTATTTATAAAAATAAATTCATTAAAAAACTTACTGCAGCACTACAGCCAGGGAAATTGAAAAAAGTATCAGGCCCATGTCTCTGTGGCATCTGATTAAGGACTGACAATAATTTAACCGCATGTCTTGGCTGAGGAAACAACAAAATAGAAGAACTATCAGTGTACTCAGACAGTAATAATACCCTACATGCCATGTTAGCCAAAAGACAATTTTCTAACTAAATAGTAAATTAATTTTAAATCAGTTGCTTAAATTTCTTTTAGAGAAACATTCAATTAACATTAAAAATTTAAGTTTATAGCTCTCTAGAGACAATTTATTGAACCACAAGCACTAATGTACCGATACTTAGAACTTCTCTATCTCATTACAGCTTACCCAGATTCCATTTTCTCCTCGAAGCATGCTGAACAACAGCTTCAACTCCTTGACAGTGATGCTGTAGCTTGCAAGAACCCCCAACATATCAACCAGGAGATCTTCAAAGGAAAATAGTTATTCTGAACTTTAGTTGCAACCCACAATTAGTCAAAGCAATATTTTTATAAAAGACAAAATGTTTACTATAAATACTGTAACAACGAAGTCATTTATTAAACAGCAAATTATGTCTAAAGGTGCTTCTAGAAGACTAATATTAAAATTGTCCTTTCTGTGCATATACCAACAATTATAAGGAGAAATGAAAAAGAAATAATATTAGTAACAGGGTTTCAACATTTAACCTGAACTAAGAATTAACAATGCCACAAACACAACTTCCTTTCTAAAGTAATGATATGCTCTGAACATTATGTCTTCGTGCAATATGATTTCACTTCCAAAAACCATGAAAATATATGACTAGTTAATACATGAAGTTTCTTTAAATACACAGTATATATCATAAGCTCAACAAATAATGAAAAAAATTACACATTTAACACACACACTACTAAGAGATTTTTCAAATGTCTTTTGAAATAAGCATTCACTTATTATTTTAATTTTTTATTAGGCTATACATATACATATATTTGTATGTATGCATGTAATCAAATGTTGAAAAGCTGCTCGTAATGCTCAATTTGATTAAACAATAAATATTTTCTAAAACCTTTTCCAGCAGTCATATCTCTTCATATATAATTTGGGAGCATATTAATAATGTTTTACTGTGTATGTAAATGGCTCAAGACTGAATTGTTTCATATTTAGCCACCTGCATATCAACAAATAACTGACCCTTAAATGAATACACATAAAGGACGTATTATTTGAGAATGAAAAATGAATAAGGAAATTTTAATGGCATAATGAATGAGTTTCTACAAGATTTAATCTTTCACAATGCAAGTGAAATAATCAGATTTAGCAGTTGGGTGTCCATCCCCTGAGCCATTCAAATAACTCAATCTGAATCTCTTGTTGAAGCATCATAAAGATCGTGGCTAATGTAAAGTAGCAATTGTAATAATGAGACAGGTTAGTTTTGAAGTCTTCTTCCTAAAGTCATACAATTAAAGACAAACATTACAAAAATGCTGTAAGTGTCAAAGGGTGATAAATGCATAGTTACTGAAAAATTTAATTCATATTAATAGGAATCAATTTAGACAAAATAGAAATGGAATTTGTAAAAAAAAAAAAAAATTCCTCAAATTCAGCTATCCATTATTTTTAAAGAAATAAGGATGTCACACACTAAATGAGTTACAATTGCTATTACATTTATCAGTTAAAATGTTTGTTAACAAATATATTTTAAAAGAACACTGAATAGGGTACAGAAGTCAGAAGGTCGAGGTTTGAGTTCAAGCTCTCAACACTTAATATGTGCATGAGCCTAGACAAATCTTTTAACCTCTCTGAGTCTCAATTTTGTTAGATTATGGTTGTTATGAGCTATTGTTATGAGTAAAGCACTAAGTAAGTCATAAAGCATTATATAAACGCTGGTTACAATTTCCTTCCCATTTCTGTCTCTATGAGAAAGTTAAAGACATGCAATAGAATAAAACAAGAAGTCTTTTTGGGTGGGGGTGAGGGGATTGAGGGGAGGGGAGAGAAATGAGGAAGGTAAATAAATCAACAAACTTTATGATGTAGTATTGAACCATATCAAAATTTGAACTTTTATACTGGTATCAGTTTAACCTCAAAAAATAAGTCACTTAAAGATTAATTAAGCATTAAGTGACCTTAAAAGCATACTATTCTATCTCAATGCTTACTTTATACTCTTTAAAAAGAGAAAATATATTTCAAAACTAAACTTTTGTTTGCAAAGATCAAATGATATCATGTAAAACCTGAAAAAATGCCAGTTTACACACATACTCATTTGATAACTGATGGAATATCCTGAGAACAAGTGTCTTGACCTTTAGCTTTTTATCAAATAATTATTTTTATTTGATATTTAAGTATTATCAACCACTCCTTTAGCCTCATCAATCAATGATGGATGTAAAAGGGTACAAAAATGGGAATTAAAAAGTTGTTTAAGCAGCTTCTTATTCTTCCTATCAAATATTATGTTTTCCAAATGTATAAACTCCTCATAAAATGGATTAAATTCAAAAGAGAAAATGGAATTATACAACCTAGATCTGATGTACAAAGTATTATTTATGCCCAGTTTCCAAAAAGGATTTGCAGAGATTAAAAAAATGTAAAATACTGAGACAAAATCAAACTAGAAGAGCAAAATATCATGTGTTCTTAACTAAGTAGCATCAACAATTCACTTATCTCCACCAAATTATTCAAAATCTAGTGAAGAAAATGCTTTCAATTTCACGATTTTGTTTTAAAAATAAAATACAAACACTGTTCCATATATTTCAGATGAATCTGCATAACTTCAAGTAGCAAACCTAATGTGTTTGAATCTCTATGAACACTATACATTTCTCATGTAATTCGTACCTGCAATCATGTCATCTACAGTACTCATTTTCAGCAACACTTGCTCAATTAAGCCAACTTCTGTGCTGGTCTGCAAATTACGGACACTTTTTCGTAGAATGGCAGTAAACATGCTCCAAATTTCTGCTTGACATGTTACATCACAATGCTCCAAAAGTTCTGACATGCATGTTATACTCTCAGCATCCTGGATTATAAAGTTCATCTCCAAATCGAATTCCCCACCAACAAGCTGAAATGAAAAATAAAAACTATTACTCATATAAAATCTGATACTACTTCAAAAAATATCATGGGTCATAGATATGGACTGAGGACTGGAAGGAATCTCAGAGGTCATCTGATAAAACCTCTTCATTTTACACATACACCATTGTGGCAGAGCCACGATTTGGATACCAATCTTTCAAATCCTGGACCCATTCTATGGTACCACAGTACTAAAAACGCAGTTTGGTTCATTAATTCACATAGAAACAGCAAGTGCCTATCATGTTTGCTGAAGGGGATATAAACTTTAGATACATTTCCAATCCTTAAGGGAAGGGACATACATTAGTCTCATACAAATTTTAACATCAAAATGGAATGACTTCCCTGCATCCCAAAAAAGCTACATGATTTTTAAAGTTTCTGCATGTCTTACAATCTGAAAGAAGTTCCAGTTTAATATCACAATTGCCACAAGACTATTAAAATTTAATAGACAATAAATTATAAAAACTGTCACTGAATAAAGCAATATCTTCAGAAATATGACTATTCTGTACTTTCTATCTTCTTTCTACTATAGTAAAATCAAACAAATGGATATTTCGTTGCCAAAGGTACAAATGAATCAGGACTGAAATCGAAAACATAAACAGAACAGAAGACAAAAGGGAATATGGTATTCTTTCAACAATTCAAGTCTCTTAAAAAAAATTTAAACCTATGATTTACTATATTGTCACATTCCACTACTTTATCTGATCTAGAAACTTCATAAACTAATCTGCCAGTAATCACTCATTTGGTTTTTGCTCAAACTGCAATTGCCTGACAGTTGCTCTTCTTTAATGCTTTTTAATGAGTCCAATATTTCATATAACACCTATTTTCATTTTTAAAAAGTCCACTGAAAAGCATTCCAATGTTTTATAAATATTATTTCAAGGCCTTCAGCATTGATTTAGCTTTTTCTGTCTTCATCATTTTAAAAACCTGGCCCCGTAAATTTCCATTTCCCAAACTCTCCTGACATTCCCTTTTATTCCCTCTCCCTATCTTGCCTGCCTGCTTCTCCTATAGATTTTCCCTTATTCTCTGTAACAAACTTTAAAAAAGAACTATTCTTTTGTCTCTTCCTCATTTAAAACATTTTAAGTTTGTTTTAAACGATAGCCTTAAACACCAATTTTGAAGTATTCTCAATCTTTTTTGTCCACCAATTTTCTTCAATTAAAAAAATTCAATACCATTGTATTTCAATTGAAATGTTACAATTATAAACTTTGATCAACATTAAGTATCCTGAGAGGTTTAACACTATAACTTAAAATAACAGAATGCTGTTTTTCAGTCATGTCTGAAGTTGACACTGGAAAGGTTTGCCATTTCTTTCTCCAGCCCAGGGTAACACTGCTAGTAAGTTTCTGAGGTCAGACTGTCTGAGTCTTCCTAACTCCAGGCATGGCACTCTATCCACTGCACCCCCTAGCTAACCCAAAGAATAGCACAGCAAACTGGAAAAAACACTGATCTAGTAAGAAAATCTAGGTTCAAATATCACTTCTGACACTTACTACATATGTGACCTTGAGTAAATCAATAATCCTACAAATACAAATCTGGTACAGGCTAAGATTACACACAACTGAAAAACGTAATGGAAAAATATTGACAGGCAAATAGGATATACTTTTTTTCAGACATGACCTACATGTCATGAACTACATGACCCTGAGCATTAAGGTGTCTTTAAAGTTCTAAAATTCTATGTCTGAACTAAAATGCAATATTCTCTGCAACAAAAAGAAGCTTCTATTCAATGAATCCTACTTTTTTATTCTACTAATGACCTCCATTAAAAATTGAGAAAATGATTACTTCAATGACCTGAGATCAGTGTGTGTGCACCCTCCACCAACACAATCACAGTTCTTGTCTTAGTTGACAATCCTAATGAATTACTATGGTTAAAAATCCATCACTTATGGACAACTTTTTATTAAGTGTTTGTGGAATGATGTACTTCACTAAAGTAAGCTAGTCTCCAGTCAAGAGAGATACAGTCTATCACTAAGACCACAGAAAAGTATTAAGCTTGAAAAATATTTCCTGCATGAATACAATAAAACCTCACATATAAATACTTTATTTCTCTCCATGTTGTACTTTAAACTGTAGTGATCAAACTACCGGCAAAACTCCCCAATGAGGACCTAAACCAAATTAAAATGGAAATGAAAAATGTTTAACAATATAAATAAAAATATAATATAGCTGTGAATTTGTAGTTTTCTAGGCAAAGATTTCCTTCTGAGTTTGACATCACTACTCTTGCCTCTCCAGAGTTTTCTCCACCATGCCCCACAAAACTATGGATCCAGGACATTCACTCCAGCTCTGGAATTCACATACTGAAGTACCTTAGGATCCTTGTGACCTCTCTCTCTAATGTAGCATTTCCTCCCTGAACCTCTATTTTAAGAAAGTCTTCAATCCTCTCCAGACTGTATTCCTTACTCCTTTGGACTTTCTCTAATACGCCAATCACAGCTGGTACCACCACTTCCTCAACCTTAAAGTTCTCTTTTATGTGTTATCTTCTTCCATTAGAATATAATCTCCTTGAGAGCAGGAATTAATTCTACCTGTATTTGTTTTCTCAGGGCTTAGTACCATGCCTAGAAAATAGCTGAATTAATTGATTGACATACAAGTTTTCCATTTCCATCTTACTTACATTTGGGTGAAAAACAATTTTCTAAAGAATTCATAGCTGTGAAAAACAATTTTCAAAAAAATTAACTCAAGGTGGGAATAATTTCTTCCTCCATTTCCAGGACTCCTGAGATTCAAAGCTAAAGATAATATTTTAGTACTAAAAGTTCAGATACATAATGAATTAATTAAAGTGTATGTGGGGGGGGAACAACTTGGGTACTAGATTACCATTTATAACATGGTTTCTATGGGAAAAAGCATGGAAATTGTTATGTAACTGAACTGCATATAACCATCATCCTTATGGATACACCTGACGACCCTGAACAAGATCCCCTACTATCTCTATATTGTCTCTCTGGATGAGCCATCAGGTACCATCAGTTTAATTACTATCTATGTGCAATAACACCCAAATCTATATAACTGGCTATAGTTTCTCTTCTGAGATCTAGTCATCCATGTTCAGATGCTTATTGGATATTTAAAATATGATGTCTCACATTATCTAAAACTCAAAATGCCCAAAAGTAAAGTCATTATCTGTTCACTAGTTCCAAATTTCACTTATTTCACAGCTGTCAACATTCTTCTGATCACCCAGGTTTGTAACTCCTAACATTACACAGACAATCAGTGGCCCAATCTGGTTATTTTTAACTCCAAAATATCTCTTACATACAACCCCTTTTCTCTATATTCAGAGTCAGAAGAATAATATTATCTCAAATTGGAGGAAAAGGAGATCGAAGGGAATATTATCAAGGGATTCTGAAAAAAAAAAGTAGGGATCATGATGAGTTATGAGAAGAAAGGGTTTGGAATAATTTCTTTCAGGAGACATGGAGTTAATTAATCAAAGCAGGGAAAAAAAGTACCTTGTAACTACAAACTAATTTAAGTATTTTTTGCACATACAGGATTTTTTCCTATTTCTTTGATCATTCTGGGGTATAGATACAGTAGTGACATAGTTGGGTAAAAGGGTATGCAGGCTTAACAGGTTTCTGTGTATAAATCCAAACTGCTTTCTAGAATGGCTGTGCCCATTTATAGATTCACCAACATTAAATCAATGTGCCTGTTTTCTCATATCTCCTCTAGTATAACATCATTTTCCCTTTTTATCAGTTATCCCAATATGAAAGAAGTGAGGTAGAATCTCAGAACTACTTTCATTTACATTTTTCTGATTAGTCAATCAGTCAATAAATATTTGTTGAACACTATGTGCCAGGCAAGCAATGTGTTAAGCCCAGGAGATGTAAAGAAAGACAAAAAGTCCCTACTCTCAAGGAGCTCAAAGTCTAATTGGGCAGAGAACAAGCAAACAACCACGTGGAAACTATTGTTAACAGGATTTTTACTGAACCAGTCTCTAACCTGAGAATGACGAAACAGCAGGCCAGAGACAAATGCCAGTAATCTGATATCCATTTAATTAATTTCAGAGTGAAGAATGTTCTCTTAGCTGAGTAAAAGCACTAAGTATAATACTTAAATCAAAGTGGGGAAGGTAGATTACCAACAATCATTTAGAGGTTTCCCACAAGACATCTACAAGTCCCACAATATAACAATTCTGGAGTCAAGTCTTAGGGGGTTGTGATCACCTCCCCTAAAGCAGAGAACCAGAATTCTGTGACAGGAATAAGTTCTTCAATCTTTGATTTGCTTCACTTCAAGTACAAGCGATTGTGAGTGTTGAGAGTTTTGATTAATCAGTTCAAGCATGAGCTCTGACTCCCAAGCCAGAGGGTCAGCTCTTAAGAATACTAAATTATGGTATATTCACTACACATATCATATTGATTAATATAAAAATTATAAATTCCTTTCTCACTATATACATATACATACACAAACACACATATATACATACACATACAGGATAAACTAGAAAAAAATCAACAGAAGGAAAGCACTAAAATTAAGGGAGATTAAGAAAGGCTTAATGAAAAAGGCAGCATTTTAGCTGAGACTTGAAGAAATTCAAGGAAGCCTAGAGGCAGAAAATAAACAGAGAAATGTATTCCAGATATGGGGGATAGCCAATGAAAACTCCTAGAGTAAGGAGACGGAGTGTCACCGAGGTCTATGTCACTGGATTAAACAAAAATGGGAGTTTGAGGGTGCAGTTAAGATGTAAGAAAACTAAGAAGAAGGGAGGAACAGGTTATGTAGGGCTTTAAAAGCCAAATAGATGATTTTCCCTTTCATCCTGGAGGTGACAAGGAGTCAAGAGTTCACAGAGTAAGTGAGGAAGGGGGATGTGATATAGTCAGAACTGTTTCTTAGAAGACCATTTGGACATCTAAGTGGAGCCTGGACTGGAGTAGGAAGATTTGTGGCAGAAGACTGACCAAGAGGCTATTATTGCAGTAGAACAGGCATGAGGTAATCAGGGTATGAAGCAGGGAGGTGGCAACAACAGAGGAGTGAAGAGGAAATACTTGAAAGATGTTACAAAAGTAAAATCAGCTGGCCTTGGCTATGAGGGATATGAGTGAGGAGTTGAGCATGACACCTTGATTCTCTGTAAGTAAACCATCACATCATTTGCAAAATAAATGATCATTTTCTTTCTTCTTTGCCTGTGTTTATTCCCTCAATTTCTTTTCCTTGCCCTCTTGCTACAACTAGCATTTTCAGATGCCCCAAAATATCACTAAATTATACACACACACACACACACACACACACACACACACACATTCTTTCATCCAGTTATATCATGAGTTTTGCTAGGATATTTATAGAGGAGGGAAGGGAGCAGAAAGAGGGTGTATTTTAGGAAGGACAAGGTTAGAGAGCATCAGTGACACCTACATAGAGTATCAATGAAACATTTTTGAAAATAAGAACGACAAAGAAAATTTGGAGGGGACATATACTACCAAATTAAATTTTTAAAAAAGCTAAACATATTACAAAACTAAATGTACAAAACATAATATATAATTATATAATAAATATAAATTATTTAAATTTAATTTTTATTTATTATAAATTATTAATTAAAATTTAAATTTTTAATTAAAGCTTATATTTTTAAAAATTATAATTTTAAAAATTTTAATATTTTTAATTTAAAAATTCAATTTTAAAATTTATTGATTAAAATTATTAATCAATAAATTATAAAATGATTTAATTAAATTACTTAATAAAAATTAATGATGAATATAAGCATACAAAATATAAAAGCTAAACGTATATAGTCCTTTCTCTTCTGGAATATTGTTAACATTGGCTAATGTTTGCAAAATTAATAAAAATGTACAAAAAAGGCACTTTAAAAAAAACTTTCCATCCAACAAATCCACTTCAACACCCAAAATAAATCCCATGACAGCTGGTCTTACACACTTAAAAAATTGTAGGGAATATACTAGGTATAAGCCTATTACTGAACTTGACAGAGGAAAAGGCACAGTGGATAAAGTACTAGCCTTAGAATGAGGAAGACATCAGGTTCAAATCCTACCTCTAACACTAGATACGTGACCATGGGAAAAGTCAATTGGTTTTATAGAATCTCAAAGTAGGATAAGACCTCCCAGACCAACCTCTACTTGAATAAAAATCTCCTTTATAATATATCTGACAAGTGGTTATCTTACCTTCTCCTGGAAAATCTCAAGTGAGAAGGAACCAAGGACCTTCAGAGGAAGTCCATTTCACCCTAGGATAATGCCAATCATCAGGAAGTTTCTCTAGATTTCTAAAGTTTTCTCCCCACAATCTGTACTCACTGCTCCTCATTTTGTCTTCTCAAGTCATGTATAATAACAACTCTAATTCCATTCCCCATGACAGCTTACCAAACAAGCTCCAAAGGCTAATATCACATCCCTTCTCCTCTCCTGGATCAACAGCCCAATTCCCTCAAATTATCCTAATATGGCATGAACTTGAGACCCTTTAGCATTCTATTTGCCCTCATGCAGATGTTATTTGACCTATCAGCATGCCTTCAAAAAGGTGCAGTCAAAACTGAACACAACACTCTAGATGTGGATTGACACTTATTTTCCTCAACTAAAAATGAGGGTGTTGAATTGGATCGTCCTCTATGGTCCCTAGAAAATCAATTTCTTTAACTTATTTCAATTCCCTAAGATAGTTCCAAGCACTGCAATCATAAGTTCAAGAATCTTGATGCTTCCCCAATCAGACCAAGTAAGAGCCAAAAGAACAGTACTCAACTCTCAAGGCTACTAAGGATCTTTTAATCATCATATTTTAACCTCACAAAATTTTACCATTAGTTCTCTATTCTATTATGTTTTACAGGGAATAGTTGATAGCATTTTTTTTTCAAACACCATACTGATCACATTGGTGGTTGTTGTCCTTCATTCTCAAAGAGGACCAAAATGACATCACCATGATAAAGTGAAGTTTCAACGTGTACAACTGGGGCTGATCAGACCAACACGAGCTTGGAATGCTCTACCATAGATTTGGCACACATAGTCCATGTGAATATTTGGGGTGGTTACTCCAAATCTGTGCATCCTACATTTACTTTGTAGTGTTTCAATTTTGCTTTGCTCATAGAGCACAGCACCATTTCTGATGTGGGCCCGCCATGCTGAGTGGTCCTGTGCCAGTGTCTCCCATGTTGCACAGTCAAACCCAAAGTTCTTGAGACAGACCTTATGGATGTCCTTGTGTCACTTCTACTGGCCATCACATGATCGTTTGCCCCATGCAAATTATTCATAAAATAGTTTTATTGGCAAGCATAGTTTTGCATTTGACCAATGTGGCCAGCTGATTGGAGTTCCACTCTCTGAAGCATAGTTTGAATGCTTGGCAGTTCAGCTCAAGCAAGGACTTCAGGGTCTGGTACCTTATCCTGCCAGATGATTCTCAGAATCTTCCTAAGACAGTTCAAATGGAAGTGATTCAGTTTCCTAGCATGGCGCTGGTAGACTGTCCATATTTCACAGGCATACAACAATGAGGTCAGCACAACAGCTCTGTAGACCTTCAGTTTGGTAATCAGTCTAACAGCTCTTCTCTCCCAAACTTTCCTTTGGAGCCTCCCAAACATTGAGCTAGCTCTGGCAACGTGTGTGTCAACCTCATTGTCAATGAGTACATCCCTGGAAAGTACACCACAAAGGTAAGTGAACTTATCCACAGCATACAAAACTTCTCCATTTGTTGTAAACAATGGTTTCATGTATGGATGGTGTGATGGTGGCTGATGATGCTCCTAATGTTTCCTTGGTATAAATTATTAGGCCAAAATTAGCACAGGCAGCAGAAAGTTGATCCATACTTTGTTGCATCTCAGCTTCAGAGGCTGCATTGAGTGCAAGATCATCTGCAAACAGAAAATCATGCATCAACACTCCCTCCATTTTGGTTGCGGCTTGTAGCCTTTTCAAATTGAAGAACTTACCATCAATATGGTAGATAAATTGATGCCATGTTCATCCTCACTGAAAGCATTTGACAACATGGCTGTAAATATCATGCTAAAAAGCATGGGGGCAAGCATATAGCCTTGTTTCACTCCACTGATGACTGGGAAGGCATGAGAGCATTGTCCATTATCCAGCACCCGGGCAAACATACCATTATGAAATTGACGTACAATGCTGATGAACTTCTCTGGGCAACCAAATTTTGACATAATTTTCCATAAGTCCTCATGACTGACAGTGTCAGCCTTGGTCAGATCTACAAAAGTGTACAGACCTCTGTTCTGCTCCTGGCAATTCTCCTGGAGTTGTCGGGCAGCAAACACCACATTGACTGTTCCTCGGCCTTTTCTGAAACCACACTGGGTCTCACGTAGATGACCATCTTCCAGGTGAGGGATCAGCCTGTTAAGAAGGACTCTAGCAAGAATCTTGCCAGCAATGACTAAGAGAGAGACCCCCTGCGACAGTCACATTTATCACATTATTCTATTACTGAAGAATCTAAAGCAGCTGTTTATTCCTTACCATAACAAATCCAACCCTTTTGTTTGACCTACATGCCCCCTAAACATTTATCTCACCAAAATCTCTCTCATTATTCTATGCCATGTATTCCCTGATTCCATCACCTTAACCTGTGACAAATGATTTTTTTTCATTTTCATAATTGTGTATTTATCATTCACACTATTAAAAATTCCTATTTCTTTTTTCATTTGATTCTTCAGAGTCAGCAAGCTTTTTCTCTGATAAGCTTCATTTCAGTATATAATTACTCCCTTTTTCAGCATCCCCTCCCCAAATGAACTCCGTTTGTACTACTAATTTGCACTCACTTTATATGACCCTTTAAAAAAAAATCATTAACTATTTATCAAGAGCCTAATCCAATGTGTTGTCAGAGAAAGAAATCTAATACCCAATCATTGCCCCTACACTGAGCAAGTCTAATAACAGAACAATGATAATACCTATAATTTATATGCAAAATTATTTGCAAACACCTTATCTGCTAAGATACAAACATGTAATTATATTATACAGTATTACACAAGCATATTCAAGAGCAGAGGAAAAAAACTGCTATGGGAAACTTGAAGGGAAATTATAAATCTAGGAAGATCCCAATACTTTTCACAGGAAAAGTTAGCTCCAAGTTAGCTAGAACATATGAAGTTTGTTTTTTGTGTTGTGCTGTGTTTCATGTTATGTTGATATGATTTGGTGATTAAAATATGAGATAAAAACAAAATGAAAATATCTATTTAAGATATTGCAAAGGAATGTGAACAATAATGGTATAAAACAGTGAAGCACTTTAGATTTTTTAGTGAAAATATGAAATGACCAGATGTATACACAGATGATTATTCCACCAGTGAAATGAATAAATAGCCAGGAGAAATAAAATAAGCTATATGTCTGTAAACTACTACATTAGACAAATTTGGTGGTATTGAGGATCTATATTAAATAGATGACTGTGGAATGAAAAAAGTTAACAGGTATCAAAGATGTTGCTAGAAGAAATTTTTTAAGTGCTTGGATATGTATGCAGAGAAATATCAAAGAAACTTAAGGTGACACAAAGCAAGTGCTGGTGTAACAACAGTAATAACATCGAACATTTATATAGCACTTATAGAGGCCTGCAAAGCGGTTTACAAATATTATCTTATTTGACCTTCACAACAGTTATAAGAGCGAGAATACTATCATCATCTCAATTTTATAGATAAGGAAACTGTAACTATCCAAAATTAAGGGATTTGTTCAGGGTCATGCAGCTAGCACATCTTGATTTGAAGTCAAGTCCTTCCTGACTCAAAGTCCTGTATGTTCTCTACTGTACCTTCTAGCTGCCTCCCCACAGACAGAAATAGTTAAGTTAAAAGGAGGTAAGGGAAAAAGCTTAGTTTTGGACAAGTCTGAGGTGATGGGGTTCAGACTCTGGGAACTTCCTTGAGCTCCCCTGGAATCTCCTTACTTAAACTGACTTTTCATACTCAAATTGAGCTCTCCCAGTATCCCCTCACAGAATCTGGCCTTTCATACTCAAATCTGTGACCATTGTCGCTTATCTCTTGATTGCCCCACCTGCTTCCCACCTAGGCGCCTGCTTGTCTGATATTTGTTGATTACCTCCAGTTGTTTCTAGCCTTTGATCCTCCTGGAAGGCCCTTCCTGAACTTCTTCCCCCATCACTCTAGACTACCAGACCACCCCCACCCCCACCCCCCATCCCTCCTATATATACTTTTTTCTGTATTTAAGTCTCACCTTGCCTCCATGAAGGCGCTCAGATGCAATCCAGCTCAGACTCTGTCTAGCTGGGATTCTATCTGACCCACTTGTGAATACAAGCATTACAAAAGCTTAGGCTCCTTAAGAGGCAACCCAGTTAGACGAATCTCTAATAAAGTTTGTTTTCTTTGGCTTTAAGAAGGCTTGAGTCGAATTCCTTTGAGCACGACCCGGACTGTCCATATTTTGGGGTCCACCCAGCACCAATACACCTCATCATAAGGTACTCACCAATAGCAATACAAAAATGTCCTAAAGACCCATGTAGGAAACTCAGAATAGGTGCTAGGGCAGTAAATAATAGCATTTGGGAGTCAATCTTACAACAATGACAGCTGAAAACAAAGGAATAGAGGAGACTATCAAAAGAGAAAATATAGAAAGAAAATTAGGATAAAGAATAAGAAAATATAAAAAAGAAAAAACAAGACCAAATGTAGAACCTTTAGTCAAACCCAGACACTGAAGAATCAAAAAGTCAGTGAAAAAGAAAAAGGAAAAAGTACAAGCATAGATGTAAGAGGGGAACTAAGAAAGCCGCATGTCTTAGAATGCAAAGAGAGACTATTCAACAGGATAAATTGGCCAATCATATCAAAAAGTCACAAAAAGGTGAAAGAGGATCATTCCTCCCTCCTCCCAAAAAATGCAATTGTATTTGATACTGAGGTAGATACTGAAGATCTTTGGGGTTCAATTTCATAAGAATGAAGCCATAATATGATGAGGAGACAAAAATAATGGTCAGTGAAAATACAGAAATAATTAGATAAGATACACAACCTTTTAAATTAAGTTTAGTGCTGAAAGGGAAAAACCAAACCTAACAGAAGTAGGATTCCACAGATGGGTAGGCAGATGGGGTCACTTAGAAAAAAATAAAAACACATAAGAGAGGAGGATTGTTACACACACACACACACACACACACACACACACACACACACACACACACACACCCTCCCTCCACCCACCTCCCAAAAGTTCCCCTGCTTAAGGACAAGGACGACTTCATTGACTCTTTCTATTCTTTACACCTATCACAGTGGAAAAAGTGGAAAAAGCACAGAGTAGGTACTTAAACAATGCTTTGTTTTGTTTTGTTTTTTGATTGCATTGACGTAGCAAAAAGATTGATACTTGAGAAGTAGGTATGCATTTTCTGTGACCACAGGATAGGGAAAATAGATCATGAGGTTAAGAAACTGAAGATGAGGTCTGATGGAACTCCCACAAAATGACCTTGGGTTTTTTGGGTGATAAGAGACATCTCTAGATACTCACTAGCAGTGTAACCAGTCACTGAGCCTCTTTGAGTCGCCGTTTCTTCATCTATAAATAGTAATGCCTATATTACCAAACTCAACATTTACTGTGAGGATCAAATGAAATAACAGAGCTTTGTAAACCTGAAAGTCACCTGGGGTCAGCTATCTACAATAAGGACAGGTAACGGTACCATGGCTGGGACAAATAGGGGAGAGAAGATAAGATTTGAAAACTGTAAAGCAGCTAAGGCACAGATAAGATTGTGTACCCTAAATCTGTAGGAGGTGAAACCATTCAAACCCCTCCAACAAAACAGAAATTATGAGCCAAAGCTAAAGCAATATTCAACTGTTTTCATGGTCTAGGGCACTCAGAATCCAAAGGAAGGTTAAAAAAAAAGCAAAACAAGAACTGATACTTACTAATCCTGAGTTCACTCAGCAGCCTTCCCTGTACTAGCACACCCAAAGATATAAGCTTAGGCTTACACTAAAACCTACCCCAGGTCCATATTCCTCTTCCTCTGTTCTTCTTTGTACTGTCATAGAAACCCCAACTCCAATCTGTGGAAGTTTGCTCAGGCTTTAAAAGTCAGTTTGGACACAGTCCTTCAAACGCTGGCAGATGTAATCTGCAGGCAATAGCACTTCAAACTACCGAATTGTCTGTGCTGGTGAAGGCAGGCTATGCCAATGCTAGGCAAAATAGACTCTGAACTGCTATTACTGGGCCAGAGAACTAAGACCCAGGAGTGAGACATGTTACCAGGATGTGACACATCATGAGATGAGCTGTGCAGCACTCCACCAAACCTAAGGGAAAAAGTACAATGTGCCAGTTCTGACCACATGAATGTTAGTTAGGGAGCAAGGCTGGTGAACAATAAATTTCCCTACTATAGGAAGGGGCTGAGACACTTTCATTTCCAGCCCTTAAGGAAAATACAATCAGAGTAAAGGGAGTCACTAAGTGAAGGGTAAGAGGGAAGAAAAAAAGTATGAAAGATTTCAGGCAGAAGAAAATTTGAGGACCTTGAACACAGATAGATAAATTAACAGAAAAAAAAAATCCACGAACAATGGAAGAAAATATGGCTTCCAGACCTAGTAAACAAATTCAGGCATCTATGAATAAATACTGCAAAATGAATGTTCAAACACTTGATAAGACTGAGGATGATGTGGAATTTGAGAGGAACATGGAAACACAACATGCTGTTCCAGAGTGGTTTAAAAAGAGAAATGGAAATTTTAAGGGCAGAATTTATAGCCTGTGCAATAAAAATAAAGAACAGAATAGAAAAGCTAGAACCTACAGTAACAAGGTTTGCCAAAAGAAAAAAAAAAGCAAAATAAGGGAGAAAGCAATATATTGGGAATGTGAATGCACTTAAGAGGACAGCTTAGAAGAAGCAAAGAAAAAATAAAAACATTAAAAGAAAATGTGTTCCCTATGCAAGCAAAGCACATAGGTATTGAAAACAGGATGTATAGAGATAACCTAAGGCTCCCAGGTCTTCCAGAATTAAACAGCAGGACAAAAAAATTCTTAACTCCATAATGAAAGTAATACGAGAGGAGAAATTCTCAGAACTTTAGAACATAGAAAATGAAATTCCAATGGAAAGAATTCACATATCATCAACAGAAAAATAATGAAGACTGAAAACAATTTAACAATTCAATTCAAAAGTAACATGTTTTGCAAGCCATAGGAGAAAAACCTTCAAATACAAAGGAAAGGATATTTGAATAATAATGGAGGAAATGGAATAAAGTATTCTGAAGAGTACAGGAGCTCAGGATACAGCCCAGGGTGACCTATCCTACAAATCTGAGCTAACTCCGGCAGAACAAAAGATGGATACTGAATAATAAAGATGAGATTAAAAATTTTTAGAAAGAAATACAGGACTTAGATGACCAAACACCAGAAATTCAGGAGGAGCAACAGAATTACAACAGAAAGACCAATGAGATATCTCTTTCTAAACATGCAAAGTTGATAGGAATAAAGGTGAAAGTGTGGTTTGAGGTAACAATGAAAAGGTTCACTAGAGGTATTATGGAGAGAACCTGGTCATGCCCTGCCCTACAGTTACCCTGCTTTTTTGGAGAAATTGCATTTTAACATGGGAGGGTACATGAAAGGGGTTGAGAAGACCATGGGGTTAGAGTGGAATGAGTGATACTTGCGGGTCAAATCAAGAGTTTACAGTGAGGGGGAGGCGACCTCTATGATTTCAAAAAGAGAAGAGTGGGTGAGGAAGAGGGGGGGAAGGAGAAAAAGAAGGACTTACTTTGTAAGTAGAAGGGATTTCCACTGATAAATGTTCCTATGGATGAAGAAATATGAGGACCTTACCTTGGATAAGGCCTGAGGGATTTGGTACCTGAAAATTTTACTTGTCCAGGAATGGAGGTGCGAGGGGTGTAGCTGGAATCCCTAGAGGCAACTGGCACCTGAAGGAGTAGGAGAGCACGGACATAGGGAGGAGATTTCAAGTAAATATAAAAGAAAAAAAAGTAAAGAGAGGGTATAGATGACGAATGTGGGGAGGAAAATAGTGTCCAAACATGAAGCAGGGCACCTGAAATAACGGACATTGTTCCGAGAGTGAGACACAATGGGAGAGAGGAATGCATGAAATAACCCCTACAAGGAAGTGGGAGAAAGTGGCTAGAGGGCAAAGTCTAAGGGATTCCTTAGAAGCTTTGATTTTATGAAGAACACAAAGAAAAGGGAGATCAGAAGATTATAGGAGTTATGAATCGGATAAAGAAGGACTGAAGAGTAAACAAAAAGAGAAGAGGAAAAGAGAAGAGAGAAGTTCTTTTTTGGAAATGGGAACAAAAACCAAATTTAAAAAAATAATGAACAGGGACTAGCTGAAGGGGCAAAGAGCAAAGGGATCTACATTCCCTTTGGAAAAAAGTGGGGGAAGAATATAACAGATAAAAGCAGGAGAGAGGAACTAATAAATAAAATTTTTAAGGAAAGGGGACAACAAAGGAGAAGAGGGGATCAGGAGAGGAGAGAAGGAAGCCAGTAAGTACAAGCCCACATAAAAATACATATTAAAGTAACTAAAGGAATATTTTACTGTATTTATAGTAGGAGGGGGAATCATATCTTGAAAAAAATTTAGATACAAAGAGAAGAAAATATAAATCTAACTCATAACTTTAAATGTACAGATTAAACAATCCAATGACACAAAATAGAGTGACAAATTGGATAAGAAAACAAAAATTTATTATCTCATTTACAACAATCTACTTATTTACAAGTAACACTTAAAAAACAAAAGCACAAAATAAAACTGAGGGAATGGAGGAAAAATTACTATGTATCCAGTCAATCAAAAAAGCAGGAATTGCTATTAGACTTTCAGATAAAGCAAAAGCAAACATTTAAAAAAATAAAAAGGGACAAACAAGGAACTATATTATGCTTGAAAAAATTACAGGTGTTGACCTGAAAACTTGGTTAAAGAAAAGGCAACAGGCTAAATGCATACATTTTATGATTTAATTAATTAATTGATCAATTTCCCATTAAAGATAACAGTAACATAATGCATTATGGAGCCAGAAATGTTCTGGCTGGCTA
>CM053771.1:168586713-168633674 GCA_028658325.1 Potorous gilbertii | reverse complement strand
AGTTACAACCCAAGGCATCTGTGTTTTCTCTTATCACTAAGATGCCAAAAGGAGAATCTGGTAAGAAAGTCTCATTTGCTTGACACCAAAAGGCATCCTCTAAACAAAGGAGACTATTAGGTCCAAGCTCTTCTTAATTCAAACTCTGACCCTTATTAAAGTGTAGAATTTATATTAAACATTATCACAGGCAATAAACCAGTATCAGTAATAAACTTAAACAGTCCAAGGCTTAGCATTCAAATTTATAAAGGAAATATCTAAGATTCAGGAAAATATATAAAGAGTAACAAAAAGTGACTGGAGACTCCAATATCCCCCTAACAATTTTGGAAAAGCCCAACAGAAAGATAAGCAAAAGGGAAAACACAGAATTAAACAAATTTATGGAAAAAACTAGAGTTAAAAAGGTCATAGTATCTTCTAAATAAAATATACATATTTCTTTGTGCCACACAGAACTTTTACAAAAACTGACCATGTATGAGTGACAGAGATACTGCAAACAAACATTAAAAAAGGAGCAATACTCAACATATTGTTTACAAACCATACCGCTGTAAGAATAGAAATTGGTTCAGGGACCACAAACAAAAAATACAGACACAAACGGGGAGTTAACGATGAAATTTTAAAAAACAAATGGGCCAGAGAAATAATTAGTAACTAGATAAAAGAAAATTACAGCAATTACACAATATGCCAAAATTTCTGTGATGTAGCTAAAGTAATTTTTAGGAGGAAAATCATATTATTACAGTCATGTTAACAAAGCAGAAAAAAATTACTTTATTGAATATTCTTTTTAAAATTCAGAGAATCAACAAGTAGAAAAACCCAAAACAAACTCAAAAGAGGACCTACTAAAAATTAGAGGAAAAATGGAAAAACTGAAAACAAACATAAAAACCATAGAAATTAACCAAAACTAAGAGCTGTTTTTTAAAAAGACCAATAAAATTGATAAGCCTTTAACAAATCTGATTAAAGAGAGCAGAAAATCAAATCAATAAAATATCAAATGAGCAAGATGAAACCACAGAAAAAACAGAAAAAAAAATCAAAATATCAGAATATATTATGCCCAGGCTTATGCTAATAAAACTTAGAACACAAGAGAAATCAAGGAAGATCTTGAAAAGATATAAAATACTCAAACTATCCAAAGACCAGAGAGAAATATTAAATAATCCAATCTCAGAAAAGGAAATAAATCCAGCTATAAAGCAACTACCAAAGAAAAACCTCCTGGATCTCATGGATTCATAAGAGAATTCTATCAAACTTTTAAAAAGCAGTATAAAATAGTTCATGTAAATCTTTCTATATATCTCTGTATGCATCGTATTCATAATTTTTTACAGCCAAATAATACTCCATTATATTCAAGTCCAACAATTTCTTTAACCTTTCTACAGTGAACAGACATCAATTTTGTTTCCAAATCTTTGCTGTCACAAAAAGTGCTACTATAAATATTTTGGTGCACGTGGAAGCTTTCTTTAACCAATGACGTCTTTGATGTATAAGTCTAATACTGGAATTTTTATTAACTTTATTTTCATTATTCTAAATTTTCCAAAATATTTGTCATAATGAACAACTCCAATAGAAAAGCACTAATCGAAATAATCTGCAAGATGTAAACTAAACCCTCAGGGTTCTTTCAATTTACAAGTCTCTTATTAGAGATTCTGAGCAGTGTTTCATATGGTTAACAATTTGCAATTCTTTTGAAAACTGTCCATGCAGATCATTTGACAAATTATCAGTTGGAGAACAGCCTTTGATTTTATCTCTCAGTATGTTTTATACATACATACATCTAAATTATTTACCTATCTTGGACACCAAAGCCTTATTAGAGAAATATGATACAAAGATTTTTTTCCCCCTTCCACCAACTTCTCCTTTGATCCTAGGTGCATGAATTTTGTTTGCATAGAAGTTTTTCAGTGCCCTGTACTCAAATTTGTTCATTTTACCTTTCGGAATCTTCTCTATCCCTTGTTTTGGTAAGAACAAATTTACTACCCATAGCTTTGAAAAGTATATGATATGCTCCTTCTTCTAATTTTTTTATGGTAAGATATTTAATATTAAGGCCACATATATATTTAGAAGATATTGTGGAAAATGGTATAATTTTCACCGGATTATTTTCCATTTTTCCCAGAAGTTTTTATCAAATAAGAATTTCTTTTCTACATGAGTTCCAATGTTTCTGAATCTTCCTTTACTCTATACCATTGGTCTATTTTTTTCACTAAAATCAAACGGGTATGAAAATTGCTATTTGGTAGTTTGAGGACTTAAAGTTACATTTCCCCCCTCTGTCTCTCTCTTCATTATTTCTCTTTATCTTTTAGATCTTTTGTTTCTATAAATGAACTTAATTATTATTATTCTATCAAGTTCTGTAAAGTATCCCCTTGACAGTTTGATTGGCTTAACATTAAAATAACAGTATAATCATCATTTATATTGGCACAACCCAGCTATTTAAGGCATTCTTTATTTCTTTAAGGAACACTTTGAAATGGAATTTATATGTTTTTAAGTGCTTTCGTAAATCGATCCCCAAACATTTTGTGCACTTTTAAAATATTTTGAAATTGTATTTCCTTTTTGTAGGCTTATTTTGTGGTCTATAGTCTTGCTGAAGCCATTAACAGTCTCAATATCTGCTGATTTCCCAGTGCTTTCTCAGTAAATCATCATGTCATCAGCAAGAAAGGGGATAGTTTTATCTCTTCTTTACCTACTTTTGTATATTTAATTCCTGTTTCACATCTTAGCATCGTTTTTAGCCTTCTGGAAATCTGTCAAGTAAAAACAGAGAGTGGGCTTACTTGTTTTACTCCTATATTTATTAAGAAAACTTACAGTGCATCTGCATTGTATATGAGAGTTGCTTTTGGTTTTAACTAGAAAATTTTTATAATATATTTAAAAGGTCCTTCTATGCTTACACATGTAATTTTTCTACCACTTCTAAACAATGATTAAATCACGACTTTAGTAAGCAGAATGGTTCAGTGTATAAAAGGCCAGTCTTTCATTGGAAGAGACCTCAGTTCATGTTCAGGCTGTGAGTCTGACATGTATTATTAGCTTAATGCCCATAAAAAAAGTCACAAAGCTGCTCAGTTCCCTTGGCAACTGTCCATGAATACAGACTGTAAAGCAAATATCAATCTTCATTGGCAGAGAAAGCTTCCACACCATAAGTTGCTAAAAACTGGGAAAATCAAATGGATTCTATGTTATTTATTTCATTGTTTATCACTATCCACATTTTTGTAACTGCCCAAGTCACATTTCATTTGCCTCAAAGTTAGGTTTGGAAATTCAGCTTTCCTGTAAATCACTCATTGTCTCTGAGTTAAGTTTATAATTTCAGTTTTCCTGCTAATCACTTCTATCTTACCCTCAAAGAAATCTTTTATCCTTGAAGAATCCAGGTGGTCTCCAGAGAGTCTGGTCTGTTATCCAAAGTAGCATGGTCCATGATCACTAATCTGTCTTTGCAGGACAATGAACATTTGTCCTTCAAATAAGGAATATTTCTTAGCAACACAATGAAAGTTGTTGCCAGCCTCTCACTTCCAATTTGCAGTCACTAATATTTTTCTTAACACCTATAATGTTAGAAGCTTTGGTTTTTTTCCATCTATAAATGCACCTTTCTATTCCGGATGCCACGGAACACTGGAAAAAATATTTTTCCATGTAAGACTCATCCCTTTGGTGTCTCTATATCACTCTACCCTGCCCTGACATTATGCTTTTGGAACCCAATTGTTAGACAGTCCTTTGTATTCCTCCTAAGCAGAAATTATTTTCACATACTGTACTTTCATTTTCTGTGCACACTTCATTTCCTGAACAGTAACTGGAAGGAATTCTGGATAACATGATCAATAAAACGAGAGGCTAGATATTATCCTCACAATCTCTAGAACCTGCCCATAATAAGAATCATATGCAAAAAGTAAATAAATAAATAAATAAAAGTTTCACCTAGATGAGGAAGGAAAAGAGAATTGAGACAGGGCAAATAAACATGTATGGCTCTGTGAGACTTCACTAAGCATGGTGAAAACAAGGAAGTTACCAATAACTAAAAAGAATAATGACTTCCTGATCACCTACAAGAATCTAGGCATCTACAAAGGACCCTTAGAAGAGAAAGGAAAATTAAACCCTTGAAAAGGTAGAAGACTGAGAGTTCCAAGAGATTGTGAATGTTTCTGAATGATTTAAAAGAGATATTATCAAAACAAAATTTATGCCAAGTATAGAAAAAACAATTGGTCTAATAGAAAAGCTTGACTCTATGGCTGCAAATTTCATCAGAGAATGGAGAGAAGACTGAATGGGAATGCAAATACAGAGAAGTGAAGGAATATCTGGAGAAAGAAAAGCAAAAGAGCAGTAACATTAAAAGAAAACAGGATCTTCAAACTAGCAAAAAATATTGACCTCTAAAGTTAGTATGCACAGAGACAACTTAGGGCTTATGTCTTCCAGAAGAACACCATAATGCAAGAAATAATAAAAGAAAAATTCTCTGAACTTTAGAACACAAAAAACAAAGTACCATAATAAAAAATTCATAAAGTTGCCCAAAGAAAAAACTCAAAATCAAATGTATAAATATTAAATGAATCCTTTTCAGATCATGGTGCTATAAAAATTATAATAATAAGTAATTATGTAATAAAGAGCTAAGAAGAGACAGGCTAAAAACTGATTTGAAACTAAATAACTTAACCCTAAAGAATGGATGGGTCAATCAACAAATTCCAGAAACAAGAACTTCATCCAAAAGAATGACAATAATGAGACCACATACCAAAACTTATGGATGCAGGCAAAGAAGTTCTTAAGGGGAATTTTACCTCTATAAATGCTTACATAAAAACATATAGAAAGAGGAGATCAATGAATTGAGCATTCAAGTAAAAAAGCCAAGAAAAAGAGTAAATTAAAAATCCCCAATAAAATATCAAATTAGAAATACTGAAAATCAAAGGTGAGATTAAACTGAAAGTAAGAGAACTATTGAACTAATAAATAAAACTAAGAGCTGGTTTTATAAAAACAAACAAACAATAAAATAGATAAACCATGGGTTAATCTGACTAAAAATAAAAGAAAAACAAATTACCAGTATCAAAAATGAAAAGGACGAATTAACCACCAACGAAGAGGAAATTAAAGCAATAATCAGGACCTACTTTTGCCAATTGTATTACAATAAATATGAGAATCTAAGTGAAATAGATGAATATTTACAAAAGTGTAGCCTGTCCAGGTTAACATAAGAGGAAAAAAAATTCCTTAAATAGTCACATTTTAGAAAAAAGAAAATGAACAAGCCATCAAAGAGCTCCCTAAGAAAAAAAATCTCCAGACTCAGATGGATTAACAAGTGAAATTCATTAAACATTTATAGAACATTTAATTCCAATACTATAAACTATTTGGAAAAATAGGTAAAACAGTAGAACCAAATTCCTATTCCTAAACACAAATATCTAAAGGTAGAAGAGCCAAAGGAGAGAAAAAAATGATCAACCAATTTTCTCAATGAATATTGACTAAAAAAATTTAAATAAAATATTAGCAAAGAGATTACAGTAATTTATCACCAGGATAATACACTATGTCCAGGTGAGATTTACAATAGAAATGCAGGGTGGTACAACATTAGGAAAATTATCAGCATAATTGACCATATCAATAACAAAACTAACAGAAATCATATGATTTGTTATCATATGATCTCAATAGATGCACAAAAAGCTTTAGACAACATACAGCACCCACTCCTATTAAAAACACTAGAGAATACAGGAATAAATGGAGTTTTCCTTAAAATGATAAGCAGTATCTATCTAAAACTATTAGCAAGCATTATATGTAATTGGGATAAGCTAGAAGCATTCCCAATATGATCAGGGTGAAACAAGGATACCTATGATCACCACTATTATTCAATATTACACTGGAAATGTAAGCTTTACCAATGAGAAGAAAAAGAAACTGAAAGAAGTAGAACAGGCAATGAGAAAATAAAACTATCACTCTCTGCAGATGATATGTTTTATTTAGAGAATCTGCTAAAAAGTTATTAAATAAACCCACATAAATCATCAGAATTTCTATGCATAACCAACAAAGCCTAACAGAAAGCTATAAAGAGAAATTTCATTTAAAATAACTGTAGACAATATAAAATACTTAGGATTCTACTTGCCAAGACAAACCCAGGAACTATATTATATGAACACAATTACAAAACACTTTTCACACAACTGGGAAAACATACTCATGGATAGACCAAGCTAATAAATAAAAATGAAAATTTAACCTAAATTAATTTACTTATTCAGTGTCATACCAATCAAGCTATAGAGCTAGAAAAAATACTAACAAAAATCATCTGGAAGAACCAAAGGTCAAAATTAGCAAGGGAATTAACTGCGGAAAAAATGCAAAGAAGGTGAACCAAATCTAAAACTATATTATAATGCAGCAATCATAAAAACTGTTTGGCACTAGCTAAGAAACTGAATGAAAGATGAGTGGAACAGGCTAGGTACACAAAACACTGTAGTAAATAACTACAATAATCTACTGTTTGATAAACCCAAAGACTCAAGCTTCTGGAACAAACACGGACTATCTGACAAAAAGTGTTGGGAAAAATGGAAAACAGTACATCAGAAACTAGGTATAAACCAAGATATCATACCCTATAGCAAAACAGGGTCAAAATGAATACATAATTTAAACATAAGGGATTATACCATACACAAATCAAGAGAGCAAGGAATAGATTACCTGTTAGATCTATGGAAAAGGGAAGAATTTATGACCAAATAAAAGACAGAAAACATTATGAAATACAACTTGGCTAATTCTGATTACATTAAATTTTAAAAAGTGTTATATAAACAAAATCAATGCAACCAATCTTAGAAGGAAAGCAGAAAACTGAGAAACAATTTTTACAGCCCGTGTTCCTGATTAAGGTCTCATTTCTAAAGTATATAGAAAACTGAATCAAATTTCTAAGAATGTAAGTCATTTCTCAATTGATAAATAGTCAAAGGATATGAACAGGCAGTTTTCAAATGAAATTAAAGCTATCTATAGTCAAAAGAAAAAAATGCTCGTAAATCACTGATTAGAGAAATACAAATTAAAACAACTCTGAGGTATCTACAACCTCACACCTATCAGATTGGCTAATATGACATTAAAGGAAAATGACAAATGTTAGAGAAGACTGGGAAAATTGGAACACTAATGCATTTGTTAGTGGAGTTGTAATCTGATCCAATCATTCTGGAGAACAATTTGGAATTATACCCAATGGGCTAAAACCTTATCCATACCCTTTGATAACATCAATATGACTACTAAGTATGTATCCAAAAGCGATCATAAAAAAGGGAATAGGATCCACATGTACAAAAATAATTATTACAGCTCCTTTTGTGGCGGCCATGAATTGGAAACTTAAGGTCATGACCATCAATTGGGAAACAGCTAAACAAGCTGTGGTATATGCATGTAATAGAATACCATTGTTCTATAAGAAATGATGAGCAGATAGACTTCAGAAAAACCTGAAAAAATTTACATGAACTGATACTGAGTAAGGTGAGCAGCATACTGTACACAGCAACAGCAACACTGTGCAAGAATTAACTTTAATAGCTCTTCTCAGCAATACAAGGACCCAAGACTACTCCAAAAGACTCATGATGGAAAATGCTAATCACATCCAAAAAAAAAAAACTATGGAGTCTGAATGCAGATCAAAGCGTACTATTTTCACTTTTTATTCTTTGTTTTTTCTTTTACTTAGTTTTTCCTTTTGTTCTAATTCTTCTTTCATAACATGACTATTGTGGAAATATGTTCAACATGCCTGTATATGTTTAACCTATATCAGATTGCCTGTTGTCTTGGAAAGGAAGTAGGGAAGAGAAGGGAGAAAAATTTGGAACTCAAAATTTTACAAAAATGAATGTTGAAAACTATCTTTACATATACTTGAGAAAAAAGTAAAATACTATTAAGAAAAAAAAGAATGAATCAAGTCCTGATACTCTATACTTTCTCAACTCACCTTCAGCTCCCTCCATACTTTTCCTCAGTGCTTGGACTCAGCTAAGGATGTTAATCTGGAGGGTACAACCTTATGAGTTTGAGAAGAAAAGAAAAATGATCCACCCAGGATCCAGGAGTCTAGGAGGCAAGTCTTGGCCATATTTTGCAGCCAAATATGAATCAACACTCTAGGGGGTTGGGATCTAACCCAGCAGTAGCTGAGAGATGTTGCTGTGATACACATTTTAACGTGTACTTTTGGGGGCCAATAAGATTTGCCCATCATAATATTCCGTAGGTATTTTAGAAAATCTATTTTTAAAGATGTAAAAAAATCATTATTCTAGTTTGAGTATTACAAAAGTTCGGTTAAATCTGACACCATGTTCTGTACAGAAAGTTATATAGAAAAGATCTTGTTCTTCTCCCCCCACCATAAGGATGGTCTTTGTACTTCAATTCTTGATACATCTTCAAAATAACTCTTTGTAAAAGCTGACTGATTTAATTACAAAAACTAATTATGTTAATGTGTTAATGAAACTGAGAAGTCAGTCACTGACACCTAACAGCAGAGGGCAATCACACATGGCTGGGGAATTCAAGCTGACAGACAGCAACAGAAAAGATTCAAGAATAACCCTCACACTCAGAAGATGTAGCCAGGCTGACTCTGAGATAGTTGGTCTACTTACTACACCAAGGACTCTTCCTGTATCAAGGAAGATAATGCATTGATGGAACAACTGAAGGAATGCGTTCTATTCTGAAAGCCTCCTTTTAAAAGGGACTATGACAATCTACGGTATCATACTGTAAACCAAGGCAGATGCTCTTTTTAGGGAATTTAGATCTTTCTAACACCTGGAGAAAGAGAAGGCCAATTCTCAAGATCTAAATCCCATTTTCCCTAAAGGGAATAAAGCCAGAGGAAGACAATGCCTGTGAAATTAAAGATTTTTTTTTTAAACCAAGGAAGTAAAACATGCACATGGGAACTGCCCAACCTATGCTGAGGAGTCATCTAAGTGACAGATACAGAGGATATATGTACTTTTTAAACAAGCATACATACTTTTAAACAAAGGAAGGTAAAAGAATTTGGAAGGAAAGATAGGCTTAGAAAGGAATGAGTCAGTGAGCTCAATTCTCAAAGGGAAAGGAAATCCAAGTGTGGTCCTGTGATACATAAATCAAAAGACATTTTTGGTGATAAGCAGTTCACAATTCAAGGCTTGAAGCACAGACAATAAGATAGAAGGATATTTCCAAAAACCAAAAATCAAAAGACATTTTTGGTGATAAGCAGTTCACAATTCAAGGCTTGAAGCACAGACAATAAGATAGAAGGATATTTCCAAAAACCATAAAACAAGACGTGGGAAGGCCCCCCCAACCAACAATTTGAGGAATCTTTGAAGATAAGGATGTCACTTTTTTTAATACTTAATGGTATTTTAATTTTTTCCAATTACATGTAAAGATAGTTTTCAACATTCATTTTTGTATCATTTTGAGTTCCAAATTTTTCTCCCCTCCCCTTTCTACTCCTCCCTTCCTAAGACAGCAACCAATTTGATATAGGTTATACATGTACAAACATGTTAAATATATTTCCATATTATTCATGTTGTGAAAGAAGAACCAAAACAAAAAGGGAAAACCCCAAGAAAGAAGAAAACAAAAAAGTGAAAATAGTATAGTTAGATCTACATTCATAGACTCCTTACTCTTTCTCTGGATGTAAACTGCACTTTCCATCATGAGTCTTTTGGAATTCTCTTGGATCACAGTATTGCTGAGAAGAGCTAAGTCTATTATAGTTGATCTTGGCACAAATGTTGCTGTTATTGTGTTTGATGTTCTCCTGGTTCTGTTCAAGATAATAATGTCTCTTGAAGGTCATAAACAACCAAGCAGGGTCTGCTTCAAAGCTGGTGTGAGCTTAACTGGCTTCAGAGTTGCTGGTATTCTGCACATCCAACTGGGTTTACTCTCAGTTACCACAAAGGATTATTGGTATGTGAAGCCTCTGTATCTTAGTTAATATAAGCCAGTCCCCATATAGCTCTTTTCATTTACCGGGACAATTAGAGAGCTCAATTCTAGGTAGTCAGTATACTCATTTACAGAAGCATTCATACAATATCCAGGAGAGAAAGTACAGAATAGGTAGGAAATTCAAAAGAGCATGTTATACACACACTGACAGGACCAGACTAAGTGTTTAGTCTGAAAGAAAGATTTACAAACAGCAGATCACTTTTCAAATGGCTACATCTTTATCCCAAAGAAGGATTAATTTTGTTTTACTTGGCCAGAGGACAGAACTAAAACTAATGGTTAGAAACCACTACAATATATACTTTAGAAGAACTTTCACAATGAAAACCTATTCATAAAGGGAATGAGCCCCTTTATGAAGTAGAAACAATTCAGTCATGCTGCTTGAAAGGTCAGACTAAAATATTTCCAAAGTCCCTGTCAAATTCTAAAATTACATGGGTCAAAAGTAATATACTCATTATGTTTTGAGCAGGCAGGTAGGTAGACAAAAGGTATTTATTTAGCACTTACTAGTTATCAGGCAAAGTATTAAGTACTGGGTACACAAATACAAATATAACTCGCCCTCCCTAAAGACTTCAAGGTCTAAATTCCTGCCCTCAAAGAGTTTTTCTGATGAAGAAAGGCAAGACTTAAAAGGAAACTGAAAAGGAGAGGAAGAAGGGAGGACAGTGGAAGTGGAGAAAGAATCGCATGGGAGCATGGCTCAAAATTTCAGACACAGAAGCACAGCTAGGAGGGGAAAGAAGCATGATTAACTTCAGTCCATCATCAAAAATGGAGGTCCTCAAAACAACTCACCAATGGGAGAAAGGTACCTTTCTCTCCCCCTACTCCCACCAAACAAATAGTCATAAACTACAAAAGAAAATTTATTAGTTCTGGAGTAAGTCATGGGATAGACCTGGAACACACTTCACCATGTATCTAGCCAAGCCTCAAGAATCCACCAAACATTACCCTAACCATGAGAAAGTACCAAGAATTATAGAGGTCAGCAAGTCCAATTCCATGTGACCCCATGGACCATAGCACCCCAGGTCCTTCTATCTACCCTCCACTATCTCCCAAAGTCTGTCCAAGCTCATGTTTATTATTTCCATGACACTATATATTCATTTCATCCTCTACTGTCCCCTTTTCCTTTTACCTTCAATCCTCCCCACCATCAGGGTGTTTTCCAGCATGTACTGTCTTCTTATTATGTGACCAAAGGATTTAAACTTCAGTTTCAGTATTTGCTCTTCAGTGAACAGCCTGAAGTAATGTCTTTAAGTATTGACTTTTTTTATCTCCTTGCTCTCCAAAGGACTGTCAAAGTCTTTCTTCTCCAACACAATTTGAAAGTGTAGAATCTGTAACACTTAGCTTTCCTTATAATCCAACTCTCACAGCCATACATTGCTACTGGAAAAACCATAGCTTTGACTATGGTTTGTCAACAAGGTGATATCTCTGCTTTTTCGTTTTTTACTATAGCATAACTGCTAAGAAGCAAGCATTTTTAATTTTGATTTCATGGCTGCAACTGCCATTTGCAATGATTTTTGAGCCCAAGAATATAAAATCTGACACTGCTTCCACTTTTTCTCCCTCTACTTGCCTAGAAGTAATAGGACCAGTTTCTAAGACCTTAGTTTTTCACCCTCATCAAGAGTCTTTTATACTTTCCTCTTTTGTCCTCATCAAAAGATTTCTTAATTCCTTTTTACTTTCTGTCATCTGAGTGTTATTGTCTAAATATCTGAGATTGTTGCTATATCTCCCAGCAGTTTTAATTCTGACTTGTGACTGATCCAGCCTACACTTCCCATGATGTACTCTGCATAGAAGTTAAGTAAATAAGGTGACAACACAGACTTCATACTCCTTTTCCAATCTTAAATCAATCGTTTCACATTCAGTTCTAATTGTTGATTCCTGGACTCAGGAGAAAAGTAACATGATCTGGTAACTCCCATACCTTTAAGAACTTGCCACATGTTGTTGTGATCCATACAGTCAAAAGCTTTAATGTAGTCAATTAATCAGAAGCAATTTTTTTTTCCTGGAACTCTCTTGCTTTCTCTATAATCCAGCAAATACTGTCATTTTGGTCTCAAGTTCCTTGACTGAAAACCAGTCTACTCTTCTGGTAATTCTCAGTTCAGGTGCAGTGGATAGAGCACCAGTGCAGGAGTCAGGAGGATCTGAGTTCAAGTCTCACCTCAGACACTTGATACTCACTAGCTGTGTGACCTTGGGCAAGTCATTTAACCCTAATTGCCTCATCCTGGGTCATCTCCAGTCATCCTAATGACTATCTGGTCACTGGATTCAGATGGCTCTGGAGGAGAAGTGAGGCTGCTGACCTGCACACCCCTCCCTCGCTCAAAACAAAATCAAATGCAAGTCATGTCATTATTTCTCTGATGGCATGGTCTTCTTAGGCAACGAAGGATAAACACACACCTATAATTCTCAGTTCACATATTGCTGAAGCCTTCCTTGCAGAATCTTAAGCATAACTTTGCTGGCATGTGAGATGAATTCAACTGTTTGGCAATCTGAACATTCCTTGGCATTAACCTTCTTTAGGATTGGGACATAAACTACTCTGTTCAGTCCAGTGACCACTGTTGACTTTTGTGCAGCACTTTTAACAGCACTATCCTTTCTAATTTTAAACAGCTCAGCTGAAATTCTATCATTGTTCATAATGTTTCCTGAGAGAACTGATTATTCCTAAAACCTGAGAGAAATGGTTATTAATAACTAATGATATGGGGAGATCCAGTTATCCTTTTCCTAAATTTCCCCCTCATTTTAAAGCTGTCTCTGAAGGCTGAATTAACTTTCTTCTCAATCATTGGTCAGACCATCCTTAAAAGCTAAAGTTGTTCTCGAATTTGTACTCCAATAAGGTTTGGGTAGGGATACATGCTTTAATTAGATTGCCCAAGGCTGGGGGTAATTTAAAAGTAAATGACATAAAGTTATACTTCCAAGCCCTTCATGAGAATATGTTCACTTCTCTTTGTAATATTCATTCTTTCATTAATTGTGAACCAATCAGAGTTGATGGCCATCCTCAGGAAGATGCATATTGTCAAGGAAATATAAGCTATGAGCCCTCAACCATGTGGGTCCTTGACATTTGGAGTGCCACTGACTTCTTTGTATTAATAAGACTAGAATTAACTAATAAAATAATCATTTTTAAATTAAACAGAATAATTAAAAAATGTGTTGAACTTTTTAAACATCACAGGCCCACTTGACTTCATTTTCCAGGTTTTCTGGCTCTAGATCCATAACCACACCATTGTGATTAACAATATGGTTATCACCTCTCCCTAATCTCTTCTGCTTCTGATATTTCCCCACAAATTTTTACTTTTATTATGCCTATTTTTGTATGAAACATTCCTCTGATATCTCTCATTTTCCTGAAGAAATCACTTCTCTTTTCCCTTCTATTGTTTTCATTTATTTCTTTGCAGTACTCATTAAAAAAAAAACCTTATCTCTCCTTGCTATGTGTTCAAAGAGGACTAGCATCTATGTTATGATGATTTGCCAAGCCCTTTTCAGCTCACTTTTGGCATCCACCTGGACTTAACTCTCCTCTGTGGCTCCAAGAAGCTGAAGCATGCTCATTGGCCACATCTCAGGAGAACTGTCTTGGCAAACAGACTGAACCAAGTTGACAGTAACTGATGGGCCACAAACCCACTAATGAATTAGGGGGGGTACTTGTGTGTTCGTCCTTCATTACCTAAGAAGACTATGCCATCAGAGAAATAATGACCATGACTTGCACTTGACTTTGTTTTGAGCGAGGGAGGGCTGTGTAAGGTCAGCAGCCTCACTTCTCCTCCAGAGCCATCTGAATCCAGTGACCAGATATTCATGAGGATGACTAGAGATGACCCAGGATGAGGCAATTGGGGTTAAGTGACCTGCCCAAGGTCACACAGCCGGTGAGTGTCAAGTGCCTGAGATGAGATTTGAACTCAGGTCCTCCTGACTCCTGCACTGGTGCTCTATCCACTGCACCACCTAGCTGCCTCAGGGGGTACTCACCTCACAAGGATGTAAAGACTTCCCCTGGTGGAATGGATGGATAAAAACAATCTGTTCCAACAGTCACAAAGGTGGCTGAAGCAGGTACTAGGGAGCACTTTGAGCTTGATCAGACACTGAAAACCTCAAGATCATCCACTGCATCCAACGGTACCACTAGCTATGCTGACTTTTGTCTTGCCACTGGACTCCAATGATTCTGGAAGAGAGTAAAGTTGACAGCTGTGTGCCAACTCTGCCTCACTTAAATCCAATTCCCGCATGAGTCAAGACATCATCCTGTGATGTCAGTCAGAGGTCATCTTTGAAAATGAAGGAAAAACAACATTCTCTGAAATTCTACATTCAGAAGACCAAAACTGAATAAAAAGTATGGTCTTCAAATACAAGACTTAAGAGAAACACAAAAAGGTGGGGTAAAAAAATAACATAAGAGATTCAATAATGTTAAACTATTTATATTCCTACATGGCAAGATGATATTTGTAACTCTCAAAAACTTTATCATTATAATAACAACTAGAAGGAGCACATATAGGTAGAGAGTAAAAGTGCAAGATGTCTATAATGGAATGAAAGAAAAAAAATCAAGAGGTGAGAAGAGGGCACTGGGCAAAAAGGGAAGGGGGAAATAGAATGAAGAAAATTATCTCACATAAAAGAAGCATGAAAGAGCTATCACAGTGGAGAGGAAAATGGAGGGTGACAGGCAAATATTGAACCTTTCATCAAAATTGGCTCAAGAAGGAAATAACATACCAACTACGTTGAATACAGAAATCTATATTGTCCATAAAGAAGTAAAAAGGGGCAGAGAAAAGATGAGGGAGGAGAGGGACTCATGGAAGGGAGGGCAGACTGAGAGAGGCAGTGATCACAAGTAAAACACTTGTGAGGAGAGACAAGATGAAAGGAGAGCTAAGGATAAACAAGAAGAAAATAGGATGGAGGAAACATCAGAGTTAATATTACTGAATGTGAACAGATTAAACTTACTCATAAAATGGAAACAGATAAGAAAATAAATAAAAAACAGAATCCTATAATATGTTCTGTACAAGAAATCCATTTGAAGCAAAGAGACGCACACAAAGAGGCTAAAGCACAAACAAATATGTTGCACTTGAAATAAAAAAAAAGGCTAACAATCATATCTCAAAGCAAAAGCAAAAATATACCTAATTAAAAGAGATCAGAAAGGAAACCAGGTCTTGTACCATATATACAAAACATGTATGAACCAAATGGCATAGCACCTAAATTTTTAAAGAAGTTAAATGAGTTACAGGTGGAAACAGACATAACTATACTAGCGGGGGAACTGAAATTTCCCCTTGTAGAACTAGATAAATCTAACCAAAAGAATCAACAAGAAAGAAGTTAAGGAGGTGAACAGAATTCTAGAAAAATTAGATATGGTAGCTCTCTGGAGAAAACTGAATGAGCATATAAAGAAATATACCTTTTTCTCAGCAATACATAGAACTTACACAATGACCATGTATTAGGGCACAAAATCCTCACAACCAAATGCAGAAAAGCATAAATTCTAAATGAATTCTTTTCAGATCATAATATAATAAAAATTATATTCCATAAAGAGCAATGGAAAGATAGATAAAAGATTCATTAGAAATCAAATAATCTAATCCTAAAAAATGAGTGAGTCAAAGAATACATCATACACCATCAATAATTTCATTAAAGAGAATGACAACAATGAGACAACATACCAAAATTTATGGGAGGCAGCCATTGCAGTACTGAAGAGAAAATGTTTATCTCTACATGCTTACAGAAATAAAATAGAGAAAGAACAGATCAATGAATCTGAAAAAAGTCCAACAAATTAAAACCCCCAATTAACCTCCAAATTGGAAATCCTGAAAATCAAAGGAGGAATTAAAAAAAAAAAAGAAAGAAAGAAAACCATCAAACTAATAAATAAAACTAGAACCTTGTTTATATGGGAGGAGGGAAGGATGTTGGAAGGGGAATGACAATAAAACAGATAAACCAATGGTTAATTTTGTTTTAAAAAAAGGAAAGAAAAAAACAAATTACCAGGACTGTAAATGAAAGGGGTGCATTCACCACTAAAGAAGAAAAAATTAGAAGCTATTTTGCCCAATTATATTCCCAAAAAGGGACAACAGATATGAAATGAACATTTACAAAAATATAAATTGCCCAGATTAAAAGAGAAAATGGAATACTTAAATAGTCAAGTTTTAGAAAAAGAAATTGAACAAACCATCAATGAGCTAAGAAAAAAAACAAAACTCCGGAGCCAGGTTGGATTAACAAATGAATTGTACCAAACGCTGAAAGAAAATTAATACTAATACCATATAAACTATATGGAAAAATATGTGGAGTCTTACCAAATTCCTTTTATAATGCAAATATGGTGCTGATACCTAAATCAGTTTCAGAACCAAAACAGGAAAAGAAAACTCTAGACGAATATCAGTGATAAATATTGATGCAAAAATGTTAAATAAAACACTAGCACAGAGATTACAGTAACATATCACAAAATTCATACAATGTTACCAGTGAGATGTATACCAGAAATGCATAGCTGGCTCAATATTCTAAAAAAAAAAACTATGAGCATAACTGACCATATGAATTAAAAACAAAACAACCAAAATCATATGGATTTTCTGAAGAGATGCAGAAAAAACGTTTGATAAAATATAACACATTCCTATTAAGAATGCTAGAGAGCATAGGAATAAATGGCGCTTACCTTAAAAATAATACCTTAAAAGCTTTAAATAGTAAGTAACATTCATCTGAAATTATCAGCAAGCATTATATGTAATGAGGATAAAAGCTTTCCCCAATACAATCAGAGATGAAGCAAGGATGCCCATTATCACCACTATTATTTAATACTATAGTAGAAATGCTGGCTATAGCAAGAGAGTGGAAAAATGGAAGGAACTAGAACAGGCAATGAGGAAACAAAAACTATCACTCTTTCCAGATGGTATGATGATATACTTAAAGAATCAACTAAAAAACTACTTGGAATAATTAACTTTTGCAAAGTTGTAGGATACAAAAGAAATCCACATAAATCATTAGCATTTCCATACATGACCAACAAAGACCAGCAACAATAGAAAGAGAAATTCCATTTAAAATAACTGTAGAAAATATAAAATACGAACACATACACACACACACACACACACACACACACACACACACACAAAGGAGTCTCCCTGCCAAGACAACTATATGAATAGTTGTAATTTCTATATGAAGAGAGTCATAAAACACTTATCACACAAACAAAGAGAGATCTAAACAACTGGAAAATATTAATTACTCATGGGGAGGCCAAGACAATATCATAAAAATAACAGTTCTACATAAATTAATCTATTTATTCAGTACTATAACAATCAAACTATCAAAAAAAAGTTTTATAAAGCTAGAAAAAATAATACAACTAGAAAATAGTATGGCAGAAATGAGATATAAACCAACATCTCACCATATGCCAAGATAAGTTCAAAATGAGGGCATGATTTAGTTACAAAGGGTGATATCATAAGCAAATTGAGAAAACATGGAACAGATTAACTGTCAGATCTATGGATATGTGAAGAACTTAGGACCAAACAAGACAAAGAGATCATTTGAAATGTAAAATGCTTCACTTTAATTGTATAAATTAAATTTCACAAAATTAGAAGGAAAGCAAAAAACTAGAGAAAAAAACTTTTACAGTATCTCTGATAAAGCCCTCATTTCTCAATTATACAGAGAACTGAGTCAAATTTATATTACAAGTGATTCACCAACTGATAAATGGTCAAAAGTCATGTACAGTTTTCAGATGAAGAAATCAAAAAATCCATACTCATATGGAAAAATGCTCTAAATCACTATCAATTAGAGAAATGCACATTAAAACAACTCTGGGTATTACCTCACACCTATCAGATTAGCCAATATAACAAAAAAAGGAAAATCAGAAATGATGAAGGACATGTGGGAAAACTCAAGATGCTAATGCACTGTTGGTGGAGTTGTAAACTGAAACAAAAATTCTGGAGAAAAAAATTAGAACTGTGCCCAAAGGACTATAAAACTGTCCATACTCTTTGACCCAGCAATACCACTATTTGGTCTATATCCCAAGAGATTAAAAAGAAAATCAAAAAGATGTATACACTGAAAAATATTTATAATAGCTCTTTTCTGGTGGCTAAGAACTGGAAACTGAGGAAATACCCATCAACTGGGGAATGGATGAACAACTTGTGATATAGAATTGAGATGGAATATTATGGTGCTATAAGAAATGACAAGCAGGATAATTTCAGAAAAACCTAAACAACCTTATATGAACTAATAAAGAAAGCGAAGTAAGCATAACCAGAACATTGCAAACAATAACAGCAACATAGGATGACAATCAACTGTGATTAGCTTAACTTTTCTCATTAATACAATGATTCAAGAAAATCACAAAGGACTGATGATGAAAAATGTTATCCATCTCCAGAGAAAGAACTGATGTTACCTGAATACAGATGGAAGGACACTATTTTTCACTTTTTCTGTTTTTGTAGATATTCTAGTCTTCTTGCACAAAATAACTAATACAGAAATTTTTTTACATGACTGCACATGTATAACCTATATCAAACTACCCACTGTCTTTGGAGGGGAGGGATATAATTTGGAATTCAAAATTGAAAAAAATATTAAATGTTAAAATTGTTAAAACTTAATTACATAAAATTGTTAAATAAAATATTACAAAAGTTGTGGATGGTCATTTTTTTTTAAATCTGCATTCACTTGGGAATATCTTTCCCTTTCTCCTCTGTTTTTTGCTTTCCATCTTTCCTCAGCTATTTGTAATGCCTCATCAGGTAAGTCATTTTGCATTCTTATTCCTTTTCTTTACAATAACTTTTTTGTTGTAGCTTCTTGTACAACATTGAAAACCTCTGTCCACAGTTCTTCAGGCACTCTTTATCTACTAGATCTAACCCCTTAAATCTCTTCATCACCTCTACTTCATAGCCATTAAGAATATTATTTAGGTTATACCTATATCATCTGATGATTTTCCCTACTTTCGTCAATTTAAATCTGCATTTTGCAATAGAATTCATGATCTGAGACATAGCTCCAGCTTGTTTTAACTGACTGCAGAGCGAGCGCCTCCACCTTCGGCTGCAATCTATAATCAGTCTGTGATGTCCATATGTAGGGTCACGTTTTGGGTTGCTGAAAAAGTGTTTGAATGGGCATGCAGCTGAAAAAGCTGGAAAAAGAACAAACTGAAAATCCCCAATTAAATACCAAACTATAAATACGGAAAACCAAAGGAGAGATTAATAAAACTGAAATTAAGAAAACTATTGAATCAATAAGACTAAGAGCTGGTTTCATGAAAAAAAGCAATAAAATTGATAAATCTTTGATCAACTTGACTATAAAATAGAAGAAAACGAAATTACTAGTATCAAAAATGAAAAGGGTGAATTCACCTCCAATGCAGAGAAAATTAAAACAATAATTAAAAATTATTTTGCCCAACTGTATGCCCACAAATTTGACAATCTTAGTGAAATGAATGAATATTTATAAAAATATATAAATTGCCCAATTAACAGAAAAGGAAGTAAAACTAACCTCATCTCAGAAAAAGAAACTGAACAAGGCATCAGTGAACTACGTAGGAAATCTCCAGGGTCAGATGGATTTACCAGCAAATTTCATCAAACATTTACAGAACAGTTAATTCCAACATTATACAGATTATTTGGGAAAATTCGTAAAGGACTCCTACCAAATTCTTTTTATGATACAAATATGGTGCTGATACCTAAGCCAGGAAGAGTCAAAACAGAGGAAAAAAATTATAGACCAATCTCCCTAATGAATACAGAGGCAAAAATTTTAAATAAGATATAAGCAAAAACATAACAGGAACTTTTCACTTTGATCAGGTAGGATTTCTACCGGGAATGCAGGGTTGGTTCAATATTAGGAAAACTATTAACATAATTGATCATATCAACAACAAAACTAACAGAAACCATATGACTATCTCAATAGATGCAGAAAAAGCTTTTGACAAAATGCAGCACCCAATCCTACTGAAAACACTGGAGAGCATAGGAATAAATGGAGCCTTCCTCAAAATATTAAGTATTATCTACTTAAAACCATCAGCAAGTATTATGTATAATGGGGATAAACTAGATACATTTCCAATAAGATCAGGGTTAAAATAAGGAGGCCAATTATCACCACTATTATTCATTTGCTTCAACAATAAGAGAAGAAAAAACATTGAAGGAATTAGAAGAGGCAAAGAAACTAAGTTATGACTCATTGTAGACGATATGAAGATATACCAAATCCTATAGAGTCAAGTAATAAACTACTTGAGATAATAAACAACTCTGGTAAAGTTGCAACATACAAAATAAACCCACAAAATCATCTGCATTTCTATATATTACTAACAAAGTCCAACAGCAAGAGAGAGAAAGAAATCTCACTGAAAGATACGGTAGACGCTATAAAATATCTGGGAGTTTATCTGACAAAAAAAAACCCAGGGACTATATGAATACAATTACAAAACACTTCTCATACAAATAAAGTCAGATGTAAGTAACTGGAAAAACATCAGTTGCTCATGAGTAGACCAAGTTAATATAATAAAATTGACAATTCTACCTAAATTAATTTACTTAGTGATATATACCAATCAAACTACCAGAAAATTATTTTCTAGAGCTAGAAAAAAAAATATCAAATTGATCTGGAAGAACAAAAGGTCTAGAATATCAAATGAATTAATGAAAATAAATGCCAGGGAAGGTGGCCTAGCCCTACCAGATCTCACATTGTATCATACAACAGCAATCATCAAAACCACTTAGTACTAGTTAAAAAATAGAGGGGTAGACCAGTGGAATAGGTTAGGTACTCAAGACACAGTAGTCAATGAATATAGCAGTCTACTTTTTGATAAACCCAAAGATCCTAGCATCTGGGATAAGAACTCACTGACAAAAACTGCTGGGAAAACTGTGGCAGAAACTGGACATAGACCATTATCTGTCATCATACACAAGAATAAAGTCTAAATGGATACATGATATAGGTATAAAGGCTGATAATATAAACAAATTAGGGGAGCAAGGAATAGTGTATTTGTCAGATTTATGGATAATGGAGTAATTCATGATCAAACAAGAGATAGAGAACACTATGAAGTGCAAAATGTATAACTGTGATTGCATTAAATTGAAAAGTTTTTGCACAAACTCAATGCAACCAAGATTAGGAGGGAAGCAGAAAACTGGAAAAGAATTTTTGTAACTAGTGTCTATGATAAAGGCCTCATTTCTAAAATATATAGAGAACTGAGTCAAATGTACAAGAATACATTCTCCAGTTGATAAATGGTGAATGGATGTGAACACCTAGTTTTCAGAGGAGGAAATTACAGCTATCTGTAGTCATATGAAAAAATGCTCTAAATCACTACCGATTAAAGAGATACAATTTAAAACAACTCTGAGGTACCACATTACACCTATCAGATTGGCTAACATGACAAAACAGGAAAATGACAAATGTTGGAGAAGATGTGGGAGAGTTGCAATACTAATTCATTGCTGATGGAGCTGTGAACTGTGAGGAAGAAATGGATATCCCAGGATGGCAGAATTTATCTTATTTCTCCCTCAAGGGAATGGGCTAAAAGCAATGGATCCTATGAAAACTAGGAACCAAGGCTACAACAGGGGGAATTTAGAGATTTGGTAAGGTATTTGCAAGGAATACCAATAAAACCAGGAAAAAACTGGCAGGATTGTGTAGGAGAGGCTGGATTTTATTAACAGGTTACCATATTATGTGTGAAGGAAAAGACAAGAGGCTGAAGGAAAAAATTCAGGTGGAAAAATAGTTAGCTAGTTTTCATGGGTATTCTCAGCATTCAGGCTCTCCTTTAAAAGAGCAAGGTGGGGGTGGTTTCTCAGGAAGAAGAAAAGTTTGTTCATTTCGCTCAGAAAAAGAAGGTGAGCAAAAGAAGTGTGCATACAACCTTTGTAGAGATACAGCCTAGTTGCCAGGGCAATGACTGCCATGAGAGTGCATGAGAGGAAAATGAAACAATGTTAGAGAAGCAGACTTCTCAAGCAGAAGAATGCCCCATACTAAAGTGAAAGCAAGAGAGTCAAGGGGGGAACACAGTGTTTGGAGAGATAACTGAGGATTTTACTCAGCAGAATGTCACAGATATTTTGAGTCAGTTCACCCAAATGATGGGAGAATTGTTAGTGTCTTATATGGTGACAATCAGTGATGTCAGAGGAGTATTTATAAATGGCGTATGTATATTGCTTGAAATTTATAGGTATTAGAATTGTTTTGCCTAGTAAGTTTTTTGGGATTACAATATGCCATGAGGTAACAATACAACTAATCTGTTAGCTTTGGCTGCAGAAGAATGCAGTAAGCAGTATCCTACTGACTCTATGAGGCCTAATGGAGACAGACCCTGTTATTCACTTAGGGACTGTATACAAAAGCTAAAGGAGGAGGTAATGAAGACTGCTGCAATGATCAAAAATGCAGATATGTACTATGCTAGCCCCTTGGCAGTTTCTCACAGGAATACAATAGTGAAGACATCTCCAGTTCATAAACACCTAGTTTTGACTCTAATAACTGGGGAAATAGGACTTTCCTTTGGAAGTGCTAGACAAGATTTCACAGTTAAGTGACTTACAGGACTGGGGAAAAGATAAATTTCTTCTTTAAGAGAAGAGTAAACCGCCAGTGGATTCAAAATAAGAACAGACTCAGAAGGAAAGGATTGTTTCCTGCTCTACGGAGAGCAGGGGTAGATTTTTGGAAGCATACATGGTATTCCAACTAATGAACTATACAGAATGTACCAAGAAAAAAGGGTTTGATACTAGACAATATAGAGAAATAAGAACTGCCTCTATAGATCCTCCCGAACCCTTGTATCCAAGTTTATCATACCTTCAGGAAGAATAGGAAATTGTTTGAGTCCCAGCTCAGATTAAAGAAATACACAGACAGGATTACAGACCCCATATCAATTTGACCATATATTGGAAAAATGAATCAAATATTGTAACTAGGGCATTACTAGGCACTGGGGCAGAGGATTCCCTTATATATAACTGATAAATTTAAACATGAAACTCCTATCACCATCACAGGACTAGGAAAAGCTGAAATACCAGCCAGACAAATCAAATTCATGATAAAAATTGAACAATCACCTAAGAAAGAATATACTATGTTAACTGTACCCATTCCTGAACATATCACTGGAATAGATGTACTGAGAGGTATGACTAAATTTACCTGAGGGGAGATACCAATTCGCAGTAAAGAAAATAGGAATTAATATAGCTTTAGTGGGTAAAATAAAAATGGACCCAATCACTTTACCTGAATCTTCTGAAGTAACTACTTTAAAGCCATACTGGGTGCCAAGTGGGCAAGATGAAACCATCAGTGCTATAAAGGAATATGCTGAGGCAGGACTGTTAGTCCCTACAACCACTTGATAGAATAATCCTGTCTGGCTAATAGAACTGTGACTGAACATGTGGATGAATTATTGCTACTTGGTGTACAGTTTACCCACTACATAGATGATATCATGATATAGGAAAAAAATGTAACAGAAGTGGAGAAGAGTTTAACTCTTTTAATTGAGTGCATAAAAAACAAAGGGTAGAAAGTTAACCCTGAAAAGATTCAAGAGCCAGCTCAAACTATAAAATTTGGGGTCATACAATGGAATAAGGGGCTGTGAGAGATTCTCCTGCAAGCTTGACAAAGGATTCAGGATTTTCTTATCCCCACCAATAAGAAAGAGGCCCAAAAGTTTATAGGATTATTTAGATATTGGTGACATCATATACAGCATCCAGAACAAATGTGAAACCCTTATATAATATTCCTAGGAAAAAATATGAATTTGATTAGGGACTTAAGCAGAGTAAAGCTTTTGAAGAAGTAAAGGGTGCTATACAATTGGCCCTAGATTTATGGCCTATCCAAAGCAGCCCAGTGGAATTACAAGTGACTGTACAGGATGAATATGCAAACTGGAGTTTATGGCATAAACAACCAAGCTGAAATGTACCCACAGGATTTTGGTCTAAAAAACTCCCTTTATATAGAGTTCAATATACCTCTTTTGAAAAGCAGTTGTTAGCTGTATATTGGGCCTTGCTAGAGACTGAACAATTGACTCTGGGTCATGAAGTAATATTAAGACCTGGAATCTCAATTATGACCTGGGTAATGAGTACCCCAGCTTCCCACAGAATTGGACATGCACAAGAGGCTGCATAATTAAATGGAAACTGATCTAAAACAGGCAAAAGTGGAGTTCCTGCTTTACATGAATCTATAGCAAATATAGATACCGAGGGAAATGATACACTCCCTGAACCAAAGCAACAGTTGGTATGGTCCTTGGGTAAATGAAATGAGGGGTATGATGGATGAACTGAAGAAAAGAGATATGCATGGTTTACTGATGGGGCAGCAAAACATTTGGGCCACAAAAGATATTGCAAACTGGTAGCCTATAACCTATGTACTAGGTGGACTTTGGAAAGCACTGGGATAGGTGGAAGTAGTCAATATGCTGTAAAAGCAAAAACTCTGACACTACACAGGTTCTTTGATCTGCTTTTCTAAAAGCAAAGCAACTTTTGAAGTGTCCTGTCAACAATTACTTTAATTAAGAACATGGATCATTCACTTAGTTCAGAGGGAAAAGTCAGTACCCTGAATTTCTGAGAAAATACATAGAAATCAAATCAACAGACATGGCTTCCAGCTGCCTGACAAATCAACAAACAGATAACTGTCTGACCATGCATACATAGTTATCAGAGAGAGAAGCATCAATGTCTGGTTTTCAAAGCCAGGGGCTCCTTAGTGACTTCCCAGAATCTCACCCCCTAATCAAGCTTTCCTTAACAGGCAAGTCCATTAATGGGTAGGGAAGATCTTTAAACTCTCATAGTTACCACTACATATGCTGAACTTATGGAAGTACATCAAGCTATCAAAATAGAACAAGGAAGACAGTGTCATATATTCACTGATTCATAAGTGGTCCTAATGGGCAGAAAAACCAAAATTGGGAAATTCATGGGAAACAAGTTTGGGGCAAAGAATTATGGGAAGATATATGGCACATGTCTTTGCTTACTAATTTTTCAGTTTTTCATATGGCCCTCAGCATGCCAGAACATGAGTACAATACACATGTTGATCAACTAGCAAAGAACGCTACTCATCATATTGCCCCTACTATGACATCAATTGATGATCTGGTACTAGTAAAATGGGTCCAACAAATGGCTAGCCATTTAGGAGTCCAGGCCACACACTAGTGGGCACAAGATCAAGGTATTAGTATCTCTCATTAATTGTTAAAACAAGTAGCAGAGGAATATTATATATGTCAGTTGGAAAAGGAACAAACTGTTCCTCAGGTAGAAACTGGAGAGATAGCAAGGCAAAGGTACCAACTCAAATTTGGCAAATAAATTATATTGGACCCCTACCCAAAGATAAAAGATGCAAATTTAAATGTACTTATGTTGACACCTGTTCAGGTGTACTAGTGTCTTATCCTTATAAAAATATGACCCAGAAAAACACTTGTAAAAGTTTAGATATCTTAAGTCTGTACTATGGAACCCCAAAGCAGATCCAAAATGACAATGGATCACATTTCAGAAGTAATGAAACGAAGAGATATTGTATATTAAACAATATAGAATGGAGATATCATATTCCATATTATACACAAGCAAGTTAATTAAAAAATGAATGGATTATTGAAAGAATAGTTAAGGAAGTTAAGTTCTAGTAATTCTCATCAAAATTGGAAAGATAATTTGTTCATTGCTTTACATAATTTGAATAATAATTGGGACGAAATACACCTGTAGTTAGAATAGTAACCCCAAATCTGTGAATTAGAAAACAACAAACATATAAGATTCCAAACACTGAGTACTGGACTGAGAGGTCAGATGTCCCAGCACCATATCCAAGAACATCTAATTTGGCAGATATGATTTACATTATTTAGAGGACTTTAGGTTGGACAGAAAAGGAATAAGAAAAATCTCTACTGGAATAGGTATGAGAATCCATAAAATCATTTTGGCCAGAGATTATTTAAATCAGAATTAGCAGCTCAAGGAATATATGTGTTGTCTGGACTCATAGATTCTAATTATCAAAGAGAAATTATTGTGACATTCCAAAATTTAGGTGAAGAACCTATATAGATTTTTTAAAATGACAAAATAGTTCAAGTGATTATTATTCCTAGAGAAACAGTACCCCTTCTGAAAACTGACCTTATTTTGAAAGGAGGCCTATCAAAGTAACTAGCAGAGGAACTAAAGGTTCAGATCTACTGATAAAATAAAAATTAGGAGCTGAAGTATGGGTAAAATGGAAACCAGAAGATGTCCCACAGGATGAGAAAATTGTAGCACAAGGGAAGGATAATACCATAACTTGTTTATTCAGAAGAACATGATTACCTAGTTGTACCCCTACTTCATATGTTCTACCATGAATGAGGCTATGATAGTGGGTTCAGGGACTCCAGAAGCACGGCTGACCCTATATGAACCCTGCATCTGGTTATTATATCCTTGTCTTTTTTTTTTTTTTTTTTTGCTTTTTGTCTGTTAAAAACTTATTTGCTAGATTTGTTTCAGGCAGGCTTAGTACCCTCCACCTGCAGATGCCTGATTGTGTAAGTTGGATGTCACCCCTGTCCATGAGTATGATCTGTCATCCCTGGACCTGGTGCTGACCAAGATCTGAATGCCAGCTGAAGAACCGACTTCTCAAGGCAGGGACATCTCTATGTTCAATTTCAGTAGGAATTTCCTGTAGCTATAGAAGAGACTTTTACCCCTTACTCCACGATTTTAGGGCCCATTTGTATGAGGGAGAAATGATGGGGTGCTTGTGCTCAAGCGCCCCCCCAAGATAGTTTTATATATTATATTGTTGTAAAGTTCTATTGACAGCAGTTGCCTAAGACATTGTTTTATATGCTTATCTTCTGTCACCCCTCTTACAATTCTGTTGATACCAATTGCCCCACCAACCCATGTAATCAATATGAAAGACCTTGGGGTCAAATATGGGAAGATCTTTCCCATTCATTAATAAGCCCATAAGACCTGCTTAAATCACACAGAAGCCTAAGTAACTGTGGTGGGAGGAGCTTGTTAAACAGGTGGTACAGAAGGATGGAGCAGAACTGGGAAGAAGTTGGTGAGAGCAGTTAGAGTGGAGGGAGGAGAGGACACAGGCAAGCAAGCAGGTGTAGCTAGACTCCTAAGTGTTTATTTGTGGGAAGGCCCCCCGGAAGAGAAGACCATGACTGGAGAATGGTTTTGTCCCCTGATAATGTGTACTGACTTCTTGGTTGCTATGAGCAATTTGGCTTTCTGGCATCTGAATAAATGTTTTTCTTCTGATTTCTATATGGAGAGTCTATTATACTTTTCAAATCAGAACTACACAGGTATATTAACAAATTGAAATGTTTTTGCACAAACACAATGCAACCAAGACTGAGAGGGAAGCAGAAAACTGGGAAACAATATTTACAAATAATGCGTGCAATAAAGACCTCATTTCTAAAATATATAGAGAACTGAGTAAACTTTACAAGAATACAAAAGTTATTCTCCAATTGATAAACAGTCAAAGGATATGAACAGGCAGTTTTCACAGGAAGAAATTAAAGCTATCTATAGTCATACAAAAAAATGCTCTAAATCACTACTGATTAGAGAGACCCAAAAATCAAAACAACTCTGACGTACCACATCACACCTCAGACTGGCTAGCATGACAAAACAGGAAAATGATATATGCTGGAGAAGATTTGGGAGAGTCTGAACATTAATTCATCACTGGTGGAGCTGTGAGCTGATCCAACCACTCTGAAGAGCAATTTAAAACTATGTCCAAAGGGCTATAAAAGTGTCCATACCTTCTGACACAGAAATACTGCTTCTAGGGCTGTATCCCAAAGAGCCCATAAAAAATGGGAAAATGACCCACATGTACAAAAATATTTATAGCATCTCTTTTTGCAATGTCCAAGAACTGGAAATTGAGGGATTGCCCATCAATTGGGGAATGCCTGAACAAGTTGTGGTATATGAATATAATGGAATACTATTGTGCTATAAGAAATGACGAACAGGCAGACTTTGGAGATACCTGAAAAGATTCGATGAACTGATGCTGTGAAGTGAGCAGAACCAGGAGAATATTGTACACAGTAACAGCTACAGTATGCAAGGACTGTTTTTGATAGTCTCAGACCTTCACAGCAATGCAAGGACCTAAAACATTTCCAAAGGACTCAGGATGCAAAATGCCATCCACTGGGGCAGACCATATTCTCTTCTGTTATGTTTTCTTCTGTTTTTTTTTTTTTTTTATGGTTTCTCCCATTCGTTTTAATCCTTCTATGCAATATGATTAACGTAAAAATGTGCTTAATGTGAATGAATGTGTAGAGCCCACATAAGACTGCATGCTGTCTTGGGGAGGGAGGCAAAAGGAAGGGGGAGAAAATTTGGAACTTATGGAAGTGATTGTTGAAAAGTGAAAACAAATTAATAAATCTGGGGAAAAAGAAAAACAGTGTTTGCTTTGACCAGTGAGTTATCTTGACAAACTCCATTAGTCTCTGCTCTGCCTCATTTTGTTCCCCACGGCCATTATTTCAATTTTTTTTTTATTTCCTACTTAAGCTCTTATGATGAATGCGACATGGTTTTCCTCTAATTATTCAACTTTGGCCTCTTTTGCATCAGTAGTTGGAGCGCAGGCTTGTATTACTGTCATGCTGAATGGTTTCCTTGGATTCAAACAGATACCATTCTGTCACTTTTGAGATTATACCTCGCTACTGCTTCTCTCACTCTTTTATATTGACAAAGACAGCTATTCCATTTCTTCTATGGAATTCTTGCCCATAATAGCATATATAGTATTCAACTGAATTAAATTCTCCAATTCTCATCCATTTAAGTTCACTGACACTCAAGATGTAAATATTTAATCTTTCCATCTCCTGTTTGTACACATCCAGCTTATGTTGGTTCATAGATCTTATATTCTAGTTTCCTACTCAACGCTGAGTTTTACAGCATCAGTCTTTTCTTTTGTAAACAGACACAGACACATACCCAATAATATCTCTGTTCTTTCCCTCTTGTGTTTTTATTCCATTCTACTCTACCTTTCCACTGTTCCCTCTAGAATGTGGGCCAAAATATTAACAAATTGCCCTTCATATTAACCTGTCCTCTCTTCTTAGAAACAATGTATATATTTTGTATTTAATTTTATATGTACATTTCCCACAACAGAAGGCAAAGATTATTTCATTTCTGTCATTTTATACTAGCACTTAGAAGACTGCCTGATACATAGAGGGCACTTAAGTAAATACCTATTAAACTGAATGTATCAGCTAATAATTAGAAAACTTGACCAAGGAATTATGAATAGTCCAGCGTGCACTTAAATGTGGCGTTTGGTGAAATAAAGAAATTATTTTCTACTGGTATACAATACTGGGACCTATGATTGTACTTCTTGCAAATTTTACATAAAAGTAATTCATTGTAAAAAAAAATACTACTTTAAATATATACAACCTATTTACCTCAAGGCATCTAAAAGTTTCCTATTTGTTTAGGTTTTCTGTGAATGAATGAATGAGAATTTATTAGGTGCATACTTTTTGTCAAGCACTATAGGAAGCACTGGTGATATCAAAAGTAAAAGAATCCAGTTCCCGCTCTAAAAGAATTCGCATTCTTAACTAAAAAAGATAATATATTACTAGATTTCAGCCACAGGTCAAAGATCCTTAGGATGAAACCACATAAAACCACTAGAGCAGGGGTTCTTAATCTTTTTTGTGTCTCTGATGTTGAGGTAATAGGGGATGATGGAGTTTGTTGAGAGGGTGGGTCAGGACAGGGTCAGATCTTCATTTTAGGAAAATCACTTTGCTAGTTAGTTGACAGACTAGAATTAAGGAGAAACTCCATCATCCCCTATTACCTCAGCATCAAATATAACAGCTTTTGCTTGACATTTGAAGTTACTCTTAAACTGGTCTGTTTCCACACCTTTCTCCTCTCACAATACTCTACAATCCAAATACACTAGACTACCTGCAATACCTGACATATAACACTCCCTCTCCAACTTCTGTGCCTTTGTAGTGGTTATGTAACATGCCTAAACCTCTACCTTGTACTTTCCCTGGGTTCTTTCAAGACACAGTTCAAATACTCCAATATGACCTTCTACAAGATTTTCTGATTACTTTGTTATACTCGGTGTATATCTTATATGTATCTATATGTTCCCAAGTTGTTTTCCCTATTAGACTGTGAGTTCACTGAGATCAGGGACTTGTTTTTGCCTCTTTTTGTATCTCAAGAGCCTAGGATAGCAGCTGGCACATTACAAATGCTTAATGAATCTTTGTCAACTGATTTCAAAGCAATTCTTTTCTCCTAATCATAAAAATAAATGATATGTGCATGCGTGTATGTCTGTGTGTATGTGCGTATGCTACTGCAACGCAGACATAAACTCATCTTTCATCTGACTAAATAAAGGAATAAAGACAGGAATAGGGACCTGATTTGTGTTTTCACCAGCAGAAGGAACAGTACAATCTCCAACAAAGCACATCTGCCACTGATGTTACACTTAAGCTCTCAACCAGTCAATTCAGATCTATAGCTATATCAATATTTTAACCACTGACTTTAGAAGACAAAATGGCAAATAAATTCACCAAGTTTCTTTCATCAGTTCATCAATTAGGATTGCAAAATGCTAAATACATATATGGAAAGAGGATGCACTACTTTCTGTTTTCAACAATAGTTCTAAGACGGCCTCTAAGTTGGTTTACATTCCTAAACTTTTCTATTACATATGCCTTGAATAAAATCTCAAATTCTACTCTAAAACTTATTGGAAAATAGCTATAACTAAAATCATTTCCATTTGCATGTTGGCACACTTTAACGGACAGAATTTGATATCTCCATTTGAATCCTAAATTGCTCTCTCCAAACTCCATGCATTCTGACAAGGCCAATCCCCATACACTTCTTCCTTTTTCATCTTATTCTATCACAATACTACCTTAGAAGTGGGATTCAGGTCACACTTCTAGAAAGTCATCCCAGATCTTCCTCCACTGACCAGCTTCTTCCATCATCATATTTTGCTGGGTCTCTTTTTTGTTCCTATTATACTCTACTTTGTATAACACTTACTTGTATAAATGTATCACACCAGTATATCATAAGCTCCCAGAAGATACAATCTACATCATTTTTTGTGTCCTCAGCATTCTGACTTGAAACAAAGAAGATGCTAAATTTTGAATACTTGAAGGATTTGTTTTGTTAGTGTGAACTTTCCCTCCAATATTCAGCTTATAATCAATCTATAACTTAGAAAAATAGACAGAGATAATTTAGCAAATAGTAAATACGATTGCTGCAATTGAAAGATCACATTATATGAAAATTATTCTCAAGTTTTCCATACAAAATAACTGCCTGAACACGAGCACACCACCCAGTTCCCACATACCAACTCCAAAAAAACCCCTGAAATTCACACCAGATCAAATAATGATCAAGAAAGCCAATGAGAGACTACAATAAGTGATTGCTTAAATGCAAGGACTACATACACAGATATACACAAAGTCCTCCAAATGCCCAAAGGTTTTTGAAGGTGTAAGAAAGAAGGCTGCCCTAAAAGCCAACCCCAAAAGACTCTTAGCATAACTAAAGAAGAGCCAGAGACAAGTATACTTTGCAAAGCTCTTTGCTCAGAGATCAGGAAGGCCACCTGGGAAAAAACGCCAGGATATGGAATTATAGCAACCAAAAGTCAAAAGCTCATAACAGCTTAATCTACTCCAGGCACAGAGGGATACAGGTTGTCCACGCCCTCAAGGCGCTCATAATCAAAGATGGGAAGAAAACATATTAAAAAGAAGCTGAAGGGGAGGGGCACAGAGAAAGAAAGGGGTTTGATGAAGTCCTGCAGTAAGGGTGAGATATGATCTGAGGAGGTATGAATTAGAGTTGAATTTATCTTGCAGAATGATGAAGTTTCTGGAGACCACAAAATCCAAGAGAACAGACAGGTGGGAAATGTGTCAGGCTATGTACTAAATTCTAGGGATATAAAAAGAGGCAAAAAACAGTCCATGACCTCAAGGAGTTTACAATCTAATGGGAGAGACAACATATAAACAAATATATACAAAGCAAACTACATAAAGGATAAATATGAAAAAATTAAGGGAGAAAGGCACAAGAATTAAGTAAGAATTGATTCCTACAGAAACTGGGAAGTTTAGCTGGGGGTTAAAAGAAGAAAGGGAGGTCAGTAAGTGAAGCAGACGAGGGAGAACAGTCTAGGCAATGGGGGACAGAGAAAAGGAACTGCTGAGAAGACAAATTTAAGGTATGGAGACATAATTTCTTTTTTTGGACATTATCTACTGTGTAGATTCCTTTTGCCTGACTGCTTATTAGGCAGTTTTTGTTTTCCCTTGTTTAAATTTGAGGGGGTGGATTTAGGGCACTGGAAGGAACTAGAGGAAAAGAGGTGGTTAGCAATAGTGATGACCAAAAATCAAAGCCAATCCTTTTTTTTAATGGAAAGCAGAAAACAGAAGAACATACAGAAAGAAGCATAATGAGCAAAACAGTTTTGAAAGTAACATGGAATTTATTGTATATTTTAAAAAAATAAATATGAAATATAAATCCATAATTTCATATATAATCTTGTTCTTGGATTTTTAAAATATACAAAGATCAGCAGCAGACTTCAAGTTGACTAAAGCTGACTGCAACTAACCTAGTGCAGATTCTAGACCAATGAATTGCCTGAGGGTGCCCAAACAAGGATCACTTTCAGCCTCGGATTACTTAGTAAAAGTCCTAAACTCTGCCCCACCCCCCAAATTCTCAAGGTTTCTTGAGGGAACTTCAGTTCTATGCAAAACAATATATCTAGTGAAATAGTGGAATGTCCAAACACCCTCCACCCTGCTCCAGGCTCCCTAGCACTTGCTGCTATGTGGTAGCCCAGCTGCAACTTCCTTGCCCTTACTAAAGATCATAATTTTTGCTGTATTGGCTGCCTTCTCCTTAATTTAGTTCAGTATCTTAAAATTGAACTAATTTTTAAGAATGAAAAAGCAATTCGTTTTTCCAAATGCAGCTTAAATTAGATATCACCAAATATGTATGCAAAGTTTCTTCTTGGGGTAACCTGCAAGAGTTTTCATTTTATTAAAATAGTTATCAAGAACTCAGGATCATTCCTAAATCAAGGTAAGACATCACAGTAGAACTTAATGGGGAAAGAATCTTAAGACTAATAAAAATACTTGTGACAAGACCTTTGATTTTATGATTACAGATACTATATCTCAGGGCAAAGCTGCTGATCTGTATCAGAGAAGAGAGTTTCCACAATGATAAAAATCACAAGTCCAGAAATAAACAAAATTACTTATTAATGACTGTAACTAAAATTGTTTTATTCACACATGACTAAAAGTTTTACTATTTTAAAAATATAGAACATGAAGGATAATTATTGTATCTTAAAACAGATTTTTTCCAAGGGACAGAACCTAAAGGTCTAACTTTCTTATTTTAGGAATGAAGGGGAAAAACCCATGGGGTTTGATTTCATTCAATAAATATTTATTGACTGCCTGCATGATACCATAAACACAGAAGGTTATAATCTAGTAAGAGAAACAATGTATTATGTGGCAGGAGCAATATCCAGATCCCGTCCTTCATGCAAGTTACAATAGTTTTTCCCTAAGAGGTATTTGATCCGTCAATTAGTCAACCTTTATTAAGTGCCCAGTAAGAGCCAGGAACAGTAATAAGCACTGGTGACATAAAAATGAGACAAAAGATAGTCCCTGCCCTCAAGTTCACAATCTAATGTGGGAGACAACATGTAATCAAATATATATAAAGCAAGTTATCTACAGGATAAATGAAAAATAATTAAAACTGAGAAGGCAATAGAATAAAGAGAGGTTAGAAAAGGCTTCCTGTAAAAGATAGGATTTTAGCTGAGACTAAAAGGAAGCCAGGCAGGTCAACAGGTGAAGTTAAAAAGGAGAGCATTCCAGACTTGGGGGTCACCCAAAGAAACCTGAGGCATGCAGATCCACTAGCAGGCTGGCCCATCAGCACACTATTGCAACAGTTCAAGGATAAAATGATAAGGGACTATGATAGGCCCTATGACAGTGTACAGGGTCTATACACTATCAGAAAACAGAAGAGGGAATGCATTCTATATGTTGCAAAGGTGAAATTGACAGGCAGGCCTTGGCAACAGATTGGATATGCATACTGTCCTTAGCAATAATGGGGAAAGTAGGGAGCAGAGTGGGTTTGAGGAAAGGTTAAATGAGCTATGTTTTGGACATAGTGAGTTTAAGATATCTACTGGACACCCAGTTCAAGATGTCTAAATGGCAGTTGGAATTATGAGACTGGAAGTTAGGCAGAGGGGTTAGGGCAGGATACAAAGATTTGAGAAACCACACACGGTAATTAAAGCCAAAGGAGCTGATGAGATCACCAAGCAAAGTGGTGCAGAGGGAGAAGAGAAGAGGGCCCAGAACAGAACCCTGACAGACATCTATAGTTAGACAGCATGATGCAGATTAGGATCCCACAAAGGAGACTAAGCGGCGATCGGAAAGGTAGAAGGAAAATGAGGAAAGAGTGGTGTCCTGAAAACCTAGAGAGAAAGGATATAAAGGAAGAGAGGGTCATCAACAATGTCAAAAGCTGAAGAGAAGTTGAAGAGACTGAGAATTGAGAAAAGGCCATTTGGATTTTGCAACTAAGAGATCTTTGGACAGAGCCATTTCGATGGAATAAGGCCAGAAACCAGATTGTAAAGAGTTAAGAAGAGAATAAGAGGAAACAAAGGGGTGGCAATCCTTTATGGACAGGCTTTTCAAGGAGGTTAGCTCCAAGTGGCAGAACAGATAGAGAACAATATAAATAATTATTAAAAAAAACTAACCTATAGCAAGGATGAAAGGATCAAGTGAGAGTTTTTGGAGGATGGAAAAGACATGGGCATATCTGTAGGTAGTAGGGAAGGAGCCGGTAATTAGGGATATAATAGGATTAGTGAGAAAGTGGGGAATCTGAGCATGTGCTCGTCCTTCGTTACCGAAGAAGACCAGGTCATCAGAGAAATGATGACGTGACTTACACTTGACTTTGTTTTGAGTGAGGGAGGGCTGTGCAGGTCACCAGCCTCACTTCTCCTCCAGAGCCATCTGAATCCAGTGACCAGATAGTCATCAGGATGACTGGAGATGACCCAGGATGAGGCAACTGGGGTTAAGGGACTTGCCCAAGGTCACACAGCTAGTGAGTGTCAAGTGTCTGAGGTGACACTTGAACTCAGGTCCTCCTGACTCCTGCACTGGTGCTCTATCCACTGCACCACCTAGCTGCCCAGCATCTGAGCAATGTGAAATGTGGAAGAGGGACGTTGAGAGAGCTCATAGTGAATGGCCACAATTGTTTCTGTAAAATATGAGATAAGGTTCTTAATAGAGAGGATATGGGGAGGAGGAGTCACAGAGGGTTTAAAAAGGAATGAAAACATTTGGAAGAGTCACAGGGGTAAGTAGAATAGTGACTTGTTAAGGGAGACAAGTATAGTAGAATTGCCTAGCAGCAATGAGAACCCAGTTGAGGTTATACAATATGAATTGGCAGTGGACACAATCAATGGCTGTGTAATTTTCTCCTTCAGCAGCACATATGTAGGAGCTAAGGCAGTAAAACTACTCTCAAGATTTGATGGGCTCAAGGATTTTGACATCCTTTCCTTGTCAATGAAGAACAAAATGGCCAGATCCCTTCTGAGTACACAATAGGAAACACAAGCAAAATAACCTCACTGAGCTGAATCAATTTGTTATGTCCTCAATACATAGCCTTGGAAAATATCCTTCACCTGCTAAAGCTAAATAAATCTCTTCTGTTAACTGCATAACTTAATGATGACCTAAATGACCTAAATGTCCTAAGGACCTAAAAATGTCCCACTTTGCTCCAGTATCAAATATAATCTACCAATGATCAGCCTAAATGTAGGCCCATGCAGAATTTGTATATTGTTCATGCAGACAATAAGGTAACAAGAAACCATTGCAAACAATAAGCAAAACGACATCACAGGAGGAAGAATATTATGGGTTGAATTAGTTCCACACAAATCATTCTTCATTTTTCTAGAAAAGATGTGCAATGTTTGAACTACAAACTTACACCACCATTTACCTTATCCCCTTTGCTGGCAATTTTTTCTATAGAAATATGACATTAGGTGAAATATTAAACAGGGCAATTAAATCTACATGAATAATATTATTAATAAGGAATCAGTCAAATGGTATTAGTCTAAAGTTCATCAGGAACATTTGGTTATGAGGCATTAAAACATAACTGTAAAAAATTGTTAGTGAAAACAACCCTAAGTGGGGCATGATTATATATTAATTTTACAATGGCTTAATGTTTCTTTACTTTTTTATGAGTGTAGCTCCATTTAATGTCACAAATTGTTTACATGAAAACATTAGGCAAAATATTTTAGAGGCCTCAAGATAACAGATTTAAAACTACAAAGGACCTAATAGCTCTCAATTAACCCTCTCAAGCTTTAGAATTAAAGAAATGAGGACCAGAAATGTTAAGTGACCTGATCAAGTTACAAAGCTAAATGGCAAGTAAGGGGCGGTTTCAAGTTTGAGCCAAGATGTTCTGATTTCAAATCTAGGATTTTTTTCCACTGTACTACATATATGAGAACACTTAGATTAAAGAACTAGCTGTGATCAAAGACCATCCAATTTTTGCCCCAGGGAACCAGCTGGTTGAATTATAATAGCTTGTTTACCTTAATGAAGTTACTACAAAATGACACTGCTTCCCAAACAATCTCTTATACTTGTAACTCATATAAAACCTTGAAACCCTCTTCCAGTAAGTGGTGGTGCTTCCCACGAAGTCAGTCAGTTGAAAAATCATTTAGTCAGTTTTAAGTAACTTTGGTTTTCTTTTACCCAAGAAAGGAGTATTTACGTAAATTTCATGATGGCTTGTTTGCCTGGGATAGTGGACAATGCTCTCATGCCTTCCCAATCACTAATGGAGTGACATAGGGCTGTGTGCCTGCTGCCATGCTTTTTAGCATGATGTTTTCAGCCATGTTGTCAAACACTTTCAATGAGGATGAACACGGCATCAAGGATGGTAAGTTCTTCAATTCGAAAAGGCTACAAGTCAAGACCAAAGTGGAGGGAGTTGACGCATGATTTTTCTGTTTGCAAATGATTATGTACTCCATTCAGCCTGGGAAGCCAAGATGCAACAAAGTATGGAGCAATTCTCTGCTGCCTGTGCTAATTCTGGTCTAATAATTAACACCAAGAAAACACAGGTGTTCTATCAGCCACCACCTTACCATCCATATGTGGAACCATCGATTACAACAAATGGAGAAGTTTTGAATGCTGTGGATAAGTTCACTTACCTTTGTGGTGTACTTTCCAGGGATGTACACATTGACAATGAGGGTGATGCATACATTGCCAGAGCTAGCTCAGTGTTTGGGAGGTTCTGAAGAAAAGTTTGGGAGAAAAGAGGTATTACAGCTGTTGTGTTGACCTCATTGTTGTATGCTTATGAAACATGGATAGTCTGCCAGGAAACTGAATCAATTCCATTTGAACTGTCTTGGGAAGATTCTGAGGATCACCAGGCAGGATAAGGTACCAGACACTGAAGTCCTTGCTTGAGCTGAACTTCCAAGCATTCAAACTATGCTTCAGAGTGCAACTCCAATGGGCTGGCCACATTGTTAGAATGCAAAATATATGTTTGCCAAAAAAGTTATTTTGTGGAGAATTCATATGGGTAAGTGATCACATGGTGGTCAGAAGAAGTGACACAAGTACACTCTCAAGGTCTCTCTCAAGAACTTTCAATTTGACTGTGCAACATGGGAGACACTGGCACAGGAACGCTCATCATGGTGTGCCCACATTAGAAAGGGTGCTGTGCTCTATGAGCAAAGCAGCATTGAGGTAGCACAAAGTAAATGCAGGATACGCAAATTTGGAGTATCCACCCCAAAAATTAATATGGACTCTCTGTGCCCAATCTTTGGTAGAGCATTCCAAGCTCATATTGGTCTGATCAGGTAGACACACTGAAACTTTATCATGGTGATGTCATTTTGGTCCTCTTCAAAAACAAAGGACAACAACCAATCAATCACAACAAGAATATATGGCACAAGACATCCCCCAAAAAATGTGTGGCACACTTTCCCTACATACAGTCCTAGGAAAAGTAGAATCAAGTTCAGAGAGTATATGTGGCAACAGGCTAACTCAGCTCCTGAGTACTGGAAGCTCTCTTCTCCTATAAGTAAGTGGCCATGCCTGGGATACTCTCAAGTGAAGTAGAAACCAGATTAAAATATAATTAGGGAAATATTTAACAAAATAAAAATAAAATAAAACATTATGTTTATACATGGTTTTCTAAGTCATTATGTGCCCATAAGGATTTTCATAATACAGCTTCTTTTTAAAGAGTTAGACTGAGAAAGAAGAGGAGAAGTATAGGATGATAGCTAGGATCTGGTAAGGTTTTTGTTTTTTTTTTCAAAATAGAGAAGACTTGGGAATGTTTGTAGACAGTAGGAAAGGAACCAGTACACAGAAAGATACTGAAGATTAGAAAATGACAGATGACTGCGAGGGTGCTAAATTGGAGATTATGAAGCTTGGGAACAAAGAGAAGCAGAAAAAAATGAAAAAAGATGTGTCTGGACTTGCAAGAGAGCTCAGCTATACATCCTAACCTCCATCACCTCCCATTGCAACAGAGATCCAAACTCTAAAAGGCAGAAATTTGCCCATACTGCATGAGTATGCGTGTGTGTGTGAGCGCGCATGTGTGTATGTATGTGTGTGTGTGTGTTGCAGCTTGTGGGGAGGAGAGGGAGGATGATGGACGGATGCCATTCCATAGTACTCTACTAAGACTGAGAAAAAGAGCCCAGAATCCAGGAAAGGCTAGTTTGGTCCTCCCAAAAATCACTTGGGATTTATACCTAGGCTGGTGAACTATGAATTGCTTAGCATGGGAGGAGGTTGAGGAGCTCTTAAGCTCCATAACTGAAGAAAGAGCAAAAGTGAGCAATCAGGGAAAATGAGCAAAAACAAAAAAGACTGAAATTATCAAATATCTTAGGAGGATAAAACTCAAAGATCTAGAGCATACCCAGAAAAACCAACAGGGAAGACATCAACATCAGAAAGAAAGATGGTCTTCAAATCTAGTAAATGAGTTCAGGCACCTACAAATAAATACTGCAAAACATAGGAAAATAAATTCAACACTTGAAGATGGAAAAGATCCTGTAGATGTTAGATTTTAGGGAGAACACGGTACCACACCATATTGTTCCCGTGTAGTTTAAAATAGGAATGAGAATCATGAGCGCAGAATTTATGTCCTGCATTGCAGGATTAATTGGCAGGATAGCAAACTTGAATACCAAGTAGCAAGTCTTACCAGAGAAACAAAAGATGGCAGACAATAGGGTCTGTAAATGCATAGAAGTTAAAGATAATCTTGAAGAAGAGAAACAAAAATCAATAATGTTAAAAGAAAACATATGCTCCACATAAGCAAAATATATTGAACTTGAAGATAAGATACTCATATACAACTTAAGTATTACAGGTCTCCCAGAAGAATACAAGTCAAAAAATCTGAATGTCATAATACAAGAAAAATAAAAATGCCCAGAACTTCTGAACTCAGAAAATAAAGTGCCAATAGAAAGAATTTATTAGCAATTCAATAGCAAGAAAAAATCCCAGGCAGAAAATTCCAAGATAAACAGTGGTTACACTTAACAATACCACTAGGATAATGACTGTAAAGCACTTACCACACTACCTGGCATATAGTAAGCACATATAAACATTAGCTTTCATTATTAGTAGTAAAAACAAAAAATTTTACAAATGACCAGGAGAAAGACCTTCAAACAAAAATTAACTGAAATTCAAATAACATAAGAGATTATTCTATACCCACCAGAAAATACAAAAGGAAATGGAATAATGTGTTCAAAAGAGCAATAGAACTCAAGATGAAGCCCAGGATGACCAAACCTCAAAATCTGAGTTTAACCATAAATGAAAAAAAGGTATGTGTTTAAAAGTAAAGAGACATTAAAAACATTCTTAGAAAGAAAACCAGACTGAAAGAGATCATTTGCCTCTCAAACACCCCAGACAACAGAAATCTAGGAGAGGTAAACAAATACAGCAGCCAAGGACAACAGCAGCTACAAAGTGACAGCAAAGAGATCAATAAGAAACTTCTTTCTAAATCTATACAAAGAAACAGAAGTGAAGGCAGAATTAGATAGCCATAACGGCAGAGAAGCAGGCCTAGGGCATTATGGACTAAACCTCTAGGTACCCTGCCAACAGGTGAATCAATGGAAGTATGTGGAAGAGGATAATACGTGATGTGCCTTGATCAAGTTGAGGGCTAAGGGAAATGTGACTTCTGTGGTCTATCAGGAAGAGATAAATTTATGGTAGTTGATGAGAAGGTGGGAGATTTAAAAGTGGAGGACAAAGAGGAAGGCCTCGTTTTGGTGGTATGAGCAGGTGTCACTGAAGAATGCTGTTATGGGTGAAGACAATGTTCTGTGAACGGAGATGGGGCCCTTGCACTAGATACTGGTGCTTGGAGAGACCACTTATCCTGATTCAGAAGGAGAGAGGGGATAGTCAGAGTTCCTATGGGGCAACCTGAGTCTGGGGGAGTGAGAGGGCATGGACCCAGGGAAAAGATTTTGAGGTAAACAGGGAAGAAATAAGACTAGGGAGAGAATAAAAATCAGTGTTTAAATGCATCATTAAAAGTGTGAGTGTGAGTGGGGAGGGTGTAGTTTGGCCATGGAGCAGTGTCCTCATTATCATCTGGAGGAATGTGTCTTCTTTGGGAGTCAGGTGAAGTGGTAAAGAGGGCCAGGAGGCAGAGAGGAATCTACAAAACTGTGGCAAAAACTGCTTAAAGGAGCAGTGTCCTCATTATCACCTTCAGGAATGTGTCTTCTTTGGGAGTCAGGCGAAGTGGTAAAGAGGGCCAGGAGGCAGAGAGGAATCTACAAAACAGTGGCAAAAACAGCTTAAAAGAGAGAGCCCAGAATGAGTACCTCTGAAATATTGATGCTATGAGAAGTATGGAGACCAGAGGGGAAGCAGAAGTATGGAGACCAGAGGGGAAGCAGTGAAGGGGGCATGAACTAGAGAATGGAGGTCTAGAGTAGACAGAAAAGGAAGAACAGTGCAGAGAATGAGGGATGAGAAATCCTCTCTGGAAAACATGTAATTTTTAAAAACTAATAAAAAAGGTAGGTTTGAGAGGAAGGAAGTATACTACTTAAATGACTGAGAGGAAAAGGAGAGGAAGAATTAAATAGCCAAATAAAAGCAAGCAAGAAAAAAAATAATAAGCAAAATTCCAAAAGGAAAGGAGTAACAAATGACAGGGGAAGACAAAGAGATAAGGGGAAGAGAGTTGGCTAGAACTGGGCTTAGAAAAAAAGTTGAAACTAAAGAAATAACAGATATAATTCTCTATAGTGGAAGAAGGGGGAAAAAAATCTCTACTTAAAAAAAACAAAACCCAATCAGAGACAAATGAAGGATAATATAAACCTAACTTTTGAAACTTTAAAAAAACATATTAAACAATCCAATAAAATAAAATAGAGTGACATATTGGAGAGCAAAGAGATACAAACAATAAAACTGAGAGGTTTTCTCATCTTGCTTTCAGCTTACAGTTTTCAGGTTATTCATCCTTCTAATCCTCCCTATCCCTATTATTCCATTGGTTGCCAACTTAAAACCTTAGGATCCCTATGATAACTTGGTGTATCAGTCACTATCTCAAGTCTATCAGGTATCTAGCCCAGTTGCCGCTGTAATTTCAAGTCTCAGAGGCAACTATCTGGCGCAGCTGGACCTAAAGTCTGAAAACATGAATTCAGATTTGGTCTTAGATACTTACTAGCTGTGTGACCCTAAGGAAGTCACTTTCCCTCTGTTTGCTTCAGTTTCATCATCATAATAGCTACCTCCAAAAGTTCTAAGAATCAACATTTGTTGTGAGATAATATCTGTAAAGTACTTAGCATAGTGCCTAGCACACAGTAAGTACTATATAAATGTTAGCTATTATTATTTAAAATAATAATTAAAATCATGATGGATTTTCTAAGTTAAAATTTTAACTTCCATTTATAATATGGTCACTGAGGAAGTAATTGTACCCTGGAACTCTATTTTACTTTAAATTTTGTTTAAATGAATTAAAAGGATTAAATGAGCTATGTTTGTACTTTACATCATATATCATCTTTCAATCTTCAAAGCCATATGCATACTAAAAAACATAAAACCTTAAACTGATTTAAAGGTTATATGAATTTTTACAGTTGACTATAGTCATTTGTAAGTGAAAGGTTTTCATTAAAACCTATTTTAAAATACAAAACATTGTTACAAATATCATTTGGAAGAATAAAAAGTTTTATTCCTGAGTTTATAAATATTTATTAAAGTCAACATCTATATACCATGTTTCTAATATAGTAAGTCTGTATCTACATACACTGCTTTGTTAGTTATACGAACTTATCAAATCTACACAGAACTGTTTAATTCTCTCAAAAGCATGATTCTAAGGGTATAAACAAAATGGAATTAAAGTGGGCCGGCTGACATTATGCAAAAGTCACTATTGTTTGTCTCTTTAGTGTCATTATACAGCAAGGTCATTTGAGATAGTCAATGACTAAAATAACACAAAAGCTTGTGGGATACCAGAAACCCTTTTGTTAGTGCTTAGTAAGTACAATGGGAGGGCAGCTGACAATAGAAGCAGGTGGGTATGGTACTAATAACAGCAGGCAATGAATGCAGATTTGAACACTGATATCATAGTATTCATAGACACCAGGAGGTGAGAATACTTTTTTTAAAGTCTTAGAACAGCTCTCAGACAAAGATAGAAAAAAAGTTGTTAGACAAAATTTTTTTAACTCTCAATACCCTAGAAATAACAGAAAACTGTCACTTAGATTCATAATATTTTAAAATCATATTGTACTTAAAGACATTTATAAACATCAAAATGTTTTGAAATATCCTGTTGTGATTTCAGTGAAATAAAACAAAATGTTTGCTATTCCATTCTTATTGTTATTAATAAAAAAAAGCAGAAACAGTAAAAGAGATAAACAAAGGTCACAATGTAGTGAAGCTACAGAATTGCAGAGCTAAAAAGTCAGAAAACAAAGAGCCCAAATTCCTCATTTTAGAGATGAAAAAACTGATCCAAAGAAAAGCTGGTGCAATGCAAAGAATTTAATTTGAGTTAGAGGACCTGGGGTTCTAATCTTGGTTGACTATGAGGTCATGGGCAGGTCCCACTTAATTTCATCATTTCTTACTTAATTTCCACATCTTTAAAATGAGAGTTGGATTGGATGACCTTGAAACTCTAATCTAATCCCTTCCAGCTCTAATTTAAAATCCTAAGTAATTTGAAGTAACAACTAGTTAGTTACAGAACTGAGATCAAAACAAAGATTCAGCCAACTCAATTAAATAATCTCTGACACTTTACAAAGAGGACATAAAACATGATTTTCATAGGATCAGAAATTTTTCACTTTGTTCTTCTACGTTTCCATTTTATCCTAATCTATTTCTACTTTGGACTAATTGTTACAATAGAAAACTCAGAAGAGGAAAAAGGTCTATGAAAAAAGATCCTCTCTGCCAATATCAACCTCATTTTTCTTCACATTGCCTTTGTTCCACTGAATCAAATCCCTTAATCCAAGCTGCTTCTAGATATTCTTAACAGGAACATCGCCACTGATAAGCACTCAATATGAAAGGATGATAGAAAACTAGGGAAATACAATGGCATACAGGAATATGGATAATTTTACAAAGAAATGAATGGCTATTTGATGACATTGACATTTCTGTGCAATTATTTTACATTTATGATGTATCACTTTGTTTTGCGACTCATGGGTAATGTTTCTCTAAGCAGCATTTTTAGTCCATCCCAATGAATAGAGAAAACTGGAGAGATTATACTACTTGGATGACTAGACTCAAAGAGTAGTTATTAATAATTTAATGTCAACATGGCATAGGTCTCCATGCTTCTTTGCCCTGTGCTTGCCCTGCACTTTTTAGCATTTTTGTCAATGACCTGAAAAAACATATATATGGTATGCTTACCAAATTTACAAAGGAAACTAAGTCTGGAAGGACAGTGACTCAAGGTCAACACGGCATAAGGTTTCCAGTGAAATACTCCATGGATCTATGCTTTCCCTGCACTTTTTAGCATTTTTGTCAATGACTTAAGAAAAGATATATTTGGCTGCTCATCAAATTTACAAATGAAACTAAACATGGGAAGATGGTTAACACACTGAATGATACGATCCAAAAAGAATCTTGGCAGGTTAGAGCATTGGCCTAAAGTCAATAAAAGGAAATTAAATAAGGAGAAATGTAAGTTCTTACAGTTGAGTACAAGAATATTCAACATCACAATACAAGATGGGGAAAGTATGGTTAGGGAGTGGTTGTTTTGAAAAAGATCTGAAAAATATGGGAAAGCCAAAAAAGCTAATGTAATCTTGAACTGCATTAAGAGAACCAAGTTCTTAATTAAGAGAGGAATATGAAGACTATAATCTGCCCTCATCAGATTTCATGGATGATATTGCATCTTATTAGGGTACTATGTCTCACTGGTTATGAGAATCACAGGTAAAATAAGGGCACCTATAAGATGGAGCGTGCCTAAGAGAAAAAAAAAAGAACCTTGACCCCTATGTCATATGAGAATCATTAACTGAAGGAATTGGAAATGTTTATCCTGGAGAAAAGAAGATTCAGGGGAATATGCTATCAGTCTTCAAATATTTAATGGAGTGTCATGTACAACAAGGAACTCGTTCCATTTGACCCCAAAGGACAGAATCAGGAGAAATTTATAGGACTTGCAAAGAAGTCAGTTTAGGCTTAGTGTCAGGAAAAATGTGTAACAATTCAAACTGTCCAAAAGTGGAATGGGTTACTTTGAGAGAATGAGTATATGTGTTGGAGTAGATATCTACTGAGGTTCCTTTTAATTCTCAAATTCTATTATTTTGTAATTAATGCTATGGAAAACAAACACCAAGGCCAGGAGGGGAAGGTTGACAAACAAAGCAACTAAATAATTGTTGCTAATTAAGGTTATATGCTAAGTGCTATGAAAGCAAGAGGGAAAGTTATGGGCCAGGTACATATATGACAAGTTGGAAAGTGGTCACCATATCCATGCTCCTTAAATCTCTAAATGGTACTTTCTGAGGTACTATTATTGCTAACAGAAGTTCCCTTCATAAAGCAAAGTGCATGATATATTTCCTTGTTACAGGGATAAAAGTGGGTAAGGGATAAACAAAAAAGCAGTCTACATTGATGATACTCAAGATACTGACATCACCCCAAAAGCCTTTCATTTTCAAAGTACATTTGGAGAACTGCAGAATAACAAAATCCCTCCTTCAACTTTATGTTTTATTAGTTCATCAAAAGAAGCCACAAATAATTTCACTTTGTAAAGAGGAAGTTGGTTTCACTGAGTTTATATTTATCAAGCTTATTCTAGTATATTCTCTCTGTTGAATAGTTTCAATTTTACATCTTGTTTGTATATTGTTGTTTGCATGTTCTCTTATCCAGTGAGACTCTTTATCTGATAGAAACTACTGAGAAAATTGTAAATCAGCCTGGCAAAAATTAGGCTTAGACCAAGACCTCACACCACACTCCACAATACATTCTAATAAGGACACATGACCTTATTAAATAAGAAGAGAAACTGATCATATACATCTCATACCCATGAGTAAGAGAAGTATTACTAACCAAGTGAGATAGAGGCAATTATACAAGATACAATAGATAAATCGGATTTCCTGAAACTGAAAAGCTTCTGCATAAACAATATTAATGTACTGGGTTAATAAGGAAAGTGATTGAATGGGGAAAAAATCTTTCTCTCATATGTACCTGTTTATATTTATATAAATGCATACACACATATGTGTATACTTATGATTTTATTTATGTTTATATATATTAATATTATATATTAATATAAATATATATTATATTTATGTTTATACATATGTTTGTGTATGTATGAAACTATTAAGCCATTCCTCAAGAGATAAATGTTCAAAGAAAATGTTAAATGCTGGAGAGGATGTGGGAGAGTTGGAACACTACTTCATTGTTGGTGGAGCTGTGA
>CM053771.1:168473767-168586213 GCA_028658325.1 Potorous gilbertii | reverse complement strand
GGTCCAAGTCCCGGAGATCCCCCGCTCCCCTCTCAGCCTGTCTCTCTCACTGACCTGTGCGTCTGTGGGTGAAGGGACCTTCGCAGCTGCCGGAGATTCAGGTCCCTGACGCCTGCTTGGGTCTGCTCGCTCCTCTCAGTGCCGCGTGGCTGGGGTGGGGGAGGGGAACGCTCGGCCAGGCAGGGCTCCACTCCCGTCTGGGGTACCTTTGCGGTCGGTTTTTCAGGGCTCTCTGCAACGGAAATCTCCTTCACTGTGTTGCTGTGCGGCCTCCACTGCTCCAGAATTTGTCAGGAGTTCTTTTTACAGGAAATCTATGGGCTGTGGGTTCGGACCTAGCATAGGTGAGTCTTTCTACTCCGCCATCTTGGCTCCGCCCCAAGATTAAGTTTTTAACAGTAAAAAATAACTTGGCATAATGGGAAAAAAGGTTCCATTCTAATGGTCATTCTTTGATCACTCTAATGCTCTAAATACACCAGATGTCTATGCAGAGTGCAGGGCTATAAAACTATGCATACCCTTTAACTCAGCAATACCACTACTAAGTCTGTATCCCAAAGAGAAGAAAAACAAAAAGGAAAATAGTCTACATGTTCAAAAATATTTATAGCAGCTCTTCTTTCAGTGGCAAAGAATTTGAAATTAAGGGCCTGTCCATTAATTGGAGAATGGGTGAAGAGTTTGTGGTATATGTTTGCAATGAGATGATGAATAAATTTTTTTATTCAAATTTTAGCAAAGAACTGGAAATTGACGGAATGCCCATCAATTGGGGAATGGCTGAATAAGTTGTGGTATATGAATGTAATGCAGTTCTACTGTGCTATAAGAAAAGATAAGTAGAAAGATTTCAGAAAAACCTGGGAACACTCTAATGATCCTACACAATTCCAAAAGATTCATGATCAAAAATACTATCCATCTCCAAAGAAAGAACTGACAAGAGTCTGAATGCAGATTGAAGCATATTTTTTTAACAACTTTATTATTCTTGGGGGGTTTTTTGGTTTTTTACGTGACTAATATGGAAATATATTTATATGATTGTCCACTATGTAAAATTACTTGACTTCTCAATGAGAGAGGAGGACATGACAGAAGGAGGGAACAAATCTGAAACTCAGATTTTAAAAAAGAATGTAACCACAAGTATTAAAAATGAAAAGGGTAAATATATCAACAATGAAGATAAAATTAAGGCAATTATAAGGAGTTATTTTGCCCAATTATACACCAATAAATTTAACAATCTAAGTGAAATGAAAGAATATTTACAAAAATATAAGTTGCCTAGAGTAACAGAAGAAATAGAATACCTAAATAGACCTATTTTAGAAAAAGAAGTTGAACAGGTCAGAAAGGAGCTTCCTAAGAGAAAAGCTTCAGGACTCGATGGATTTACAAGTGAATTCTATCAAATATTTAAAGATAAACTAATTCTAATACTAAATAAATTATATGGAATAATAGGTAAAGAAGGGCTTCTACCAAAATCCTTTTATGAAACAAATATGATATGGAAACCTAAACCAGGAAGAGTAAAAATAGAAAAAGAAAATTATAGATCTACTTCATTTATGAATATGGACACAAAAATCCTAAATAAAATACTAGCTAAAATATTACAACAATATATTACAAAGATCACACATTATGATGAAGTAGGATTTACACCAGGAATACAGAGATGGTTTAACATAAGAAAAACTATTAACATAATTGATTACATCAATAACAAAAGTTTTAAAAATCATGATTATATCAATAGCTACAGAAAAGACTTCTGATAAAATTCAACACTTCTTTCCATTAAAGAACACTTAAAAGTATTGGTTATGAATGGAATTTTTCCTTAAGTTGGTCAAAAAAAAAAAGGATTTATTACATAAATGTCACAGATTTTATGCCAAATTTTCTTACAAAAAGGTGGGACGTGACCATTATGTGAAGTTTTTTTAATATTTTTGCCAGTATTATTTAAAAATCATTTATTGCTAAACTGTCTTTGGTACAAGATTGGATTGTCACCAATATTATTCAATATTGTATTGGAAATCCTAACAAAACCAATAAGAGAGGAAAAAGAAACTGAAGGAATCAGGATAGGGAATAAGGTAAGAAGATTATCTCTTTTTGCAGATATGTTGTTCTTGGAGAATCCCAAAGACTCAACTAAAAAGTTAAAACAATTAATAATTTTGGTGAAGTAGCAGGATATAAAGTAAATCCATATAAATCATCACCATTCCCATACATCACAAATAAAACCCTATAAGAAGAAATAGTAAAAAATAACCCATTTAAAATAACTCTAGGCAGTATAAAATATATTTTACATGTAATTGAGGAAATATAAAATATTAATAAATATATTTCTTAAAAAACTGCAAATTAACATTATCTGCTTTGTTCTATTTTTATTTATTTGGTTAAACATTTCCCAATTACATTTTAATCTCTTTTATGCCCCACGATGTAGCACCACAGGGCAGCAAGTAACACCTCTCTTTATACCACTTCCTATCTTCATGTCTTTATGCAATCTGTCTAACATTCCTGGAATTTACTCCCCTCCACATTTCTATCTCATAGAATGCAGAACTTTCTGAGTTCAATCCAGATGTTACCTTCTGTCATATTTGAACTCTGCAATTTTACAAGTCTCCTAAGCCTCTCAAAAAAAAATTATTTGGTACTTTTTATGTACTTTTATATTTAACTTACTTATATAAACATGGTGTTTCTCCCCCATTACGTGCAATACAAGTTCCCTGAGGGCAGGGACACTGCCTAGAGCACTGTAGGTGATTAACAAATGTGTATTTAATAAGTAGCTCAGTGTTTGTGAGGCTCCAAGATCTACAGTCATTATGCTGACATCATTGTTGTATGCCTGTGAAACAAGGACAGGAAACTGAATCACTTCCATTTGAACTGTCTTAGGAAGATCCTGAAGATCACATGGCAGGATATGGTACCAGACACTGAAGTCCTTGCTCGAGTTGAACTGCCAAGCATTCCAACTATGCTTCAGAGAGGGCACCTCCAATGGGCTGACCGTGTTGTTTGAATGCAAAATGTAGGCTAAGCTTTATGGAGAATTTGCATGGGGCAGGCGATCACATGGTGGTCAGAAAAAGTGATACAAGGACACTCTCAAGGTCTCTCTTAAGAATTTTGGATTTGACTGCAACATGGGAGACACTGGCACAGGACCGCTCAGCATGGCGTGCCCACATCAGAGAAAGTGCTGTGTCCTATGAGCAAAGCAGAATTGAGACAGCACAAAGTAAACGTAGAAGGTGTAAATTTAAAGTATCCACCCCAAATGTTCACATGGACTATCTGTGCCCAACCTGTGGTAGAGCATTCCCAGCTCATATTGGTCTGATCAGTCACAGCTGGACACACTGAAATTTCATTTTATCATGGTGAGGTCATTTTGGTCCTCTTCGAAAATGATGAACAACAACTAACCAACCAATTTAATAAATGACTTGGTAATTTTAGATATGTAACTTTTGCTACCATTTTGTACTACATATATACAAAACTGAAAAATCAGTATCGAGAAGTTAAGTTTTATTTAATCTAAAACTGTCAGTATTTCAGCACACTAAAGATAAAAGCTATAAAAAACTAAGCAACACCAGTTAGAGAATGGAAAACTGTAGTGTGCATGAAGGTACAGTAATGGAATATTAATGTGCCATAAGAAACAACTCTGAAGAATCCTGAGAAGGCTTAAATGAACTGATGCAGACTGAACTAAACAGAAAAAGGAAAATACATAGTGACCACAAAATTGAAAATAAAAAGAAAACAGAACTAAATGGTGTGTTATTATACTAACCAAGCCTGACACCAGAAAAGAGCTGAGAAAATGTACCAGAGAATCAGCCTGGCCTAGCAAATACAGAGCTGGCCTAGAACAGTTAGAGTTAAAGGGCCACCTCCGACACATACTAGTGTAACTGTAGGCAAATCACAAAAACTCTTAGTACCTTAGGCAATTCTCTAAGACTTTAAATTGCAGAACATGTAGGGCAGTTTCTCACAAGGAACCTCTTAAACAAGGATGAAATCACTATTTTGACTTTAAAAGGAAAAAAAGGAAAATATATCTCTCTGCTTCATTTATAGGGTAGTAGAATACCACACATGCTGCCAGATGACTGTTATTTTTGTTTTACTGAACACTTTACCTCTTTTCTTGGATACAGATTGGGGGATGGAACAAGCTCAGAAATTAACTTAATGTGAAAACAAAAGGCATAAATAAAAAAGTCAAATGACCCATGAAAAAAACAGGGCAAGTTCCAGATATTTACTTTACAAATAATTTATACCACATCATTATGTATCTGCTATTAAAGTAACACTACTGTTAAGTCTTTCAGACATATCCAACTTATTGTGACTCCCATGGATCATAACATTCACAGGGTTTTCTTGGCAAAGATACTGGATATTTTCCATTTTCTTTTCCATCGGATTAAGGCAAACAGAGGTAAAGTGACTTGCCCAGGGTCTTAACTTAGGTCTTCTGACTCCGAGTCCTGTGTTATTTATCCACTGAGCCAGTTCATTGCCTCCTTTTAAAGTAAAGCAGTTTTTTTGTTTTTTTTTTTAAATCAGTAGCTCCTAGGCCAGCATCAAAGGACTATTTTCTTCCTTTGGACTATTTAAAATTAAAAATCAGTTTGGACTTCAAAAAGCAGGAAAGCTCATTTTTCATTACTAATCTATAAACAAGGTTTTTAAAAAACGCTTAATAAGGTTCTCATGTTGATTCTATTACCTCATAATTTTTATCACTAAGCACTTAAGCTTCAAAAATATTAATTCACCAAAGTAATATATATGTATATTAAGTATTTCCAAAATACAGAACCTTGTTGCTTTTTTTAAAAATAAATGTCTACTGCTTTTAGCAGTAATTGTACTCACTTTTGTAGCATAGCAAGTAAACTGCTCTACTAGCTATAATTCTATTGATTTAGAAAAAGGTCAGTTAATACCCAATGACTTCACAAATATTTTCAATTAGACTTGATAAGCAAAATAAAATAAAATGGGCAAACGCTTTAAAATCTACTGTACAAAAAATAAATTTTATTTCAAAATGTACATTATTTACAATTTAATGATTTCATTATGGTACTTTTCCTTTATCGTTTACCTTATTCTCTCACTCCCAAGCCTTTATCAGAAATAGTTTAACAGCACCTTATCCTTCAGAGGAGGATACAATCTGCCAAGTTACTTTATAGAGAATGAAAAGATTAATTTTAGTTCAATATTTCAAACTGAGGAGACCACATAGATTCTACCCTTAATCTCCTCATATCCCAGAAGTGATCCTAAATTTTTGAAGGCTATGCAAAATGAAGTGCAAACTCTGGAAGAGCTAAGCTGGCTCTGAGCAATGAATTGAACAAGCTTATCAACCAAGGCCCAACCTAGGGAAATATGATAAGGTTAATCACCAGAGAATTGGCTAACAAATGATTCTCCGTTCATCGAACACAAGTATCTCATTAAACTAAGGCAGTTTTCCAAGTCCAAAGGCAGGGTACTGTCCAAAATATTTTGTGTGTGTGTGTGTGTGTGTGTGTGTGTGTGTGTGTGTGTATTCTACTATGACTAACTTCTGCACAGATACACTTTGAAAATAAAAAAGTTTAAATCAAAGGGAAAAGATGATTAACATTATTAATTCAATCCAATGAAAAAAAGAACGAAATATATCAATTATTAAATACCATGTGTGTAAATGAAATCAAATTTCGAATGGCTTATGTAAATCTCAATGTAAGCATAATCTGCCACTCACAAACTGATTCTAGGTTCATGACACTGTTGAAATGAACTGTGTTGTAGCATTGCTTGGTAAATTTGACTATAAAGCAGGTTAACTCTAAATTGTAAAGTCTATAGTAACTATTATATTTCTCAATATCATTTTAATAAGTTGATTTACCAAAAAAAAAATGTGATTTCTTTAAAAACTAAAATTACTCAGCAGAGACATCTGAAATGTTCAACAACCCAATTTAAATTTACTTGCCTGAGTTTTTTTTTTATTTTCTTAAAGTAAAATAACATCACTTTATTGTGGATAAATACATAATGTTTGAAGAGAAAATCTAATGGAGCAGCTTAAACTAAGAAAAGTAAAGATCAAAGAGTTTAAGCAACAGAAATATAAAACTAAAAATATAAAGCTATCCACTATATCACAAAGATTCAAAGTACTATTTATTATTAACAGGAAAATTTGTCAAGGTGTTTGCTTCATACAAATGTTTTTTCCCATAGATAGAATGAAACCTAACAAACTGAAGAACATCTTGAAAGAATTCATGCAAAGTAAATTGTTATTCAAGAGAAGAGTAGATACTTAACATAGATTTAAAAAAATTTTCAAAGAATGTACTAGTTACATCAAAACCATTTTTTCAATCATAAAAGCAGTTTACAAGACCGCCAAATATAAAAGACTCCCAGAAAACGAGAAACCCTACCAAGGCCTGATTTTTTGTGAAATTGTATGAAACAATGTGGGTAAGAACAAAGGACATTTCTATAATTTTATGAAACACACTGGATATCAAGTCAAGGAACCCCCAAACAGTTTTTGAGCTAAAAGAATTAACTGTCATTTTTATTAATGATAAAAGATGAAATATTTCATAAAAATTTTCTAAAATGTGCATATTTGGTATTTCTAAAATACTGAGTACTCTAAAATGTTATTCAAAAAAAAAAAGTGAGTACTTTAAATGAACCAGTGCAAGGCGCTTAAATTCATACCGTTATTCAGGAATATAAAGTGATTGTGCTCATAAAAGAATTAAGAGAAATGGGTAATAAATTTTTAAAAATTTCATATTTCCCAATATTTTATACTTTACATTTCCCAATTCTAAAAATGCTTGTCCTGAAAATGAAATAGAATAAAGATCTGATTATTGATTATCTGAGTGGACTTACACACGGAATTCTCATTTTATTTTAAAGTCTCAGGCATTTCTAGATAGTAATGTATATGGAAACCATTTGGTCACATTTGGGTTACTACATATATAAGACTGGTTGGAAGTACTAAAGAGAGTTTGAACCTGAAAATCTCATGCTTTGACCAGAGGTGAATTCTCTGGCATATCAACGTAATATAAAATTACTCCTATTCATAATATCTTATTTGTATGGAACAAGGTTCCTTTGCAATAATGGTTATAAAGACATAATATCAATCCCAGTTAGTGGGGAATTATAAGAAATAATATCAATGACATCTCCTTTTGAGAAACTTTGTGCTAAAAGACAAGTCTAATTTTCATTATTATTTTAGTTAGCATTTTGTTATAAATAATTATCTGTGTACTTAATGTTACTTTATTGTATACTTAAGCCCTAAGCTAACAAAGATAACAAATGTGCTATTAAATTATAATAATTTTACCTGGTTTTAACAACATGACTTAATAAAAATTTTATGTGTAGATTATTTTATGGAAGGATGAACTTTTTTTTTCAAGAAAAATAAAAAATGTTGTCAATATAAACAATCTGAAAACCACCTATCTAGGATACGAAGTGGTTAAGACTGGTATCAATAAAAGGAAAGTACATGCACTGATTTAATTGTGCATCATTTAAGTATTAGTAACAGTTCACATTTACATAGTATTTTCCTCACCTATGTGATAATAATAAAGAATTATTCTCTGTAAGTTGGGGAACAAGCGGGAAGGGAGAGTGCCAGGCACAGAGGTTAAGTGACTTTCCCTGGATCACACACTTACTAGTTTGAGAAGTCTTACTACTGTGCCATGCTAAAGGTCACCATACTGAAAAATTGGGAGATTGAAAATGGAACCTCCCCAAATATAAGAGAGGACCCTTGCAGCTTGATCAATTTCACTGTACTAGCTAAAATGCACAAGTCAATGATAAAAAGCAGAATCACCTAAAACAAATTAGAAATACATTATTTTTCTGCCTGAGAAAATCATGCTGCCTCATTTAAAGTAATGTAATTACCTAACCTTTACAGCTGACATTTAAAAGTATAATTTCCTTAAGAGTTCCAACTAAGCTGGATGCAACAAGATTCTGACCTACTACTAGTTCAAAAACTATAGCCTTATGAATGATCTCTTGAAAACTCAACTCATTCTTCAAGAGAGCAGAAGCTATGTAGAAGTACAGGTATTAGTAACAACTCTGCAAGTGCCTATGTGTCCTTAAAGAATTCACTTTATTTCTGAGCCTAAATAGTCTTCTGTGAAAATAAAAGGTTGGAATTAGATAATTTCAGAAATCCCTTCCCAACTTATATTTCAATGATCCTTAAATATAAGATATGTAAGACAAAACAATTTTTGGAGGAAATTTGTGTTGTCTTTTTTATTTAAATATCTAATTTATTTTCAGTTTTCAACATTCACTTCCATAAGGTTTAAATTTTATTTTTAAAAATTTAACCCATATACCTATATACCACATTAGGGTGCAAATTGTAAAAACCAGTAAGGTCTAAAAAAATATAGTAATTAAAAACATTAAATAGTTACCAGCTTGACTCCTTCAAGAAAAAAAGAAAGAAAATGCTTTATAATTACAAATTCCAAGTTTTCATTAATGGTGAGATAACAATATCAGGGATGTAGTTGTACTTAAAACAGTAAAGAGTATTATCTCAGGCCTCCAAGTAAAATTGAGTAATTATTATAAGTAGTAACTCATTTACCTGTCATTTCCCACCACTTTCTATAGCTGTTTCTGCCTGAATTTTCAAGAAAGAGAAACTGCAATTCTTATGTGAGATTAGAGTCATCCTCTAAACTAAATTTATTCTGCCACCTGAATCCAGAGGCAACAGATTGATATTTTTATCACTTTCTCTTTAAAGCCAAAAACTTTAACAAGTACTTTCTTAGAATTATTTTCAGAGCCACTGATAGCTTTTTATTTTTCTAAGAAAGCTTGTTTTATGAAATTTCTCACTACTCTAAACATCCTGCTTCTGTGAAATTTGAGGAAAATATTTTTTCTTGTTTTTCTGTAGTGTTGTTCTGCTTAGCTAAAGTTGGAAGCAACTTCAACTTTCAGTTTTATGAGTTTCCTTACACCAAGCATGGTCAGTGAAGCTCAGTCTAGTTACTAGACTTAACATTAATCTAAAGTGTTAGATTTATAAAAACATGCAAATAAGAAATCAGTCAATCTAATTGTCCCTAAGAAGAATAAAGCAGGGCTTTTTGTTTTTCCCCTCTAGATAGTTTTACTTCATAATCCTTATTTAACCAGGACGTTCTATTTTACCATTCACCAGTCAGTGAAGTAACACTTTATGTCTCTAGATATTCTTCATATATTTAAGTCTGAATCAGTATTTTCTATTTTAGAACAAACTCCCAAAGAGGCAGGAATCATGACTATTTGGAAGATTTAATAAGTTTTACTTGATAAATAATAACAAATATTCCAGTGGAAGAAATATCAACAGATGACATATCATTATGTCTCACTGAATTTTTAAAAATTAATTATTTTTAAAAGTTAAGCATAAGGACTTCCAAAAGATCTTCAAAATTAGATCTTATATGCTAGATTGCCAAGAACATAAAAGAATTACAGGATCACAGAACTGGAAGGAACTTGAGCAGTTATTTAATTCAGCACATAACCAAAAGACATTCCTCTATAATATACCTGACAAATAATCAGTCTCTGCCTGAAGACATTCAGATAGGACATCCACTACTCCCAAAGCAGCCCTTTCCACATCTGGACAATTCTAACTTGTTAGATTTTCCCTGATGACACACCTAAACTTGCCTTTTCACCTTAGGCACACTGTTCCTGGTTCTGCTCAGAATCCAAACATAACAAGACTAATCCCTCCAACTTCCACATGCCAGCCCTTCAAATACTTGTAGAGAAGCCCACTCTGCCTTGCATCCCCCCTACCACCCTCCTTGTCTCCAGACTAACCATTCCCAGTCCCTATGTACAGAGTCCCAGACTCTTAATCATTCTAGTACAATTCCTTTGGACATTCTCCATATTCTCACTATCATTCCTAAAGAGTGGCACCCAGAAAGGAATCAACTTCCACTCTATTTTTCACCTCCTTTGATAATATGATGGAAGTGACAAGATATCTCAAAGTTATTTTCACTTATTATTTCTCTTACTAGTGATTTTGAGAACTTTTTCTTAAGGCTATTGATCATATTTCTACTTTAGAAAACTGCTAATATTCATTGAACACCAGGTCTGTTAGAAAGAAGCTTTTATTCTTACGATTTGTATCAGTTTTCTAGAGGTTTTAGTCAGACTTTTATCAATGATTTTCAATGCATTCTCTTTTGTTCCAGTGCATAATTTTTCTTATTCTGGCTGCATTGATTTTGTTTGTAAAAAAAGAGTTTTAGATTTGCAGTCACAGGACCTGGGTTCAAATCCAACTCTTCCACTTACTCCCTATATTATATTATCCAATTCATGTAATCTTAATCTTAGCTTTAATTATCATTAATAAAGTGAGATGATTGAATTTCATTACCTCAAGTCATTTCCAGCTCTGAATTTGATGCTATAACACTGTGTTTGTCTTTTATAATCTCCATCTAATTAAATTTCTTTCTTAATCCCCAACTGCAAAAGTTGTTCTCTTCCAGTTTTTTTATTTTAAAAAATTGTGAAAAAATTGGTGAAAGTGTTTATGTTTATATCTTTTATCAATTTAGAAGTTTTCTCAGATGAAAATCTTCTCATATGGTATCAGACACTGGTTGAAATCAAGTTTCTCCCAAAGTGCTTTCCCATTTTCTAAGCAGTTCTTAGCCTCCCAACTAGTTTTGTTCTTGAATTTAATAAACTAAGGTAGTGTGCATATATGCCTCTAGATGTTGTCTATCTAATCTATTCCACTGATCTACTTTTCTACTTAATAAACAGCACACACTTTTGATAATTTTTTTATAACAACTTGAAATCTAGTAGTGAAAGGATTTCTTCATTCTTACTTTTTCCCATTTTTCCCTTGTTATTATACTGTATTATATTAGTATGTTATATTATGAACCTTTTGTTCATTTATGTAAATTTCATTATTTTGTTTTGCTCTAGAGAATAAAAAGCTTCTTCTATCACTTCAAGCCAGAGATTACCACAGTCTCTAAAGAATTAAAAACAACTATCATCCACAGGACAGTGGAGAAGTACATAGTGAGTATGAACAGGCTGTAACACATTAGAAGAAGTATTATGAAGAATCAAAGTAAAGAATGTCAACCAAGGGAATGTATGATTGGAAAAAAAAGTGGGTCAGTCATGTGGTAAGAGCGAAGGATAATAGATGGACTGGTGTGATCCACTGATATCCTTTCACTAAAGGTCAGGAGGGCCCCTTAGTAGCTTGGGTGGCCCCTATGGTGAATTTATGGTAGAAAAAGGCCAAGAGTCACAAAGAATGGACAGGATTTTTTTGCCTGAAATAGTCATCAAAACAGCTTTAAATTTAAAAGGATGGACAAAGGAGAAATAATAATAGCTCTCATTTTCATAATGATCTGAGGAAGCACTTGATATATGTTATCTCACTTTATCCTCACAATAATCATGGAATGGAGGTGCTGTTACGACCTTCATCTTACAGCTGAAGAACTGAGGCAAAGGTTATGTGACTTGTCCAAACTCACACAACCTGGAAATGTCTCAGAATGATTCCAAACTCACAACTTACTAACTCTACGCACTATGCCACCTAGCTACTTCAATATGTTTACCTGCTAAGCTACATGAAATAGAGACTTACTAATACATAAAAAAAATTATCAACTAAGACATCTGGGTTCATTAAAGTTCATAGGAAAAACCAAGACTGAAGCTTGGTAAAATAAAGATCCCATTGTCTCAAATGTCTGTTTACAAAGTCATAAGAAAGCTAAACCCACGTATGTCACTGGGATACATTACTGAAATGTGGTTTCGAATTGGTATACTCTATTTAAAAGAAATTCAGTAAGTAAAAAGGAAGGGGAGGAGATAAAATAGCATCATGTATTAAGAAGATAAATTCATCTGAAAAAAATCTAGAACTAGACACATGAGATAAAGAATAGGAATGAAGATCAACAAGATTAAATGATGCTGCTAGAACCGAAATATGCTATAATAAACTATATTCCAATATCTAGTAGGCAAGCTGGTGGCAAAGTAAATAGAGCACAGAGCCTGAAACAGAAAGACCTGAGTTTAAATCTGGCCTTAGACATGAGTTGTGGGACCCTGAGCAAGTCATTTAACCCTACTTTTCTCAGTTCCCTCATCTGTAAAATGATCGGGTAAAATAAATGTCAAACCACTCCAGTATCTGCTAGGAAAATCCCAAATGGGGTCACAAAGAGTCAGTCACAACTGAAACAACTAAACAACAACAACACATATAGCTAGTATACTATATTCTATAGAAAGAGAAAATAGATGAGTTCAGCAAACAGATCACAAACTTAGTACAGTAATGACCTCAGTAATAGGAAGACTTCAATTATATGAACATCTGCTAGATTGCTTTTTCTGTCAAATTCAGAGCAGCTACTAATTTCTTGAGTTATTTTCATGAGAACTTTATCCTTCAAAAGGTGAAACAATCAAGCAGGGAAAAAACATATTCTGAAGCCAACCTTCATTGAGAATCTTGGCCACTCATTCCCACAGTTTGGTGAGGAATGTGGTATGTACAACATGTATCACCAAGCCAATATTCACAGCACCGGTGGTGACTATGAACACGCCAGCATAGTTCTAAATGGCAAAGTACAACAGACTCTCCATACAGAAGGCAGAAGAAAATCATTGATTATTCAGACACCAGAAAGCCAATCAGTCACAGAAACAAAGTCAATACACATTAACACTGCAGGGGACAAAGGCATTTCCAAACCTCCCCTCCACCCCCTGCTGGGGCCTTCCCACAAACAAACACACACACACAGTCAGGAGCCTAGCTGTCTGCATGCCTGTGTCCTTCCCAGCTCTGACCAGCCTGAACAACTTCCTCCCAGTTCTGCTCCACCCTTCCTGTCCCACCCTTTCAGCGAGCTCCTCCCACCACATGTGACTTAGGCTTCCAAGTGATTTAAACAGGTCACATGGGTCTATTAATGAATAGGAAAGATCTTCCCATTTAAATTACAATTACACAGCACTAATGTGTCATCTTCTGTTGGTCTTCTGTCTTCTTGGTCATTCCTGTCTTCTCTAATTCATGCTTCCTTATTTCCTCACATGAGTATACCATCTTAATATATAATACTACGTCTCTCCCCTCCACCTTTTACTCATCTAATTTCTTTTAAATAGAGATACTAACTTCCTATATTTGGGGGAGGACTAACTTCCAATACTTTAGAGAAACATGTTGTTATAACTAGGGTATATAGTACATACCACTAAGTGGGATGCAATGACTAAAATTCCATGAGAGCGGTAATCCAAGGAAGAACAGGAAACTCTTAACAATCAAGTTCTAAAAAGGAAAAAGGAAACAATTCTGAAGAGTAGAAAAAAAAAGTCTGAAGAGAGTAATATAGTAGCACGGAGAACTAAGAATACAGATTTGAAAAGGATAATCAACAAACATTTATTAAACATCTACTATGTGCCAAGTACTGTGCTAGATGCTGGGGACACAAAGAAAAAAAATATTCCCTGCCCTCAAGGAGCTTACATTCTATTGTTCAATACATACAGACACACTTCTCATACTATCTCTCATCTCTTCATCTTTGTAGTGGCTGTTCCACCACCATCACCCCCTCTCATGCGTCACATGCAACCCCCACCTCTCAAAATCCATTTCCTTTGAAATTCTGTCCTCATGATCTACATGAAACCTTTTCAGACCCTTCCAATTGCTAGCAACTTCTTTCCCTCCAAAAAAAATATTCTTTATTTTCTATATTTATGTATACTTATTTATGTATATGATGTCTACATCTAACATAACGTAAATACCTTTAAAAGTTAGAAGTTTCAAATTTTTTTTAATCTTCACATACCAGACCCTAACATAGTTCTTAGCCCATGGCAGGAACTTATTAAATGCCGACTGATGAAGAACGAACAGACTTCAGACTACATTACATCAATTCTATGTTTCTGTGCTTCCTTCTTATCTTTTCCCTAGATGAATGAGAAAATGTTAACACTAGAGTCTCAAAAATATTATAAAATCACTTAGTATTTTCACGAATGATCAAGAAGAAGGAGAATTCTGAAATTTTCCTTTTCCCAATGATAGATCATTCTAGGTAGTGAAATTATAAGTAGGTAAATAATATATAAACATCATAAAGCCAAAAACTGGGATTAGTCTAAAAACTGAAAGAAAAATGCCAACATGGACAAGTATTGATAATGAACATGAGATAGGAATAATTAAAAACAATTCTTAAAAATGAAATCACCCTGAGCTATCAGTTACAATCCAAGAAAGAGTGCTTAAAAGGCTTTTTTCCCCCGAAGACAATTACTGTGCCACTACAAAAACATGTTTATCATAATCACAAAGAATGGTCTTCATCAAAATCTGGGAAAGTCATTTTACCTCTCTGGGACTCAGCTCCTTAATCTGTAAAAAGTGGGGAGTGAGGCCTCATTTCTAAAATATATAGAGAACTGAGTTAAATTTACAAGAATACAAGTCATTCCCCAATTGAATGGTTGAAGGATATGAATAGGCAGTTTTCACAGGAAGAAATTAAAGCTATCTACAGTCATATGAAAAAATGTTCTAAATCACTCTTGATTAGAGAGATGCAAATCAAAACAATTCTGAGGTACCACACTTATCAGATTGGCTAACATGACAAAACAGGAAGATGAGAAACGTTGGAGAAGACGTGGGAGAGTTGGAACACTAATTCATTGCTGGTGGAGCTGTGAGCTGATTCAACCACTCTGGAGAGCAATTTGGAACTATGCCCAAAGAGCTAAAAAAATATGCATACCCTTTGACCCAGCAATACTGCTTCTAGGACTGTATCCCAAAGGGATTTTAAAAATCAGAAAGGGGCCCACATGTACAAAAATATTTATAACACCTCTTTTTGTGGTGGCCCAAAACTGGAAATTGACGGGATGCCCATCAATTGGGGAATGGCTGAACAAGTTGTGGTATAAGAATGTAATGGAGTACTATTGTACTATAAGAAATGATGAACAGAAAGACTTCAGAGAGCCCTGAAAGTACTTACATGAATTGATGCTGAGTGAAAGGGGCAGAACTAGGGAAACTTCATACACAGTAGGCTTAGCCCTTCAGAGCAATGCAAGGATTTAAAACATTCCCAAAAAACTCAACACAAAATGCTATCCACACCCAAAGAAAAAACGATGGAACTGGAAGGCAGAATGAAGCAGAGTATTTTCTCTTGTGTTTTGTTTTCTTTGGGTTTTTCTCATGGTTTCTCCTATTCATTTTAATTCTTCTATGCAACATGACTAATGTGAAAATGTGTTTAATAAGAATGTATGTGTGGAACCCATATAAGATTGCATGCCATCTAGGGAGGGAGCGGGGAGGGAGGAGGAGAAAACCAAGACTTATAAATAAATAGGCAGCAACTATATCTAATTATCTATAACGTCCCTTCCAGCTCTAAATCTGTGATCCTATAATGCTACTCTTCTACAAATACCCTGAATCCCTCATTAAATACATAATAGAAGTAAAAAATATCTGTAGAGTGGTTTTCCTAGAATGGTAACGATGAAAATATTTTAAAAGTCATGAAGTATAAGCATGGGATAACCTCACTTACAATGTTTTATTAAAGGAAAATAAGATTTGAAATATGGGAATAAATACCTCTCGCTTCATTACTAATTCTTGCCTATCCTACAATTCTTCTACCATTTTTAGCCTAATTCCAGTTTTTGGTCTTTTAAAGTCTTTTTCAAAGCTAAAATAACACAAAACAGCTAGGCCCTCCAACAGGCACCCCCTGGTGACGCTGTCAAACTCAGTAACAAAATATACTATGAAAATGGTTAAGTGTAAGCCACGAAGCCATTTATGTTTCAATTTAAATAGTTTTATTATTCTATACGTCCACCCAGAATGCAACAATATCTACTTTTATTAAAAACTGACCTAATTCAAACTCAAATTGCCTATTTTCTAAATTCTAAGTATCCGAAAAATTTTAAATTGTTTCAATTATTCAAACACAAGGGAAAAATTTTTAAAGGAGAAAAGTTATATCCAAATGTAAGTATACTTTCTTAAAATGACTTTAATTTGATTAAAAAAAAAATAAATATACAGACACACAAGATGCCCTGGGGACAGCGGTCTCAAACTTAGAGCTCTTTTGTAGAAGGGGTAAACTGAAGGTTTCTGATTATCCAAAGTTTTCTCCCTTCATTGAGAAACTCACACAGCTTCCTTTAGCTATAGCTCTCTGCAACACTGTGAAGGTCAGTATCTTAGTACAGTCCAGAAGCTTTCTAGATAGAGTAGTTTATCCTTAGTGTCTCTTTCAACTCCAGATGAAGACACTGCCACCAGCCACTATTTCCTGGGGGTTACTGCTATTGCCAATAGAATTCCAGATCTTTGACCTAAATTCACAAGATCAACACTTGGTCAATGGTACAGAAGAAAGGAGGAGAGAAAAATTAATTCTCACTAGACCCTCTCCTCTCTCCAACTTCCACCTTTCCCACACATACACACAATTTTCTGGACTCCCTGATCCTACAATATCCATCTGGAAGTGGCTTGCCATAATATACAGAGGTCCAGAGATGTTTCTGAGTTTTCTGATAAATCCCAACACATTTCCTATGTGTATTCATTTGATTTCACCCAACGGTTATTAAAGTATTTCTCTACTTCCAAACTTAAAAAAGACTTGTTGAGATAGTTTAAAACTCTGCCTGATATTCAATTGAGAAGTCTGGATCTTCAATGTTATATGGGGGGATTTAGGCTCACTCTTAAGAATAGAAATAAATACAAGACAAGGAGGAGAGCAGTGGATCCTAAGGAAACAAGCACTAGATACTGGGAATAGAGGTGGCGGAGAAGTAATGAGGAAAGTCTTCATGTAGAGACCTGAATCTTGAAGGACCCCAGTAATTATAAAGAGGCAAAGGTAAAGACAGAGTACAGTACAAACATGAGAAACATCCTATAGATAGGAACAGATAAAGGAGATGGAGTGGTATGCATAAGGAATAGCAAGAGGGCCAGTATGGCTAAGTATGGCTAGACTGGGCCCTAAAGTGCAGGAAGGAGAGTAATATGTAAGAAGAATAGAAAAGTAGGTTGTAATCAGTTTGTAAAGGTCTTTAAATACAAACTAGAAGAGTAAGTATTTTAGTCCAACATAATAGAGTCACTAGAGTTTACTGAGTAGGGACATAATATGGTCAGACCAGTACTTTATGAAAATCAGCTAAGTGGATAACAGATTAGAATAGAAACATATATGAGGCAAGGAGACTAAACAGGAGACCCTTGCAACAGCCCAGGTAACAAAGACTTGGATTTGGCTGCTATGTAATTAGAAATAGGGGGATGGATATGAGAGATGGTATGGAGGTTGAAATAACAAATTTATCAAGTGATGGCAGAATGTGTGTGTTCATCTTTTGTTACCAAAGAAGACCATGTCATCAGGGAAATGATGACATGACTTGCACTTGACTTTGTTTTGAGTGAAGGAGGGCTGTGCAGGTCACCAGCCTCACTTCTCCTCCAGAGCCATCTGAATCCAGTGACCAGATATTCATCAGGATGACTGGAGATGACCCAGGATGAAGCAACTGGGGTTAAGTGACTTGTCCAAGGTCACACAGTTAGTGAGTGTCAAGTGAGGTGAGATTTGAACTCAGGTCCTCTTGACTCCTGCACTGGTGCTCTATCCACTGCACCACCTAGCTGCCCATGGCAGAATAAGTGAGGCAACAAGAATGAGAAGATTGCAAACCTAAGTAAAGTGGAAAGATGGTGTCCCTGACAAAAACAAAGGAGTTAAGAAGAAGAGAGTGGAGTGGGAGGGGGGGGGGGGCGGGGGGGATGGGGGTTAGGGAATAATGATTTTAATTTTGGACATGTTGAATTTGAGGTGTCTGTAGGTCATCTAGTTCAGTATCCAATCTGTGGATAGTAATATGGAACTGAAGAATGAGAGAGTGAGTGCATAGTACACAATTCATGAAGTCATCTGCTTAGAGGTAACTAAACCTTTGGGAGCAGATGAGGTCAACAAAAGAGAGTATACAGAGAGAAGACCCAGGACAGAGCTTTTGGGGGATGCCCGCTAATAGTGAATATTGAATGAATGATGAATGAATGATGATTCAGTAAAGGAGACATGAATGCTCTCTTTTCCTCATCTCTAGCTCCCTTCAAAGTTCAGCTCAAATGTCACTTCTTACGTAAGACTTCTCCTCTCTGAACCTATTAATGATCTTCCCACTGCCTAGAAATTAATGTCAGTAAACTAGAATTTATTAAACATTATGTGTGAAACACTGTACTAAGATCTAGGAACAAAGAAAGGCAAAAACACAGTTCTTGCCTTTAAAGAGATCCCACTATAATGGAGGAAACAATGGTGTATGTACAAGATATATTAAGAATACATGGGTGATAACTGCCAAAGGAAGGTACAATGGAGAGATCAGGAAAAGGACAGAAGGCAGAGGTAGGGAAGGAGTGCATTTCAGGCATGGGGAACAAGGACTCAAAAAAGTATGGCTTCAGTGTTGACTAATCATCATAAATGTTTCTCACCAGTAGAGTATGAACTCCCTGAGGGCAGGGAAAGCTTCATTTTCATACTGGTATCCTTATCATCTAGCACAATGCCTGACACATAACAACAGAATAAGTGTTTAATAGCTAGTACAGTGAATAGAGTGCAGGGCCTGGAGCCAGGAAGACTCAGGAATCTTCCTGAGATCAAATCTGGCTTCATACACTTTACTAGGTGTGTCAAGTCACCAAGCAAGTCACTTCACCCTGGTTTGCCTTAGTTTCCTCACCTGTAAAATTAGCTGGAAAGAAAATGGCAAACCACTCCAGTATCTTTGCCAAGAAAACTTGGCAAAGGGTCATAGAGTGAAACACAACTGAAAAATGACTATATGGAAGATTCTACCCAAGAAAGAAAGACTATGAGTAGAGAGAGACCTGGTGATGGAAATGTGTAGTTGCTGTCTAAGAACCAGCCTAAATATAGAGAGACTAATTACTAAGCTGGATTCAGTGCAATGAACTTTTTAGTCACAGTAATTTTTTAAAAACTATCATATATTAAGTTATAGAAGAGATGCAATCTGAAATGGTAAAAGGAATTTCCACTTATTAGCGATATTAAGGATCTCTGAAGTATGTTTAACATAATTCATTTTTTCTTAATGTGCTGGGGATAGTTTGGTAAGTTCTATCATCTTGATGATGATTCTCATCCGTACCATGCATAAGAACTGCCAGTTTCATTCGCAAGTATGACAAAAGGCATTTTTATTTTTATTTATCCAAATAAGGAGGACTGAGTTCAAATTCCAGCTCTGTCAGAGTCAAGTCACATGACACCTCTGAGGTTAGTAAAATTAAAGTGCTAGACTAGAAGATCCCTTAGGTCCCTTCCAACTCCACCATTCTACTCTCCCCCTTTTACAGATGCAAAAGATAGACAGAGAAGGTAACTGTCTAAGATATTTATCATGAAAGCAACTTTATAAATTAGAAACCTTCAAATTAAAAAAAAAAAAGTCTAGTGTTCTTGCTTACTATCTCAAACACAGTGACTCTGATCTTCATTACCATACAATTTTTTTCACACTGTTACTTAGGTATTACTAGGGTAACTGTCTTTTAATCACTCTTGTACTAGGATTGGCCTTAAGAAATTAAATCGTAAATTGAAAGAATCATTTAAAATATTTTTACTTGATTGAAAAATCTGAGCCACAGAAACAGAATCCTTAAATGTGCTATAGAATAACTAGAATTAAGATTACATAATTATCAAGAATACTCACTGTCTTATAAAGCAATCCCAAATACTTAGCTTGATTTAGAGGGTTCACCTCAAAATTAAAATAAGGCAACGCTTCCAATGATCAATTCATATGCCACTAAGTAAAATCATAAAAGATAAATATAATCAATTATTTTCTCGAATGTTACAGCCAAAAAAATCATTCTTCATAAAAATACAGAAAAAATGTACCAAAGTCTTTATTCCAAAAATCAATAATGCAGTAACAAAGCCTTTAGTTGATTTAGGAATGGACCATTTTAGTTTTTAATCTCCTTGTTTCTAACTTCAAATTTAAGTTTAAAGTGATTCAGATAGTTTAAACTTTTAAATGTTTGCATGCTGAAACTTCACATAAGATTTTCACTTTAATAACAGTAAATTATTTTTTTTGATCAAATAATTATTTCATTCTCTTTATTAATCCATTGTATATCTATGAAGGCCATCTGTTAGGCAATGACTGATCCAGTATACATTGCTATTGCAGCAGCTTCCCAACTGGTTTCCACATTTAGATCAGTCCCCAGTTTGCTAAAGCTTTAATGCTCTTACCTGATCCCAACCTATTACTATAAGTGCATAAATTCACAAAATTAAAAATAACTTAAAAACACATACCCTAAAAGTATAAAAATTTTTTAAAGTGTTGTCTGTCAGATAAAAAAATTAAAGAAAAGATACAACTCATGTAGATTTCAATTTGTAGCTAAAATTGCTAATATATTGACATTTTAAAATTTAAATCTTTTTTTTCCAACTTAGGAGAAAATAAAATGATCAACCACTAAAACCCCTATTAGTTCCTAGTTAAAATAAGGATTAACTGTATCTCTATTACTTTTTGGAAAGAATAGGGCTGTATACCACAAAATGGTGAGAATCCTCTAACTTAGAACGACTTTGTGAAGTAATTTATTTGAAGGTTTATTTTGTGTACATATCTTTATGAAAATAGGTATCTGACTTAGAAACAGTAATAGAACATAAATGAAAAGGTAAACTCCTATGGAGATATCTCTTATCTTTAGAATTAAACACAATCACCAAACTAATAATCAGTTTCAACTTTTCTGTGCATTTGAGAAATAAACAGTAAAATATAATACATGCCCTTTCAACACCACACTGCTGTACCTGCAGTTCTTTCTTTCAGCTTTCCAGTAGGTCAAATGCAAACAGCTGATTAATATTAGAAAAGCACATTACATTCCAATACCAGAGAATGCTAACTCAATCTACTTACTTTTGTTTCTTTAAGAAAATAAATAAAATGCACAGAACAGACAAGTTTTAAAGTATCCTTAAAAGCATATTGTAAAATTCTCATGACTCCATACTAAATACAACAGACAACTGATTGCCACTGAGTTTTAAGCCATGCTTTCTCACCCTTCATTACATACAGAAGACTGAATGTTGCAGATTGAAGAGCTTCAAAAGCTATGCTGCAGTAAAAACTGCACTCACAAGAAATAGAAAATTGTAGTTAAAAGAATTCCTTTATGAATCCATTTTTATTTCCTATGACATTGGTTTCTCTGCCTTTCTCATGGTTAGCGCAAAACATTAAGTCATACACAGTCCTGCAGTAACTCCTCACCAAGAAAAAAAAACCCAGAAAGGACTACATTTAATACATTTTCCTTAGTCGTTACAAACATGCCATGGTCTCTAAACACAATGGCCATTAAACAAAACTGTTCCCCTGATACTTTGATTTCAAACCCATAGTATATACAAATTAGAGGCAGGAAATAAACTCATGGGGGTGGGGGAGAAGGTGAGAGGAGAGAGGAAAATCATAAGTCTCCATCATGTATTAATATAATGATGAGACACTTAAAAGATAGATGCAAATCCGCATCTTCTTTTCCTCTTTACTGGAAAACATCACATCCAATTAAAGCTTTAATGCTTCTCACATTCCTCCAACACCATGGAATTTCAGCTTCTGAAGACAAACCTTCATCTTCAGGGAGCAACACTAGATACAGTTTTAAAATGCCTAGGGGAAAGAACCCCAAAGACTACGCACCCTCTCTCACCCAAACTCTGGGGCCCAACATAACCCTACAACCATCAGTATTTGTCACAGCCACTCGTGATCACAATGAATGGTACCAAGCAGTGTTAAGTTGGCCACTGTACTCAAATCGCAGGAGGGGACAGGGAGGGACTACAGGGCGCAGCTCAGAGTACATATGGATCACCCACTGGGCGATACAGGCAGGACGATCTGGGCTCCAGGAGACGTGATGCGTGTTATACGGCGGGGGGAGGGGGAAGGGGGGCGAGCGGGGGAGTGAAAGATGGGGTGGGTGTGTAGGGAGTTAGTGCAGAGATATTCCCAGAGACACAAGCCCATTTCTCTTACCAGGTTGAGCACCGTCTCCACGATGTCCCGATTGCTGACCTCCCCGACCTGTATGAGTCCAATCAACACGGCGAATTTCATCCGGATGTTGCGGATCGGAACCGACGGGTTAATCATCCCCGCGGGGAGCACCACGGAGCCGGAGCCGGACGCCCCTCTCAGCTCCCCCAAACCAGTAACCCCGCCGCCGCCGCAGCCGCCGCCTCCAGGGCCACCTCCGGCTCCTGCCCCGACGGCGATGAGCCCCGCAGGCTGAGGCTCCGGCCCCGGCCCCGGCCCCGGCCCCGGCCCGGGCTTCTCGCTCGCCATTTACCCCTCTCCCGCGGAGGAGGAGCAGGAGGAGGAGGAGAACGAGGACGAGGAGGAGGAGGACGAGGAGGACGAGGAGAAGGGAGGAGGAGGCGCCGCCGCCACCGCCGCTGGTACCGTTATACCTGGCTCAGCCCCCGCCCCCCCGCCCCCGGCCGCCTAGCCCCAGCATCCACCAGCGCCGCGCCGCGGCGTCGGCCAGGGCAGACCGGGCGGCTCAGCAGCCGGAGCCCGGGAGCGCGCGCGGGCGGCGGCGGGGAGCAGATCCCGGGGAGGTTCTCCGCGGCGGCGGCGGCCGCCCCGCTAGCAACGGTGCCCGCCTCTCTCGGTCCGGCTCGATCCGGCCCGCCCCCCGCGGGGATGCTGCTGGGGCTCCCAAGGAGCCGTCGCCCGGAGAGGGGGAGGAGAAAGGGGGCCGGAGACGCAGGCAGCGGGCGCTCGCCGGTTCTGAAGCTGGGACCGCCGCTCCGGACGCCACCGTCGTCCCTGCCGCCGCCGCCGCCGCCGCCGCTGTTGTTGTGAAGCCCCGACGCCGCCGCTCACTCCGCCATGTTGCCGCCCCCTGCCTGCAGTAGCGGCCGCTACGCCTGCGCAGAGCCGCCAGGGGGCGGAGCCCTGGGAGCAGCCCCCTCCCTGGTCCTGCCCTCCTCTCCTTACCACCCCCACCACACACACACCACCCCAACACCCTTCCTCCCTCCCCTAACCACGCCAAACGGATGGGCAGGTGAACAGGTGCACAGGGACTGCTGCCAGGAGTAGGGCTAGCTGGCAGGGGAGGGGCGGGTATTGGCTTCCATTTAGTATTCCCTGGAGGGTAAATTTTCCCTTTAGGGAGAGACACACAGTGTGTAGCTTGCCTTCTCTCTAGCCTCCTTTAAACATCCTCTTGCTGGGAGGAAGAGGATGAACCATCATCAGGGCTGCATCTCCTGCTTCCTCTGTCGTTTCTGGGTGCCCAGGAAGGCTAGGGAGTGGCAGGCGACCTCTTTCTGCTCCTCTTCATCCTCTCTCCCTCGCCCACCCGACCTGCAACTTCCCAAGAGGAAAACTGACTGGACAGAGCTGAAGCAGACATACCGTGGGGAGCAATCCCGCATTGTCAGGAGGACGAACATAGATGGAGTCTAATAGGTCTTTTTTATGGCTATAAAAGAGGCTGACACCTGCACACACGCGAGCAACTTAAAATAGAACTTGTCAAAGGTAACCAATTCTGTGTAGAAGTCTGAAGAACCAATAGTTCTTGGGGTTGTCCTCCAGCCGGCGAGGACGGAGCCACATAACACCCTAAAGTGTTTTGATGGGAACAAAGCTTTGCTTTAAAATATGTTCTTAACTTCTCTCGTGGACCGCAGATTAATGATGCCTCCCTCCTTATTGAGAGATGTACACAGTACAGAGACTTCGAAATTACATGAAAATGTTACTGATTCCCATGCTAGCGCTAGGGTTGGGATAAAGTCATCCTTGGGAGAAGTAAATCTTACAGGCACAAGCAAGAGTCATCTATTTTAACGACAAGATTTGAAATATAATTTTTGCTGTAAGTCTGTAATTAAGGCTAAACAGGTACGACTGCAGTTTTTCCTATCAAAATGAAGCAAGAACAAAAATGATTCTTTTGCTAATATTCTCGCTCTTTGAGTCCTCCTCAATAAATATATATTTATAAGATATAAGTAATGATACTTATTGTGAAGTATCAGGTGTATGCTGTTTTTAGCTGAATCAGTGGATATTAGGTATGAAGGGAATAAGCATTTATTTAGCACCAACTATATGCCCTGCATGTGCTAATAAGCACTTTTCAGACACTATCTCACTTAATCCTATTAAATTGATATTGATCCAGTATGATCCTATTAGACCATTTGTTCCCATTATCAAAATTGATCATGTCCACTGAAAAAAACAAAAAATCCATTGTAAGTTAAATCTTCTATCACACAGATTCATATGTACTATTGGGCAAATTATATCCCACAGATCATATGTGTATTTAACAACAAAAGCGTCATATAGTACAGGGAGTTCTAATTCAATAAAAACATTTAATAAATATCTACTATGTGCAAGACACTGTGCTAATCTGAAGATCTCTTTCTCCTGTTTTCCAAACCACAATTATAAGAGAATTCCACTGAATTGGGTTGGGGCAGAGAGGCGTGAAGGAAATCTTTTATTGAGCCTAACTGATTTATTGATTCATAAATATTAAGAAAGAGATATTCACATGTACATCATTTTACGAATAACACCAAATGCTGTTATAAAACTAATATGGTTGAAAATTAAATATGAAAGAAGGGGAAAACTACAAAATTTAAGACCACAAAGAATGAAAACCAAGACCTACTGTATTTAGGAATCCTGTCAAAGTTTACACAGATCTACAGCATCTTGTCTCAATTTATTCATCGATAACTTTATTTTCAGATACTCTACTTCCACTCAGAAATTGTAAATAATATATATTTTAAAGTGAATAAATATAAACTAAAAGATAATCTTCAATTTACCCTGCTTTTCATATGCATGTCAGGAAATGATAATAACTTGCTGATTTTAGACACCACCCTCCCCCTAACTCCCACAGGATATTTAGAAAATGAAAGTCAAAACTAGATTGCCTTTTCACATATTTAACTTAACATTGCTGAAAGTTTTGCTTTTCCCTTTAGTCTTTTCATTGTATTTTTCAGAGAGGGATGGAATGAAACCATGAAGATTTCAAAATCCAGGTGTTTTCTATACCTCTCTTAATTCCAGAGACATTTAAATGAACACTCTACTAAAGGAGATGGTCATTGCAATCTCAGCGGAATCATGATAGACCAATTATACTTGTATGGAAATCTTCATTCTATTGTTATGTTATCAAGATCATTCACAAGCCTATGAAGAGTACTGTCTATACAGGCTGCGTATTAGTCAGAAGAAAATTTCCTGGCTATTTTCAATGCATTTTAAGGAGAGAGGAAAGTATCAAGTCTATATCCTCATACTGTTTTCATTAAAGGCATACCCTGGAAAAGTATATTTAAGACATTAAAGAAACTTCAAGACATTTTGCATTAATACAGTAATAAAATAGTTAGAATTATTTAATTTAAGTACATTAGGAGAGATCATTAAAATGATCATTTAAAAATTGCTAGAATTGACTAACCTTAATTTGGAAGTGGAGGGCTACTCCTGGATAGACAGTCTATTGTGTTTTTACACAATGTGAAAAAAATAGTAAAAGAGTTTTAATGTTAATTTTAATGACCATTTACTAAAAATTATCATACCAAATTCATGTAAAGTATGAATTGTGAAGTTTTGGTTTAATATAATAAATTTTCAAATATCCATTAAAGTGGGAAAAAGTCAATTGGAAAATTATTTGATGCTATAGTCAACTCTTAATTATCCATAAATGAACTTCTGACTATATTTAGGTTTATCTATAGTTAACTCCTGTTCAGTAGTAGAACTTAAAAGTGTAGTTATCTCTTTTCAAGTCAATGAGTAATAGCATATAATTAATATAATCTGACATTTCAACTACTTCTATTTACTTTGATTTAAATATATATGTAGCATATATACATGTAAATAAGTACATATATACATACACATGTATATTTATTCATACTCAACCATTGGTTCCGTTATGGGAAAGTTTTGATACTTCGATACTGAAAGAGACTAAGCACTGGATGAGCTGCTAGAGGAATTGAACAGAGGTTAAAATGGGAAGCTAGAGGGCTCCCAACCCTTCCTGAGCAAGGAGTTTACTATGCAACTTCATTATTTTCTTTGAACTGGATTCCCAGAAGATTAGACACACCCATATTAAAAAGTAAGTGTTGAAACATATTCCAAAATCAAATAAGAACAATTTACAAATTATGAGTAAACTGTGTAAGATTCTCTATACCTCTTTTTCCTGCTACTAATAGAAATTAGTGAGAATTTAATATATTTCAATTATTTTATTTGGCATAAATGTTTTAACTACATTGGAAGGTTAAAATAACAGTTAACAAGGTTATTTTGAGGGGGAGATTATGGGAGTTTTTTGCATTTCCAATTACAGGAGCCACCTGTGACATAAAGCGGGGGCAATCTTTCATACTTTACTTGGAAATAATTTCTTCAGCACATACCCACACCATCAATCAAATGACAAACCTATATTTTCAGACATTAAGACAGTTATATCTTAATGCATAATAGAAATGTGTTTCATATATTCTGAAACTGTATTGTCTGTACTTTTTAATTAAATGGCTAGGACATAAATGCTAATCAGTCTCTAAATGTCTGAGCTTCTACCACATAATACCAAGGAATAAGATAGTTGTTGTGATATATTCAGAGAATTGTAATACATAATTCCTTCCCTTAAAGCTTGCAATCAAGTTGGAGTGATATGTGATTCCCATATCTATATATCCAGCCCATCTTTCTCCTGAGCTTCAGTCCCAATTGCTTAACGAGCGTTTTAAACTGCATGTTCTGAGTCATTTCAAGCATAACATATCTAAAACAGTCTTATTATTTTCCCCACCAAAAAAACCCAAAAAAACCAAACCAAAACCACACTTCTGAACTTTGCTATTATTGTCCAAGGTACCCTCATCCTTCAATTCACTTAGTTTACAACATCAATGTCATCCTCAACTCCCTACTCTCCTTTGTCCCACATATTCACAGCCAAATCTTTTCATTTCTATCTCTAGATGTATAATATCTATCCCCTTTTAGGGACGGTTTCAGAAAAAACCTGAAAAGACTTCTATGAATTGATGCAAAACACAGTAAGCAGAACCAGGAGAACATTATATATGGTAATGGCAATATTGTAACAATTATTGTAATAACAATGTAACAATAATTAACTGTGGAAAAACTTAGCTACTCTGATTAATACCATAATTGAGAATTGCAAAAGATTCATGATGAAACATTCCATCCATCTCTAGGAGAAAAAGAACTGATGAACTCTGAGTGCATATTGAAGAATATTGTTTTCTTTTTCTTTTTTTTTTTTTGGCAACATGACTAACATGGAAATGTGTTTTTCATGACTTCACACGTATAATGGGTATCATATTGTTTTGAATGGGTGGGGTAGGGACTGGAAAGAAGGAGAAAATTTGAAACTGCAAACAACAATTTTAAATAATTAAAAATTGCCCCAGCTTCTGGGATAAGAACTCACTGTTCAACAAAAATTGCTGGGAAAACTGGATAACAGTGTGGCAGAAACTAGGCATAGACCCATGCCTGACACCATACACAAGAATAAAGTCCAAATGGGTACATGATTTAGGTATAAAGATTGATTCCATAAATAAATTGGAGGAGCAAGGAATAATGTATTTATCAGATTTATGGGGAAGGGAAGAATTTTTTTCTAAAGAAGAGATAGAAAGCATTCTGAAATGCAAGATGGATAATTTTGATTACATTAAGCTGAAAAGTTTTTGCACAACCAAACCCAACGCAACCAAAATTCAGAGGGATGTGGTAAATTGGGAAAGAATTTTTACAATGAAACTTGGGATAAAGGCCTCATTTCTAGAATATATAGAGAACTGACTCAAATGTATAATTATACAAGTCATTCCCCAATTGATAAATGGTCAAAGGATATGAACAGGCAATCTTCAGAGGAAGAAATTTAAGATATTTATAATCATATGAAAAAATGCTCTAAATCACTATTGATAAGAGAGATGCAAATCAAAACAACTCTGAGGTACCACATCACACCCATGAGATTGGCAAACATGACAGAACAAGAAAATGATAAATGCTGGAGAGGATGTGGGAGAGTTGGAACACTAATTCATTGTTGGTGGAGCTGTGAGCTCATCCAACCATTCTGGAGAATGGTTTGGAACTATGCCCAAAGGGCTACAAAAATGTGCATACCCCTTGACCCAACAATATCACTACTAGGACTGTATCCCCAAGAGATCATAAAAATGGGAAAGGGTCCCACATATACAAAAATATTTATAGCAGCACTCTTTGTAGTTGCCAAAAACTGGAAGTCAAGGGGATGCCCCTCAATTGGGGAATGGCTGAATAAATTATGGTATATGAATGTAATGGAATACTTTTGCCCCATAAGAAATGATGAACAAGAAGACTTCAGGGAGGCCTGGAAGGACTTATATGATCTGATTGAGCGAAAGGAGCAGAACCAGAAGAACTTTGTGCACAGCAACAACCACAGTGTGAGAGAGTGTTTTTCTGGTAGACCTGGAACTTCGTAATAATGCAAGAGATTATTTAAAAAAAAAATCCCAATGGTAGTTTTCTAAGGCAAAATGCCTTCCATACTCAGAGAAATATGGAAGTCATTCGCAGAATGTAGCAGATCATATTTGTGTGTGTGTATGTGTGTGTTTGTGTATAATATTATGATTTGTTATATGATTTCTTTCATTTATTTTAGTGCGACTACATAGCATGCCTAGAGTGAAAACGTACTCAGTAGGAAAGTATATGTAGAACCTATACAGAATTGTATGCTGTCTTGGGGAGGGAGGAGGGTAGTGGGGGGTAGGTGTGGGGGGTTAAAATCTTAATTTTATGGTAGTGATTGTAGAACATTAAAAAGTAATAATAAAATTAACAAAAAAAATAATTAAAAACTAAATAAACTGAAGGCCGCATTCCTATCAGCAAATTTTTAATATACTTATATGTGTGTGTGTGTGTGTATATTCATCCTCTTCTCTCCATTTACAAAGTACTATTCAAGCCCTCATTGCCTCTTGTCAAGTCTGTTGAAGTAATTTCCTTTAAGTTCTTCCTACCTCAAATCTCCCTCTATTCCAATTCATCCTGAACTCAGCTGCCAAAATGATTTTCCTAAAACCCAGATCTGACAATGTCATTTCCCCTCCCTATTCAACAAACTCCATTGGCTCATCTTACCTCTTGGATCTCTTTGACATTTAAAGTTCTTCCCAACCTGATCCCTTCTTCTCTGTTCAAGCTTCTTATTACTCTCCCCACCACACCTCTTGAATCCATCTGTACTGGCTTACATATTGTCCTTGCATACAATAATCCATCTCTCATCCATGCCTTTGTATTGATTGTCCCTCATGTCTCCAATATTCTCCCTCTTCTCAGCCTCTTAGAATAACTGGCTTCCTTCAAATTTTGCCACATGCTTCCTTCTTCAAGAGTTCTTTATAGGTTTACCAGCTACAAGTGTGTTCTCTAAAGTTACCTTATATGTATCTCAAATATGTGTACATGTTGTCTCTCCCATGTAAGCTTTTTGGGTGTGTGGACTGATTCTTAGGGTGCTTTTTTGTTTGTTTGTTTTTTACTTTTCTTTATATCCCCAGAGTTTAGTAGTGTCTGGTAAGGGTTAACTGTTTCTTGAGATGAAGCATTAGCTAACAATACAAGATAATGCATAAAAAGTGTTAGAGGAGTTGTATGAGTACTCAATCCTACAAAAATTCAAAGAAATATCATTATAGTTTGAAATGGTCATAGGATCATAGGCCATAAACCATCTAGTCCAACCTCATTTTACAGATGAGGAAATTGAGACTTAAGGAGATTAGGTGACTTGCTCAAGGTCACATGGATAACTAGCATCAGAGTTGAGATCTAAAGTCAAGTCTTCTGATTCTAAAACAAATGTTCATTCACCTACTAGGTTAGCTTTTGTAAAGGGGTCAGGATCTGAGTTGGTCCTTGAAATCAGGCTAAGTTTGGGATAGGTTAAGAAGAATAGAAAGTGTCCTATTTTTCCACCTTAATGTTATATCAATACCCTAAATTCAACATACTAAAAATCATAATACTTGGTTTCCCCTCAAAAAAATATTTTTCTTCCTCTTTTCTCTATTTCAGTTAATGGTACCATCATTCTCCAGTTACCCAGGCTTGAAACCAAAGAGTCATCTGTGAATATTGCCTTTATATATATGAAGAAGACATTTATTAACTTCTTACCATGTTACAGGCACTATGGTTTTACCCCTATACCTTTCTCTTCCCAGTCTTCTGTTCATCCTTCATTTTCTAAGAGAAGCAATGACATCACAGGGTGATGCACATGAATTGGATTTAAGTGAGGAAGAGTTGCACAAAGTCATCAACCTCACTCTCTTCCAGAGTCATTGAAGTCCAGTGGCAAGATAAAAGTCAGAAAGACTGGCAATGGCCTGGTATGCAATGGATGACCTTTTGATGTCTGACCAAGTTCTAAGGACTTCACAGATCCTGCTTCAGCCACCTTGATGACCATTGAAGCAAATTGTTCTCATCCACCCATTCTGCCAAAGGTGGTCTTTACATGCTTGGGGTAGATACTTCCCCATCTCCCCACCCCCAACTCACAAATGAGTTTGAGACCTCTCAGTTACCTTCAGTCTGATTTAGCCCATCTGCCAAGACAGTTTTACTTAAGTGTGGCCACTATGAATGCTATCACTTTGTGGAGCCACAGGTGAGAATTAGGTGAAGATGGACCATAAAGGTGGATGACCAGGCCTGAAAAGACAAACTCTTTCTTATACCAGAGGTGCTGGTCCTCCCTGAATACCCCATATGCCCTTCTTCCCAATCTAATCAGTAACTAAGCCCTGTGCCAATTCAATCACTTGGCACTTTTGCAATATCCATAACATCTATCATTTTCTATTCCCACTTAAACACCAGAATCTGGGCCTTTATGCTCTCATGTCTAGACTGATGTGACATTTTAACTGGTCTCTTCATCTCCCAATTTGACCCATCCTATAGTTCATGACATTAACTATCATGAATTTAATTTCCATAAAGCATCACTGTGACTGTATCTTTACCATATTCCAAAATCTTAAATCGCTCCCAATTGCCTTTGAGAAAAAGTCCAGTTTCCATAGCCAGATGTTTAAATCCCTCAACAATTTTTGTTTTAACATTACTTTTGTAATAAGATTACCTTCATAATCTTATTTCCCAGAGACACCCAACATGAACTCTACATTGTAATCAATATGATACACACACACATATCCAATTGATTAAGATAAAATCCACAAATAAAAAGTTATTCATGAGAATAGAGGTGATTTTTAATATTGAAACACTTTCTTACGTTTGGTATAATTTGGTGAAACTATCCTACAGTTAAATGAGTTTTAGACAGGTATTACAGTTTTAGTTTTCTATGTTGGTATAGTTGGTATGGAGATTCCAACCCATGGTCTATTTTAGCACAGAATGAGGTAATAGAGAAAGACCCACTGGACTTAGAATCAAGAGAGATCTAGTTCCAATCTTCCTTCAAATACCTATTAACTGCTTGAAAAAAATTGTCATTTAATCTTTCTAAATCTCAATTTCCTCATCTGAGTGTTTAGCACACAGTGTTTGATACATAGCAGGCACTTAATAAATATTGGTTGACCGATTGTTCTGTAAAGTAGGAATTATAGGAACTGTAGTACCTACCTGAAAGAGTTATTGTACAGATCAAATGAAATAATAAATGTAAAACACTTTGTAAATCTTAAAGTGCTATATGAATATTAACTATTGTTATTAGAAAACTCCATCAGTTACAGTTTCTAGGAATCATCTGCATAAAGAGTACATTTCATAAAAATCTGAACTGCAAATATTTTTAATTATATTCAATAAAATTAAACCACATTTAATAGTATGACCTCATCAAATAAATCTATACTATGAATCATTGCAAAGGACATTTACACTTAGCCCAGAGGCAGTGGGGAGGAGAACAGAATGAGAAGTATTAGGAGTATCTATATTGTTTTCTTTTCTTTTGTAATCTTCCCCTTTGTGATATCTTAGAAAATTATTCGCCATCCTTTAGGATCCTGTTACTTCCATACAAAGTTCTTTTATATGTATTGGATCACAACCAAGTACCTTTCCCAACTATATATGCTTACACGTTACTGCTACTTTCTTAATGTGATACCTTGAGTAATGAGGTGGTAGAATCCAAACACTCCCATGTTCTCATTAATGAGAACTGAACACTAGGAATACCAGCAGATCTGTTCCATGTCCTATCTATTTGTTGCTCCTTTGTTTTATAACCTTGTATAACACCCTCTCTGGGGTCACTCTCTCAACTCCTACTTGAATTAGTAGGTTAGGTTACCAGAGCACATTGGCTCTTTCTCCCCCTCCCTCCTAGAGTTTCAAAAGTAACTCTAAAGAGCTGGGAGTTTCTAATAATATGTTTCATGAGCCCCCATCCTCTGTGCTCCACCTCATATTGATTAACCAGGTGATGTTAATTAGCTTCTACAAAAGTAAATTTACTAAGAAGGTATATCATGAATGAAAGTTGAAAAAACATGCTCCTAAGCCATGATTACACTCTCCCCTCTGCATACATTTGATCCTTGAGGAAAGTGGGCTCAAACTTAAAATGCAAAGGCACCCACACAGAATGCACAAGTGGTCAAGGTGTATTTCCTAGTCCTGGAAGTCCCTTTATTTGCTCACTTGCCAGAGACCTGACCAAGTTAATTTCTGTTGATGAGTTCCAAAGTTCAATGCAATAGATGAGTTGTGGTGAGCTCAACAGATGACTTGCCTTTGCTTACCTGGGCTAACTTAAGACTTGGTGTGTTGGTTGCTGGGTCAATCTACTGCTGGACTGAATCAAGCAGGTCATTTGGCTACTGTACCCTCTCTCTCTAGAGGGTCTCTCACTAGACTTAGGTGCTATTACTACCAGCTCCAGGACTTTGGTTGGTAGTAATACTTTGAATGGATTTCTTTATCTCACCAATCATTTGGGTGCTCTTTCCCCTAAGATCAGGAAAGGAGACCCACAATAGGAACAGAATAGAAATGCTTTGCACATGGCAACTGGGTGATAGGGCCTCCTTCCCTCATGGACGGTTCACAGCAATCCCTTTCGCTTGAAAATTGCCAGGAAAGAAGAGAAAGGTTAAAGGCCTGGGGGAGATGGGTATCAATCCTTTAGTAAGTGAACTCAGTTCTGGCTCTATCATTAGGCCTTTTGACTTTAAAGTTAACCAGAAAATTATTCATCACTACACAGTACCAGCCCTTTAGTATTCAGGTTCCTATAGTCATACTTCCCTAGGAAGGCTCTCCAAAATTCCATGTGTTAGACTGAAAAAAAGGCAGGGAATATGTCTTGTTCTCTAAGAATATCTTATCTCTCATAAATTCTGCTATTAAACTTGTTTTCCCCTCAAATGTTTTTCAGCATTTGCGAAATGATACTCCATTTTCTTCTCTATATATTTTGCAAATTGGTTTGACAAGAATACGCTGTTGCCTTGGGTATCCATGTATATTTACTGAGTAAGAAGATCAGGCACTTGCTGGCTTGACAGATTCAAGCTTCTTGTTTTGGTAATTGTTTTGTACTACTCAAACTTTGTTAGGAACTAATAATAGAACCAATGCCTTTATTTTTGTTTATTCCCCCCTTTTTCCTTCAAATGAAAGTTTGTTAAAACATGTATTTCAGTTGTTGTGTATATAGACAATAACTTCTGATTTTTATCCTAATTTGATGTTGATTTGGACCTTTGATTGTAGATTGAATCATGAATCCAATCCTTTGAGAAGAAAGTTGGAAGGCACTGAATGTAGTAAGCAACAAATTGCAAAACACATGAAAAAAATGAAATTGACTATATTTTTCCAAGCAGAAAATGACTGGTTATCAATATGGGAATCACTTCAGATCAAATATGCACACTTAAAAATGAAAAAGAAAATGATCCGTTTTAATTGTCTTCCACCAACAAGCTGTCAGTCATCTATTCAGAATCAGAGTAGTATCCTTGTGTTCCTGGTATCGCACTGGCTAAGAGCACATCTGATAAGCCTTATAACCTTTGCCTTGCTCGTGAGGGGTTGACTAGGTTGAATCTGTTGTTACGTGTCATCTATCCAGCTGATAAACTACAGTATTTCCCTGACTTTACCTGTCATCTTGGTCTGTCAAATGATAGGTTTTGCATAGCACCACTCTCCGATCTATTTACTTTCCTCTCTTAACATCTAAATAGTGGGGATTCACTTTCAGAGTGAAAAGATAGAGGGAAAAAGGGAATGAGAAAATTTAACCTATAACTACACAGATACTTTTGATCCTACCTTGCATATATGTACATGCAACTTCAAATGAATAGGATTGTATTATTACCATGAGAATTAATTTTATCAGAAAATAAGAAAAAATATAGCAGAGAATCAGAGAGCTAAGATAGCTCTCAAGGGACCATCTAGTACATCTACTTTTCATTGATGTGTCTGGTAAATGAATACACTTTAAAAATTATTTCTGTTCGAGGTGCAATTGACAAGTATGATATATATGTACAAGTACAAGTATGGTAATGTACATATAATATATGTTGTTGGACATAGCTTCATTATTAGTTCCTTTGCTTGTATTAAAACAATTTTAGGTGGATTTAGTTTACATTAAATGTAATATATAATATAACAATGTTGTAGTATCATCAAGATGATTATGGTTAAAAATGTTGTTCTATCTATTGACTTGGATTTAAAAGAACAATGGCCACATAGCTTTCTCTCACAATGTCACATATCTCTAGTGTTCTTTTCAACAATTATAATAGTTTTCACATAAAATCACACTTAGAAAAGAAAGTGGCTTCCATCATCATCCCACTGTCCTTTCTCCACTTCAATATGCTATCTGCCATTGCTTTTCCTTCTGAAATGGAAAAAGTAATCAATATCTAACCATGGACAAGTCATTTAACCTTTCTGGGCCTCAATTTTTCTATCTGTAATGTGAGGTGGTTTGATTAGAGGATCTTTAAGGTCCTTTCCAATTCTAAATCTATAATATCATGATCTGGCTGACTTTCTGTCAAGAAAAACAGAAAATTTGATACTGCCTTTAAAAGTTATATCAAAAGATCTCTGTCTGTCTCAGACCTGTAGAGAGGTAGAGAGAAAGAGAGAGAGAGAGAGAAAGAGAGAGATAGAGAAAAGAAGGAAGGAAGGAAGGAGTGGGCAGAGCACTGGACCTAGAGTAAGAAGATCTAAGTTCAAATTCAGTCTCAGACTCTTATTAACTATGTGACTGACTTTGAACAAGAAACAACTACTGTTTGCCTCAGTTTCCTCATCTGTACAATGGCAATAATAATAACACTTACCTCCCAGGGTTGTTGTGAGGAGCAAATGAAATAATATTTGCCAAGTGTTTAGCATAGTGCCTGACACATAATAAGCTCTGTGTCAGTATTAACTATTTAATGTTCTTTTTATTCTGGTTTTGTTATATTTGGGTCCAGACTATGGTTTAATCAGTAGAGAGAACTTCATGGAAAGAAATTTTTCTTACCAACACAGATCCCAAACTCCCCAGACTTATCATTTTAGAGAGCTGTCCAGGAGCTCTGAGAAGCTAAGTAACTTTCTCATGATTCCAAGCTAAAATATGGTAGAAGCAGGGCTTGAATCTATGTCTTCCTGACTCAAGGGTGGCCCTAGATCCACTCTACCATACTACCTCTCATCAAAAAATATAAATAATTATAATATTAAATAATATGTTCAACATTAATAACTTGCATTTCTCTAGGGGCAGCTGGTAGCAATAATGGATAAAGCCCTAGAGTCAGGAAGACCTGAGTTCAAATCTGGACTCAAATACTTACTACTTGGTGTCTCTGGTGAAGTCACTTAACCCTTTTTGCCTCAGTTTCCTTATCTGTAAATTGAGGATAAAAATAGTGCTTACTTTCTTGGGTTGTTGTGAGGATCAAATGAGATATTTGTAAAATGCTTGCTTAGCACACTCCTGGCATATCATGGAAAACTATATAAATTCTCTTCCCTTGCCCCCATAGATTTAAAATTTTAGTTTTCAAAGCACTTTAGGCATACATTTTCTCAATTTTGCTATGACAAACCTACAGGTTAGTACAAATCATCATTATCTCCATTTTGCAGATGTGGAAACTGGGTTTCAGGCAGGTTAAGCAATTTGTTTTATATCCTATGGACACTAAGTTTTAGAACTGGGACTTGAATTTAGCATTGCAAATCAAATGACCATTATTCAATAAAATGCTTTTTAGATAAAAACAAATAATGTGTCAATATGTCAATAAGCATTGATTTTGTGTTTATTATGTGCCAGACACTGTGCTAAATACTGGAAATAGAAAAAGAAATAGAAACAAAAAACAAAGACAGTCCCCTCCCATAAGGACCTTACCTCTAATTGAAGGAGATAGTATGTATATAAATAGGTTTGTACAAGATATATGCAAAATGGATACTCAACAATCCACATGGAAATTGTTATCAGCCAAGCAAGTTGCATATGTTCATAAGAGCTGGGTTCATTGTTACCTTCACAATTACATGGGGCAACCTTAAAGAAGAAGGCACTAGCAACTAGCCTCCTATAGAAGACAGAATTTGAACTGAGTCATAAAGGAAAGCAGGGAATCTAAGAGGTGGAGGTGAGGAAAGGATACATTCCAAGAATGAGTTAGAGCCTGTACAAATGCACAGATATGGGGAATGAAGCTTTATATGTAAGGAACAGCAAGTAGGTCACTATGACTGAATCAGTGAGTTTGTGGAGAGGTGAAATATGTAAGAAGAATGGAAAAATTGGCAAAGACCCAATTATGAAGAACTTTAAATACCAAATAGAGGAACTGATATTTTATTGTGAATGAATAAGGAACCATTATAGTTTGTTAAATAAGGGAATAACATTGTCAGCCCTACAATTTTAGGAAAATCACAGATAGTTGTATAGAGTATGCATTGGAAGAACCTGAGACATGGAGACCTAATATAAAGCTGTTACAATAGTCAAGGGCCTGAAAGAAAGTGGTGACTATGTGAATGCAGAAAAGGGGAACTTTTTCTAAGAGAAATGATAGAAAGAGAAATTGGTTTTCAGCTGAGAGGATAGGGAGAAGGTGGCATGGGAAACTTAAAGAGAGATAAGAAGATTTCTAAAGACAATTTGGAGTAGTAAAAGATGAAGCAGAAATATTAACCCACAGGCATCTAATACCCAGTTGAAGAGAGCCTACACCAAAGTAGTGGCTGTATGAGAAAAGGGGATGGACACTGAAGATGCAATGTAGAAACTACAAAACTTTGCAACAGATTGGATTTGTGGAGCAAATGAGAGAGAGGAAGTAAGAATGATCCTCAGTTTGTGAGCCTATGCTCCTATAGTATTCAGAATTTTACCCAAAACAGCTTAATTGGATACTTTAGGTCGAAAAAGAAGCAGTTAGATGGCTTCGTCCCTGGAATGAAGGCCTTGAAGTCAGGAATTTGCAAACCTTAAAGTGCTATATTGTTAGGAAAGATGGCAGATCATACCTACTTTTAAAATTTATCCTCTTTAAAGATTTTTGTAAAAATGAATTGAAGGTCAAACCCCCCCCCAAGTAATAAAAATTAAAACCATTGTATAATATTAATATATCTCAAAAATGAATACTGTCAAAATTGACCTGATGGATGACAAACTTTTCTTGCTCCCTCCTCCCCCTTCTAGCATAACAAGGGACTGGCCAACAAAAGCATTTGCTTATTTTTTTCCTTGTTTGCCACCTGTAATGAATTCTTGCACAAGATGACTTCTAAACTAAGGTTCCTTCCAGCTCCAAGGTTCTCTAAAATAGTGACTATCTACAAATTAGATATCAAGGTAATGTATTTTTTTGGTGGCTTCTTGAAGAGACAGTAGTAGACTCTTAAGGTATTAATCTTTTTCCTTTTTCTTTTATTCCCTCTGTAAGAGATCTTTATTTTCTTTCAGTTTTTCTCCTTAGCTCTGTCATCACTCATATCTGGAAACACTGAGCAGTCTCAGTGTGTTAATGAACTCTGGAGTCTGGTACAACTTTTTGCCCTACTTAACAATTTCATCTTGTAGGTATGTTTATTTGAAGTTATTCTTTTATCTGTAAAATCAAATATCATGGAAACACACAGTTGAAATTATGAACTATTACACTCCTAGTTGTTGCTTAGGCATCTCAAAGAATTTCCACAAATTTTCTTTCTGAGAAGATATATGGGAAATAGGAAATATGAATTGAATATTTTTGTGTCATTAGTTGTGTCAGGAAATTAGGATAGTAATAGTATGAAATAGATAGCTCTTGCTATTATTGTTAGGGTAATTGACTGGATGGGGGATGTAGGAAGTCCCATGGAGATATCAGTGAGTAAGGAAATAGTGGTGGATTTAACTCTATCAGCTAGTGGAAGAGGGGGATGGATAGCTCTCCCTTAATTCCATCATAGTAATAGGAAATCCACTGAGGAATCATCTGAAGAGAGGAATTCCAAGATGAGGCCTTCCTTCTACCCACACAGCTACCATTCTACTTCAGATATTTACCACCTATTATGTAGAATGCTATTTTAACCTTTTCATTGGTTCTTGTACTTCTGGCCTCCTGTTCTCTAATCCATCCTCCAACAGCTGAAAATGTAGTTGTCCTAAATCGTACATCTCATTCATGTTAAAAACTGCAGTGGGGCAGACATAAAGCTTGAGGAACACTCAGATGAGAAAACTCACTTCTTGAATACAGGCCAGTAACTTCACCATATAATAGATAGACAGCTGACTTTGGAGTCAGGATCACACAGTCAGTACTTCAGGGCTAGGACCTGAAACTAGGTTTTCCTGGTTATAAGACAAACTCTTTATCCATTGTGTCATGCTACAGTGTTTTATCTCTGCCAAATTTTATCTTATAAAATTAAACTTATTATGCTAGTCTTTAAAATACTGTATGGATTCTGCCATTGGAATATTAACTATACTTCTTCTAAGCTTTGTAATGCAAAACTTGGATAAGCATGCCTGTGTTTTTAGTTAAAATTTAAATTAAATTAAATTAAAATTTGAAAAAAGTTAAACCAATAAGGGTTAAGGACAGTACTCTGACAGCTCATTAATCAATATATTCACATCCAGTCTCTCAACCAGCTATTAATGAACTATCATCTAGCTGACATTTCTGCACCTTGTCTATAAGGATATAAGGATTTCATGAGAGACTTTGTCAGATATCTTGTAGAAATTGAGATATGCTATGTATTCAGCATTTTACTTAAAGATAATTCTAATTATACTTCCTTTTTTATTATTTTATATTTTGACAGTTACTAGGCTCACTAACTCAAAAGACCATGAGCAGGGATATATATATTCAAGAAAAAAGCAAGTAAAGTTTTAGAGGAAAAGATAATAAGCCTAATTTGGAATGCTTTAAATTGAATTGAAGCCAGGACTCCAAGTTGTAGGTATGATAGGAAGTTGGAGATACAGATCCTGAACTCAGAAGACAAATATGGAAATGGTTTAGAGGTGGTATTTGAAGCCATGAGAGTTGATGAGATGCCAAAGGGGAGACTGTCAAATAGACATAGATGAAACAACAAACACACCTTTGGGTTTGACTCAAGTTGTGCAGTATGGAAGTTGAGAAAATACCAATGGAAAAAGGAATTAGTATTTAGAGAATCAAGACGAGAGAACAATTTTCTCTGAAACTAAAGAAAAAAGCATGGAAGGATTGGTGAACTATGTCAAAAGCTGCAGTGGAAGAGGATTAAGACTGAAAAAAGGCCACTTGATTTGGCATTTAGGAAGTCACAAGTGAAATGAGAAAGTTTCTTCAGTAAAGTAGTAAGAGCAGAAATGTGAGTTTGAAACTGAGCAGTTCTTACTTCTTTAGAGAAAAAGTCCCACTTACATCATTTGCCAGTAAAGTTTTGCCTGTAGTCTGGCCTTGAATGTTTGGGGATCACTGATTGGCCGGGGTTCAGTGAGCTTATAGCTGGTCTTTTCTGAAGTCATGTTTGATCTGGTTATCTTGATCTCAGTGCACGTTAAACACCCCCAGCTGCTTTCACCTAGATGGTAGGCCAATAGTGGCAGTTTTGAATAATTAGCTAAACCATGACATATCCAATAACTTTGGGGGACAATTATGATTTCAGGTTGAGCAGTCAGCCAATGCTAGTTCTAATATTTATTATGACAATGGCATTAGGATAAGTTATTATTATCCTAGAATAAGGAGCAGTGGGCAAAGCCCAATAAAGCTTCTAGTAAAGCTATAAATGAGGAAAAGTGTTTTTAATACTTCCATAATGCTATTTTTAAAGTATATGTGTCTCTTTTGACTATAAATTTTTATTGTTGCCTTATCTCAAATCATAATTGGAACACTTGTTTTTCTGGAGTTTGCCGAAGATTTTGTTAGACAGCCAAATTTCACTTTATATGTAACACATAATGGATACATTTAGAGCCTCTTTTCAATGTAGCAAATTATATAGTTTTAATGTTTCTCAAAAAAATATAAATAAATGTATACAATTATCAAATAAATTTATTTTAGTAATATAGTTTGTTGTCACATTACCTAAATTCCCCCCGAATCCCTTTTCTCTCCCCAAGAGTCATCTCACATGATACTAAATTAAAAAAAAAAATCAGTAAACCAGTAAAATCATCAATATACTGAAAAAAAAATCTGACAGTATATACAACCCACAATCATGTACTTCCTCCCTACATTTGCAAAGGAGTTGGGGGAGTTGTCTTCTCTTTTCTCTTTTTTAGGGTCATACTTATTCTTTGTAATTTTTCTCCATTCATTTGTAAATGTTTTGCTGTTTTTCCTTCAGTTGACATTGTTGTCATTATGTCTTTTGTCTTCTTAGCTCATCAATTCATATAAGTCTTCCCATGCGTCTTTGTATTCATCATATTCATTGTTTCTTACAGCACAGCAATATTCCATTACATTGATGTACCATGTAGCTAATTTGTTTAGCTATTCCTTGAATGATATGCATCTAATTTGTTTACAATTCTTTGCTACCACAAATAGTTTTTATTTCATTCCTTCATTCTAACTTTGTATATATGTGCATGTTTTAAATTTATCTTTAATGTAGTAAATTATTGGTCTGAAAAATTAGTTATTATATGATCTTTTTTTTTTATAGAAGAATTCAATCCATTCACATTTAGGATTATAATTAAGTTTATGTTTTATTCCATGATATATTTTTTGTTTATTTTCTCCCCTCTTAAATCAGCACTTTGTTTCTGTGAATTGTTTTGCTTGCATTTATCTGATCCCCATCTCTTGTACTTATCTTTCTCTCTCCCACCCTCCAGGTTGCCTGCCCAAACCTAAATTCTTTTAAGTTTGCTTTCATGGCCATTCGCTGTCATTGGTTTTTTTTTTACCCTTTCCTTTACAAGTTCTACAAGAGTACTATGGTACCTAATCTTCCCTTTTTTATACCCCTCTACTTTCCCATTTCATCTTTCTCTTAATTTCAATAACATTAATTTGTAGCACCTTTTCCCAAGAAATAGTTTTATCCTGAATTCTTTATTATTCCTTTCCTTTTTTAGGAACTTGAATGCTCAACAGAAATAGTTGTTACAATAAAAAATGCACTGTATCTCACATACTTTTGCTGTTTATTTTCAATTGCATTTGACACTTCATGACTTCTTTTTGGGATTTTCTTGGTAAAGATACTGCAGTGATTTGCCATTTTCTTGCACATGAAAAACTGAGGTAAATGACGTTAAGTAACTTGCCCAGGGTGACACAACTAGTATGTATCTGAGGCCAGATTTGAACTCAGGTCTTCCTGACTCTAGGTCTGGCACTCTTTCCACTGTTCCACCTAGCTGCCCTCACCTACTTTGGGCCTGCTCCTATTCTTTCTTTTTTCCTCTTTTGCTTATTTTTTTCATATCATGGCATCCTCCAATTAAACTTTGTTTATTTAATTCATTTCTCTTGAATCTTCTCTGAGTCATAAGCTTTCTCTCCTGGGTCTCAACCATTTTCTTCCCCTGATTAAGGACTGATATTGAGAAGCACAATCCTGGCTTCAAAAATTTGTTCTCCTGAAGTGTACAGTACCATCTGATACCTCTGTCACAAGTAGAGTTGTTTGGAAGATGTTTCACTCCTTCCTTTGTAGGGTCATTTTATGGTATTTCAAGAGAGTTTTTTCTTTGGATAGGACCAAAATCCCAATTTTCCCTTTGTGATTTCTTTCTAAATGTTCTAATCTTACAACCTCACCACCTCAAACGAAGAGGGAGAAACCAAACACCTTCCATTTACCTCTCCTTTTGAGTTGTGGGCATGACTTTCTCGTTATCTTTTCTGCCTGTCTGAGAAGAGTTCCAGTGTGCTATCATATCACCAAGAAATACTGATTTACTAATAAGGGGGTGATACATTTTGTCTCAAAAGTAATAATTCACTTCTTCCTTCTAATATCTTTCTGATTTTCTCTATACATTTTTTTCTCCTTAGATTCTTTAGCCTATTAATGATATCTTTCATTTCTTGACATCTCTTGAACAAGATACGTTTTTTTCTAAAGAAACAAATAAAAACATTCCCTCCCAGACTAAATGTGTCACATTACATAGACCTAGCAATATGAAAGCAAGCATTTCATTTCTTTCTCAAAGTATTTAATTGTCTTCGGTTTGATTGGTTTGCATGTTTAATACCCTGCTCACCTCTGCTTTCTTTTGTAGGAATGTCTTGAACCCTTCCATTTTGCTGAAAATCTAGCTATTTTTTCCTGGTATTTAGGCTCACATTTGTAAGAGATGTCATAATTTTTCCTTTGATTTCCTGTAAATGAGTAATCCTGCATTGTTTTCAAATTATTATCTTTGGGATGTGAAAGATTTTTCTAGCTGTCTGCAAAGGTTTTTGTTTGATATTTTTTAATTTAGGGCTAGATTAGTGCAAATAAAGAATCCCATGAAGTCATCACATTATTTGAATTCCTTGCATGCTTCCATTGGACTGGAACCAATATTTTACATAATTATAACTTTGAATAATGTGAATTAGAATGCATGTGACTACTTCACAGGATTCATTATTTGTGCTAATTAGGACCTGAAAAAAAAAAAGACCAAGATTTCTTACTGCATCCAGGGCTATCTCCAGTCATTTTGATCTATATCTTGTCACTAGACCCAGATGGTTCAGAAGAAAGAATGAGACTGGGGACTTTGCTCAGTTCCGCCTCTCCATCTTCCTGATGTTGAGGTATGTTTGTCCTTCATTTCCAAAGAAGACCATGCCTTCAGAGAAATGATGACATGACTTTCACTTGACTTTGTTTTGAATGAGGGAGGGCTGTGCAGCTCACCAGCCTCATGTCTCCTCCAGAGCCATCTGAATCCAGTGACCAGATATTCATCAGGATGACTGCAGATGACCCAGGATGCACTGGGAGACCTTGGCCTAAAGGGATCAAGGTCTATGCAGGCACTCACTTAGGGTAAGGTAACATTATGGGTCTCTTCAAGAAGGAAGGGCAAAAAATAACCGACAACAATTGGGACCCAGATGTAATCCTTAACTTTGGCTACATTAGTTCTTGGTGAGTTACATTTGCTAGTTACATTATGGTCTTCTCTATCCTCTCTATCTCTATTTGGCCATTTCCTTTCTATATTTCTGGGCAAGAAACATTTCTTGGGAAAGGGTGCAACAGTTCTGTATGATTTCCCTAAAATATTGTATTAAGGTTTTCTTCTTCTTGATGTTTTTCTGAAAGGCTTATAATCCTTAAGGAGTGTAGATTTCAACTTGTAACCAAAGGAGATCTAAATACTTCCATTGAATTAATGAATTCATAAGTGTTAAAGAATTTTCTTACAGTCACACTATAAGGTATAAATCATTAATTCAAGAGGATTTTAGGGTTCTGGTCAGTGGTTGAAGATAGATCAATGGTATCATATAGGAAATATCTAATAGCTCAAAGAACCAGACATACTCCTGGACTTAGGTATAAAAATGATAGTCTAGCAGAGGACCAGTTCATTTGTAGAGGACTTTAACTTTTAAGAGCTGAGAATTCCAAACTTGGAGCTAGGCTAAACTAGGCCTTATTACCAATGTGGCCTTGTTTTTGTTTCTCTGAATTTCATTTTTCTCATCCAAACTTAATTCCGAAAGCTAGGCTAAAGAAAAATGGACTCTGTCATACCCTACCAAGCTGGAAATTCCTGGAAGACAGACTCAAGAGTGGAAAATTATGTTAGATGATTGGAAAGCTTCCACTCAAAAAAGGATGGCTTGTATGAAGTGATATTTTTTTAACCACAATAACTCATGGTAACTATCTGCTAAGACAGAAAAATTGTAATCTGCATTTATGAATGGAATACCTGCAACATCAAAACCATGTGTCACTGATGTATTGAATTAAATAAAATGGAGTCAATAAATGCTAATACCTTACTTACAGGGTTATTTGAGGATCATGTTTGATGATATATAGCTAGGCCTTGAATCCTGTGACATTGTCCATATTATTTGAATACATGCTACTTTTCCATTGGACTGGAACTATGTTTTACAAAATTATACCTTCAAATAATGTAAATTCAAACATATACAATCTCTTCATGGGACCTGACTGTACTTAAGACACTTTATAGTTACAAAGCATCGATGTAAATATTTCACACACACCTATATAAATAAACATATAAGAGGTATCATAATATAGTGGATAGATAAATAGCTGATTTCAAGATAGCGATTAGGAGAGCATCACTTTCCCTCTGGGGTTTCCCTAGAAACACAAAAAGATATAACCAGCAAGCTCTGGGGATCTGACCTGCTAGAGTGGATTAGAAGTGTAAATCCAGAGTCTCACTACACAGGTATATATCTTTAGTTGCAATTCTACTCTGCTGCTCCTTAATTGTGTTTTATTAACTTTATGTAATATTCTTCCTCTGTTACACTACAGGGAATCTCATCCACTTAATTTTAGTGACATATATGTTATATTCACTTCCACTAAAATGCTGAGTTTATTTTAATTATTAGCCATGTATATGTGCTTTGGTAAGTAAACACAGGGTCAGAGGATTATAGATGTAGATATAGAAGACATCTTAGTGTCTAGCTACTATGTATATTTATTACTATCTATACTATCTACATAGTATATACTATATATCTATAGACTACATATATCTATATCTATCTATCTATACTATGTACAATTATCTAGTCTAGTTCCTTCATTCTTACAGATGAGGAAATTGAGACCCAGAAAGTTTAGGTAGTTTGTCTAAGGTCACATAAATAGCATGCAGAAGAGCTATGATTTGAACTCAGATGCTTCACTTCCAAATCCAGCATTTTCCCCACTCTTGACAGATAAGGCCATAGGTACCCTCTAATGTATCCTAAGTTTTTTTTCCCTATTAATTTTTTCATTCACCTAACTACTTTGTATAATACTTGGCTAAACATTTTTAGCTAGGTACTTTTTCTCGCTCTTTTCATTTTTAAATTCTTTTGATTAGATCGACAACTTTCCACCAAACACTTTCTTCCTAGTATTCCTTCCCACTCTGATTCCATCATTTCAGTAGCATATACCATGAGCCAGAAAACTAAATTCTGCTCCCTGTCACAATTTACACAATAAACTATTTACTTTGTAAAATGTCCTAATTTTTCCAAAATCCATGTACTTTAATTGGTAGAAGAGTTACCAATACCACTTTTGGCTTTAAATCATTTAGCTTAGCTTAGGGGTTTTTGTTTTGTTTTGTTTTGTTTTTTTTATTCTGGACAGATATGTTCTAGGTTTTTTTCTCCCCAGTGGTATCATTCACTTTCACACAAATCAGAAGAATTGGGTGTGAGTCAGTGGGTTTGATAGGTCTTGGCAGGCTCTCCATCATGTCTCAGATGCCTGCTACAAGAATATAGCACATATCCACGTTGGTTGGTTCAATCTGCATGTAGCTGCTTCTGCAATCCTCAGAAGGGAGTCATCAACCATTCAAAGATGCATTTATTCCTCTTAGGGCTAATTAACAGTTTTATTTACACCTGGGTTGTTCTTATTCTCAGGAGCAAGGGATACTGTTTCTTTAGAAGATTGGGATTCAATCTCTATGAAAATAGTCTCATGCTAGTCACATAGCTCCAGGGCAGTTTCTTCTCTTTCATCCTCTGTGTACATTCTTCCACTTATCAACTTCTTGATATGCATTCAATTTCATTGCTACCTCCCAATCATTTTTCTCCTGGATTCCTTCAATGATGATTTCTTTAACCCTCTCTAGCAAATCTCCATCCTAATTATCCAGAACATAGAAGCATTCTTCCAGGCCTTTTACATTCTCAGTCATGGAAATACTTGTATTTGTATGTATGTCCACACATACATTTGGTGAGTGCCCTGGGAAGAAGACAAACATGACAAATTGCAACATACCTGTGAGTTTCTTTGCTTTTATTACCCTCCCTTCATTTCTCTCCCCTCCCCCCATCCCAAGCAGGACTATAGTTCTTTGTAGCTCCCCCTGAAAATTTCCCTTGCCAACTGATGAAGCACTGTTAGAAGTGAGCCCACTTAACAAGCCCACAACAGGGAGAAACATGCTCACCTTAAATAAAGAATAATACCTGTTGTGAAATCAGGAAGACCTTTGTTAATCTTTACATCCATTCCCCTTGAATAGATGGGTAGCCTCCCCCAGTAAGATTACAGGAAGATGGGGCTTCTTACACTGTTTTCTGAACTTTGGATCTCCCTTGACACTATCCCCTGGTCATGTGACTTCATGTTCTCCTCTCTGATAGGCCCTTCCTCACACAACTCCTTGGGGTCTGCGCACCAGTCCCTGACCTCCAACCTGTCTATGCTAGGTCACAATCCCTATCTCCTAGGAAAGTGTACAATAGAATTTCACTTCCTACAAGCACTATGCTCTTTTGCTATGTTTGCTATAGGTTTGAGTTCTGAAACACATGGAGCTCTGATAATGATACATTTAAACCTGTTGCTCTAATTCTGTTGACCTCCCTTTACAACCACACTAATATGCCACAGTAAATGGAAAACTCTTCCCAGCCCTCTTAATTCTAGTGCCTTCCATGTCAAGATTTTACTATTTATCCTACATGTAGCTTTCTTTGCACACATGTTTGCATGTTGTTTTCCTCATTGGATTGTAAGCTCCTTGAGGACAGGGACCCTTCTTTTGCTTCTTTTCACATTTCCAGGGCTTAGCACAGTGTATGGAACATGGAGGATATTCAATAGTTTTTACTGACAGATTAATTGATTGCTTCCTTGTCTGTCAGGCTCTGCTCAGGCATGAGCAATTTGCACTAGTTTGCCTGAATGTACTACATAGCTAAATGTGTCAGCCCGGCCTTTTAAAACTAGTCCTTAACAGCCAACAGGAAATCTCTAACTAGAGTATTTAAAAAGCTCTCCCTTTCCATTTCTCATCTCTTTTGCCATGTCTGGTCACCATACCATTAGTCTTTTAGTTGCTTTAATGTGAAAAAGCATAAACAGAATTGGAAACATGCAATATAGAATAGATCAGGAATAGAACTGAAATTATATTCAGTAACCACAGAAACTTAGGACATCCGAACCTCAAAAACAAATATAATAGAAACACGAACTCTTACAGTTTTGTAAATATCTGATACTCAGCTAAAATTAATCTAAGATTGAAATATGTAGGTTGTGTTCACAGCCTGGTAATTGAAAAGGAACCTTTACTCTTGATTGATCAGTCAATAAACATTTATTAATCTCTTACTATGTGCCATCTCAGTGCTAAGCCCTGGGCATAAAAAAAAAAGAGGGGGAGGGGAGGTGCTGTCAGAGCAGGGGCAGAAGAGGAGGGATGTCTCCCTTCATGTGTGGCAAGGTCATGGGCAACAAGTAGGAGGCCTACCTAGGGCTGCTGCAGGTGCAGTACACTGAAGGGGATGCCCTGGACGTGCTGGGCCTGAAGCTGCTGCCAGAGGATGCTGCTGGCCCAAGTGGACCTGACAGAGAAACTTCTCAACTACACGCCTCTGGAGAAATGAGCCCCCAGCCTCGTGGAGGAGCCCCCATCCCTGCAGGCCTCCATCCACTGTCACATAGATGAGCCTGAGGAAAAGAGCCTCCATCCCTGAACACTTCAATCAGCTATCTGTCACAAGGAAGAGCCCCCATCCCCAAAGACCTGACTCAGCTATCTGCTACAAGACCTTGAGAGATCTCAATAAACCCATTATTGGAGGGAAAAAAGAGGCCAAAGATAGTCTCTACTCAAGGATTTTAACTCAGGAGCTCACAATTCAATAGGGGAAACAATAAGCAAACAACTATGTACAAACAAGCCATATATAGGATGAAGAGGAAATAACAGAAGGAAAGGAGTAGAATTAAGAAAGTTCAGCAAAGACTTCCTGCAAAATACTGGATTTTAGTTGGGATTTAAAGGAATCTAGTAGGTGCAGATGAGGGGAGAGAGTGCTCCAAGCCCAGAGCTGAGATGGCGTCAGTAAAAAGATACTGGCTCTGACATTCATTGAGGATTCCATATTAATTGAACCAAAGAGAGGTGGAGCCAACTCTCTTCCTTACACTCTCTATATGACCAACAAACCTCCTTTTCTGATCATTTTTATCCTTGATATCCTTCAGGCCACTTCTTATACACAAGGTAAAGTTGGTGCTATGATATTGTATCATGTCCTGTATCTCTTTTGCAAATCCCTCTATACACCCTCCTGATACTACCACCACTCTGGGGTATATCCTTATTATGTCACACATGATCTATTGTAAGAATTTTCTGGGGGATCTGCCTGACTAAAGTCTCTCCCCATTCCGATCCATCCTCACAGCAACCAAAATGATTTTCCTAAAGGGGGGGGGGGTTGACCATGTCACCCTCCTCCCTCCCCTACCCCCACATACTTAATGTCTAATGACTTCCTTTTGTCCTCAGAATCAAATAGAAAATCTTCTGTTTGTTATGCACAACCCTTTCATGACCCAGCCCTCTCCTACCTTTCTCTTAGAACCCCGGGCCTCCTTAGTGTTTTAGCTTGTGTCTCTTCCTATGAGAAATCTTTTCTGATCCCACCAGTTAGTAATACTCCACTTCTTCCCCAAAATTTCTTTGTATTTATTTTTATGAATTTTGTACTTACCTGTGTGCATCTTATTCCCCTCACCTTATCCCCTGTAAAATGAAAATTCAATTAAGTATGACTCAATTAAGGCTCCAGCTTTTTAAACTTGAATTTCTCTAAGCATATCTAGTTTTAGCCCCCATTATACATATACCATAATATTCATTGGAAATATTATAGTCAATCAGCAATAAGAACAAACAAGATACATGATAAATTGAATAATTTTTTCAGTCGTATTTAACTCTTTGTGAAAGAGAGAAAGAGGTGACAAGAAAAGTATTCCAGGTATAGAGAATTGTGTAGGATAGGTTGAACCCAGATTGTGAACAGCTTTAAAAGCCAGACAGAAGAGTTTGTATCTGATCCTGCAGGCAAGAAGGAGTCGCCCTTCAAGTTTATTGAGTAGGGAGGTTATATGGTCAGATCTGCATATCAGAAGAACCACTTTGGGGAGGAAAAATTGAAGTAAGGAGAGAATGGAGGTAGGGACACCAACCAGAAAACAAAGAACCTAGGTCCTTATTTACTTGCCACATGTTGGCTTCAGAAGGGGATGATGCACATCCTTCCTTTACAACACTGTCTCCAACTAGAGTGCTACCAGACTCATATCAGTCAGTCAATAAACATTAAATACCTACTATGTGTCAGGCACTGTGCTAAACTGAGAATAAAGGAAGGTCAAAAGTCAGTCCTGACCCTGAAGGAGTTCACAATCTAATGGCAGAGACAACATGTAAGCAAATATATACAAAGCATGCTATACATCAGATAAACAGAAAATTATTAACAGAAAGAAGACACTAGAATTGAGAGATTGGGGAAGGCTTCTTGTAGGTGGGGTTTTAGCTAGGATTCATAGTAAGTGAAAGAAGGGGTAAGGTCAACTAAAGTTTTTTGACTATACCCAAACTTCTGGCTATGCAAAGAGGCTCCTGTTTGTCATGTAGTTAACAGATTGGAACCAGTTACAGAGTATTTGTGTGTTTGTCCACTGCGAAAGAAGACCATGCCATCAGAAAAATGATGACATGACTTGCACTTGCTTTTGTTTTGAGTGAGGGAGGGCTGTGCAGGTCACCAGCCTCACTTCTCCTCCAGAGCCATTTGAATCCAGGGACCAGACATTCATCAGGATGACTGGAGATGACCCAGGATGAGGCAGTTGGGGTTAAGTGACTTGCCCAAGGTCACACAGCTAGTGTGTGTTTCAACACCTTCAAGTGTTTGAAGGTGAAATTTGAACTCAGGTCCTCCTAACTCCTGCACTGGTGCTCTATCCACTGCACCACCTAGCTACCCCTTTACAGAGTATTTATATATGCTCCAAAGTCTATGAGGGAATTTTATGAGTTAACAAGGACACACAAGCTAGTAAGGACTAGAATCATTGATCAGTCCCCCTTTATATTCACCTTGCTCCCTTGGCTTCACCTCAATTCAGGATGAGAAGGATTCAGTTCCCTGTGACACTTTCAAATAAGGAATGGTATGGAAACTATATATTAAGACTACAAAGTTTTCTAAAGAAACTCCAACAATAAATTAACTCAAACCCATTATATTATGTTAACAGTGTTAATTACAAGGAGCAAATTGTTATTAACAATTGTTAATACTAGAAATATAAGTGGCAACAAGTCAGAATAGAGTAGGCCTAAAGAATAGTGGAGGTAATGAATAAAACCTTTGTTCTTAAGTCTTTGAGAAGAAAAAAAATCAAGCCTTGCTGGGTTTTGTAAACAGAGACAAGATGGTCAGTCTGTATTCTATTTCAATTCTAGTTCAAGGAAAGGCCTCCAGTATATCTTGAAGACCTGTCCCACCTAGATATTCTGATGGCATTAATTAGAGGACTCCAGCACCACCAAGATGGTCCGAAGTGATTAACTTTCCAACCAGAATAAAACTGAATTTAGGCAACCAGGTTATCAAGTTTAAAAAAGTAACACAATCTTCCTCACTCCCTACCCAAATCATTTGATCTTTTGCCCCATTACTCAACATCCCAAATATGAAAAATGTCTAGCAGATTCACTTTCCTTTTGCCATCTGTTTTAAGGCTATGTAAAACTCTATACTGTACTGTATAAGAGTGTATCTTTCTTTTGATCTATAGTCTCTAGCCACCTGGCCACTGGTAGTCAGCTGGTACTAATTAAACTTCTTATCTTCTAATCTTGCATTTTGATTTATTGACGTCCCGTCAAATAGGATGAATGTGGGCGGAATTACTACAGAATCTTTCAGTTGAGAAATTCCCCAACATCATCAAGGCATATTAGTGAATCTAGCGCCAGCTAAACAGAATAACAAGATCCTGAATGCATGTTGATTTTTAGAACCATATGGGCAAGTCAGGGTTAGGATGTATATGACCAAGGCATGTGTGTTCATCCTTCGTTGCCAAAGAAGACCATGCCATCAGAGAAATAATGACATGACTTGCACTTGACTTTGTTTTGAGTGAGGGAGGGCTGTGCAGCTCACCAGCCTCACTTCTCCTCCAGAGCCATCTGAATCCAGTGACCAGATATTCATCAGGATGACTGGAGATGACCCAGGATGAGGTAGTTGGGGTTAAGTGACTTGCCCAAGGTCACATAGCTAGTGAGGGTCAAATGTCTGAGGTGAGATTTGAACTCAGGTCCTCTTGCACTGGTGCTCAATCCACTGCACCACCTAGCTGCCCTCCCCATGACAAGGGAGAGTCAAGAGGAGAAGCATGAAGTTAGAATCTAGGCAATGAGACAAAACTCAGGAGAACAGAGATATTTGCAGGCAGGCAATTGATTAAAAATAATGAGATGTCAAGGAGTTGAAGGGGCATAACCAAGGTCAAAAGTTTAGATAATCCTTTAAAAAATGAAAAAAATAGCATTGAAGAGGAAGGAGATGACATCTGAGTCACTAAGAGCCAAAGATGGTCTTTATAACTGAAGCAGCTTTTCTCTTTCAGATTCAGAACTTCCCTTCAGTTAAGCAGGAAATGAATTGGAAAATACCCAGCCCAGGCCAACTAGGTAATTAGAAATACCTGCCTGAGGTAAAGACCCATGCGCAAACAAATCCTGACAACTATTATTAACCAGTCTCTGAAACTTGTTTCCTCTTCTAGAGTTCCACAAACTAGAGCTCTGGTCGTCTTTGGGTGTTAATGAAAACTTTCTAAGGCAGGGGTGGAGAACCTGTGGTCTCAAGGCCACATGTGGCCCTCTGGGTCCTCAAGTGTGGTGGCCCTTTGAATCCAAACTTCATAAAACAAATCCCCTTAACAAAAAGATTTGTTCTATTCAACTTGGACTTAATCAAAAGCCCAAGGACCTAGAAGACCATATGTGGCCTTGAGACCCCACTAAGGCTACAAGCTTATTTTCCTTACAATAATGCCTCTAATAGCAATCACATTTATGTAATACTTAGAACTGGGTGGAAATTTGTCTGAGTGCTGTATGTATAACTGAAAAAATGCACCAACTTCAACCCCTCACTGCTACTAGCTCATTTCCTTTTTATGCCTCTTTCTCTAGACTCAATAACAGTCCGGGCGATGGTACCTCAAAGGTGACTAAAACTGCAGAAGTTATTTCTCTATTTGGTTTATCCCCCACCTTCTTGATACTCCTTAACTGAAGATTATCTCCTTTCACTTGGAGTAACTTCAGCTCTCAAACCAAGGACTTTTAGGCTTGGACACAAATCATCATTAGTGACCATGGATTTTTAATAACAATTTAGATAGCCTAGAACACAAACAGGTTCTAAACATAAGGTATAACAAACTACAATATGACATGCAGTGGAAGGGAGTTGAATTTCTTCTCCCTAGCCTCTTCCTACTCACTGGTCAGAGGGAGGAGCCACTTAAAAGTAAAGTGGTTATAAAGATAAATGTAGTGTGTGTGACTTCTGTGGGCAGTGTTTCAGGGAAACTGGGAAACACATTTACTCTGGATTGGATCCTGGTAGTTTCAATAGTATTTTCTCCTTTCCAGTTCACCGTCTTTGCCTCTTTCTATTGTTTTTATCCCTCACTTCATAAGCTCTTTGCTACACCACAGGAAGAAGCATCAAGAATCAGTGTGACAGTGATGGGGTGCTTGGGTGCATGTGCTTGGACCCCAATTCTAAAATCACATTTCTCTCTAACAATCACATTTCTCCCTAACAATCACACTTCTCCCTAACCTCAAAACACTAGCCCAGGCAGTTTCTTCCCAGCCCAAGAACACAACTTCCCTTACAAAACTTTTATCTCTTTTCCTGATACAGTAACCAGCTGCACCTATAGAATTTATTAGTTTGAACGGCTGTGTACTGGCTGAGCTGGCTGTGTATTGGGTCATAACGACATTTACTACTCACTGACCAATCATATGTATCCTAGACTTAGACATATGTATACTCCCTTACATATATCTTATCTAACAAGACATTGATGAGAGAAGCCTGGTATCACTTAGTCCTGAACATTAGTTGCAGTGACATTTTTGGCTTAAAACCCCACACCTCCATGTAGCTCCTCCTTGGGCTATTTCCTAAGCAATTCTGGGTACAATACCTTCTCAGTAGATACTAAACGTGCATGTTCCTTTAAGAACTAGCCACTTCCTAATCCCATCCTGAATCACCTAGTGAGCATATTTGGCACATGTTTTACCACAGAGTATCTTATATAAACTTTACCTGTGCCCCTCTAAAGTTGCAGGTTCCTTAAGAACTCTTGACTGATAAAACTTAATAAATCTTTCCCCCTTTGACCTCAATAATGCTTGAGTTCATGAATTCTTTTCCAGATGACTGATGCAGAAAATTCCAGTCTTTGAGTTCCTGTATCTCTGTCTCTCCAGCCCTCATCAACAGGACTCCTCTCCCTTCTCCCTCACCTTTCCTTCCCTCTCTTCCTCCGTCCTTTTCCTCCTTTCCCCTCCTCCTTCCCCATCTTCTTCCTCTCTCTTCCTCCTCTCTCTTCCTCCTCCCCCATTCTCTTCCTTCTTCCCCTACTCCTTCTCCTCCTCCTCCCTCTCTCCCTCGTGCATGGCTTCTCTCTCAGAAGGAAGTCTTTTCTAAGATAAACGAACAAACAAGAACCCTGGAACTCAGAGAACTCTGGGTAACATCTGACCACTAGCATTGCTGCCCACAAAGGTTCCATGGCAACAACCTTGATGGGGGGATTACAGACATTATTTCATTTGATCCTAACAACAAGTTTCAGCTCAAGAAATGAAACCTTTCCTGATCCCCCTCAGGGATCATCTCCCTCTGGAAATTAGTCAACAGGCATTTATTAAATATTATTATATTCAAAACTCATCTATTAAAGGCTTTTCCTAGTTACCTCCCTCATAGATGCCTTCCTTCTGAGATGAGCTCCCAAAGACACTATATATCTTGTTTGCACATACATATTTGCATATTCTCTCCATTATTAAAACATGAGATCTTTGAGGGCAGGGACTGGGGGGGGGGTGTTCCATTTTTTTTTTTAACTTGTATATTCAACATTTAGCACAGTGCCTGGCACATAGTAGGAACTTACTAAATGTTTGTTGAATGAATGAATGAACAATAGCCCTATGAAGTAAATGACAAATGAAGTCACTTTTCTTAGGTCACACATTAGTGTCTGGAGTCAAATTTGAATTCATTTCTTCCTGACTCTAAATCCAGCATTCAATTCACTCTACCAAGATACCTCTAATTTAAACTTTGTTTATATAACTCCACACAAATAATTTCAAAGTTCCTAGAGTTAGTGACTCAGTGACTCTTAAATTATAAAAAATATTTTGTTTTAGCCCTGACTTGTTCAGTTTAGTTCCATTATTGATTTTTTTTCTTCCTTAGTGTTAACTCAAGAACTTCTATGATAACAGCCTTACAGCCTTTTTGGTAATTCCATTTTCCATCAGCAGTTCTGTTTGGCTTCTTCTCCCTAGAGCACTATGACCACATGCCAAGTATCCTCTGGTGACATCTTCATGTTCTCTTCCCCCACCAATTTTCAGCTTTCTTTTGTGTGTCTTCCCTCATTAGATTGATAGCTGTGTGAGGGCAGAATCTGTCCCTTTTTAGTGTGTCCCCATAGCCTGGCACGTAGTAGGAACTGAATAAGTGTTTATTGAATTGAATAACTTTTTGTTTGATTATTTACTAGGACTGATTGATGTGTACAGTAGTGCAAATATAAGTACCATGAAAATCATACCCAATATCTGACTATTAGCATGTTAAATAGCTCTGCCTCTATTAATGCTCTCATTCATTCTCGTAGCCAGCCTACTTTTTAGAATTACCACCACCCATTATCCTCTTGGTCATACTCAGGAAGAATTGTGGGATGTTTTTGGTGGGGGAGGGGCTTTTTCATTTTTACTAAGAGGAACAGAAAAGCAGAGAAGACTGAGACAGTGAAATTAAACTTCTTCAGTAACAAGGTAGACCGGTTCTTTCCACCTCAAAATCTTCTGGAACTTTCTGATCAGTGACAGTTTGCCTTATCATTTGGTCACCTGCTGCTTCACTCTGCTCCCTCGGGTATTATAGGTCTTCTATTTGGGTAATTTGCATTAACTTTGAGCATCTTTTTTGTTCTGCCATATTATTGTATTAATTAATAAATAATGTTTATTAATGGGTTCTTCAGTACTGTTGCTTATCTAATTTCTGTGGAGACCCTCACATATTCCATGTATTCTTCCCCAGATGTTCTACTTCATCCCAATTGCCCATAGCTACCCCTGAACTAAAATGACAACTGCATTGTTTTTGTCATTGATCAGATCTATCCTTTCCAATGTGTGTTTTTCCCTTGAAAATATTTTTGTTACTGTGACCAAATGGATATAGGACAATTCGAGGTGAATAGTGGTATTAGTATTTGCTCTGAAGTGGAAGTTGTGTGGACAGTTTTCCACTTACTTATGGCCATCAACTTAAATGTAACATAGGCTTTCTGGAGAAGCTAACAGTCTTAACAACAGCATTTTATTTTGGTCTGAGCAATAGAGATTTAAAAGAAATTCTAAAGGATGGATTTGCTCATACTTAAATGATTATAAATCTAGAGCTAGAAGGGAACTTTGAGATTATTTAATCCATAGGCCAGAGTCCCCTTACAGTACTCCACCCTCATCCCTTTCATTTTACAGATGAAGAAATGGACCTAAAAAGGTTAAATGACTTGCCTAGGATCACAAAGGTGGTAGATGACAGAATCAGAATTTGAATTCAGGTTTTGGGATTTTAAGTTTACTGCTCTTTCCATTGCATCATCCAGCCTAAACAGTTTTTCATTTTGCTTTATTCTCTTGCTCATTTTACAGATGAAAAACTAAGCCAAACAGGATGAAATGACTTGTCCAGGGTCATTGAACTAGTAAGCATCTGACACCATATCTGCACTCACAAAGTTGATTCTTTCTGTTGTGGTTTCATGGTGTGTGATGGCAGTACCATCTCAAAGAATTCAGAGTCAGACCACTTCTAATCCAAGGACAGGCATTTATTGAGATTGATGCTTCTCATGAAATGGGCTAAGTTCTAAAAGACATCAACAGCTTTAGAGAAGGCAAGATGAATTTTTATGGTGTAATGAGGCTTATTATACAACAGAAATTATGAATATTTAAAAGGCAGGAGGGGTTTGTGAAGGGTAATAGGGGAGGGGTCCTAGGTTTGGTGGTTAAACATCCTGGTTGTGCTGCCTTCCGATTGGCTAGGTATTGTGATCCTGTCTGGTCAATATCAATTGTTAGGTATTGTGGTTCTGTCTTGGGCTAAATGGATGATGTGATTGTAGTTGAATAGAGAGCATGCCTATTCAAATATGTAAATTGTATCTGGGGGTAGTGGCTAGCCAGAGGCAGTGGCTATATTGATTGAGTCTGTGGGCCTGTGGTATGGTTAAAGCCAGATTGTGTGGTTAAATCAGGATATGCCTGCTGTTCAGTGAGACCCATAAAGAAGTTAGAATATTGGGAGTGGGGGCAGTTTTATTAGGATTCCATCATTCCTGACTCCACCCCTACACTCTGTCCACTATATCATCTGGCCACATATTAATAATAATACATAATAGAATAATAACAGTATTTTTCATTTTAAGCACAAGTATGAAACACTTTAAAAATTAATTTAATATTAATCCAATATCCAAGCATTTCTAGGTTAAAAAGACATATGTACAAATCCTTCCTCCCTATATCCTCAGATATATTCTTACCCCATTTACCAGAGTTTTCAACAAGGAAAACGTTATGATATGTTAAAATGCAGTTTGGGGTTAACATCCAGCTTCAAAAACTGGAATCTGATCCTTTCTGAGTAAAAAAGATGGCTCTTTTCTCTGAATGGAAAAGATAGCCCTTGCCATAAATCCCAGGCTGAAGCTTCTGAGCTAGGGGAAGGCAATGAGTCCAACTAGATGAGAAGTACTCTGTTCGAGGCATGTTTTCTACCTTGATTCCATTTAAAGTTAGAGTTTGATTATTCAAACTTATTCAAAATTATTCAAGTTGGATAAGGAGCTAGCCTCAAAAGCAAAAAGACTTGGGTTCCAATTCTTTGTTTGATTCATGCTAGGCAAATAAGTCTAGCCCCTCATTGCTCTGAGCCTAGACAACACTAACATTGTAAGTTACAGAGAGGTTGACTTGCATTGTTAAAAGGAATTTCTTTACCTGAGAGTTCCCTATAGCAATTAAATCATAGGTACTTCTCCCTCTCTTTTCCTGCTCCTCCTCTTCCTCATCTAAGGTTTGTTTAGAAGCTTTTTAGGGACTTTCCAAAAAGCATTCTAGGAAAGAATGCCTATAATAAATAGGCTAATATACTGAAACTTGGTAAAAACTTTGAAGGGTTCCAAAATACCATTTGGGAAAAGAAACTAATGAGAGAACTGGGACCAAAGAAGCACCATGAAAAATCTTAATGTGCAGGATTTCTGTAAGCCAATTTGTAATAATAACTTCTGGAAATTTTTGAATATATTTTAAATTTGCCTTTAAAGATCCTTGTTTTTCCTTTTTTTTTTTCTTTAGCAAAGAGCATCCCTTAAATTTTCATTCCTGGAGGGCGTACATACACACACACACACACACACACACACACACACACACACATCCCATTTTATTAACCATGCAAGCCATGAACATTTTCTGACTGTCTATGGTCAGAAGAGAATTCTGATATTGTAAGTTACCTTTTTTTATATTCAAGGAAAGTTCATTTTTGTCTATAATATTAATTGCACTTTCCAGGCACAAAACACTTTATTTTTTTGTCTCATTCTGGTTGTTGTGTTCATCCTTCATTTTTGAAGAAGACCATGCCATCAGATAAATGATGATGCGACTTGCACCTGACTTTGTTTGGAGTGAGGGAGGTCTGTGCAGGTCACCAGCCTCACTTTCTCCTTCTGAGCCATCTCTTGTCTCATGCTGCAAACCTGCGGAATATTGTAATGCAATATTGGATTCATGTGAGCCAGTTTTGTCCAGGTTAATATTATCTCAACAGTGAGAACAGGAGAAGAAAAATACTTTAAACTCTAACAAAAAAAATGGGTGTTTGAGTATTTTTGTATTCTATTTTCCAGTTTCTTGTCTTTAAAGAAGTTCCCCCAAGTCTGGAATGTGCTACTGGCTCACCTCTGCTTAGTAGAAAGCATAGCCCAGGCATAATCTCCTATAAAAGTCTGAAATTACTCAAGGGAGGGGAGGGGATCACTTTGAAGCTATTTTATGCCCATTAATCTGTCTACATGTTATAAACTCTCAGTAAAATATAACCTTACTCCCCAAAAGTTTATATTTTATATTCAGAGCAGAAATTGCTTTGATCATGTCTTCTTATCCCCAGAATTTAGCCCAGTGTTTTGAACATAATGGATGCTTAATGAATGCTCGCTAATTTGAATTGCATTCATATATATAATCTTGGAAACTTGGAAAATGAGCATCACTTATTTGTTTACAGAACTTTTGTTTCAGCAAAAGGTCTTGCAGTGAAAGAGTACTTAGGAAGTGTTTGGATAAAGGGTATCATGATCCAAAAGAACAAAACTGGAGAAAGGCCTAGTGAAAATGTTTCTAGGTCTCCCAGCATGACTAACATATGAATTCTGAGTAAAATAATTTCACAGATTGTCCATAGGAAACTGCAATTCTCCTAAACTAATATTGATTTCAATGTAACTAACATTAATTGTGGAATCTCAGGGCCAGGCATCAATCAATCAGTCAATCAATCAATAAGCATCCATTAAATACCTATTCTGTGCCAGTAGCTATGGCTATAACAAAAATAAAAAAAGTTCCTGCCTTTAAGGAGCTTATATTCTATCTGTAGAAATAATAGACAAAGAAATCTGTCAAAATAAACCCAAAGAAAATACAGGGTACTTTCTGGAGAGAAGGGAACAGACTAGCTCACGAAGGGGATCAGGAAAGGTCTGCAGAAGATGATACAGAAGATCTCATACAGTCACTTAGTTTAATGTATCTGCTTTTGGGTGGGTTACACCTAAATCTTTCCAAATAGCTGGTAATATACCTGCAAAGACTAATGACATATTCAGCCCAAGAGGTTTACTCTCCCTATAACCATAAACTATCTTTCCAGAATAAAGATTTCTAAATTCCCATATTTCTTAACTAACAAAATGTAGTCATAAGTATTGATCATCTTAAACAAATGAAGACATAGGAAATGTAATATTTAAGATTAAGGTAGGCACATAAGAAATATGATTTAATAAAAATTATGTCAACTTGTCAATTCCCTATTTTCCACAAATGGGTATATCTTAGAAAACTTTTTCCTTTCCCACCTACAAGGTCTGTTTAATGAAAATGGTTCCAGGAATTAGGGTTTTCTGAAGAGTAGGGAAGGACATAATCCAGATAATTACTCTCCCATTTTAGCTTACATATTGTACTAGTTTTCATGCTGAGATAAAGTAGGAAGTATATTACCTTCTGTGTTATAGAAATCCAAATAATCCTGAACTTGATAAGTGTCTAGTAATAATTAATTGATTAATAATCAGATTATGTTTTTGGCATGAATTAAATAATTAATTTAATATATTGCCATTTCATGTATCACCAAAATACATAACTAGAAAGAGCAATGCATTTGGAATCAGAAGACTCAGATTTCAATCTATCTCAGACACTTCCTGCCTATGTGACCTTAGGTAAGTCACTTAACCTCTCTGGACTTCAGTTTCCTTATCTGTAAAGTGAGGGGATCATACTAGATGGTTGCTTGAGGTCCATGACATCTCTAGATTCATGATCTTACGATTATGTCCACACATACATGGGAACATGAGAATTCTCTATCACTTCAAACACTGACAACTGATCAATGTTCATATCTCATACTGCTGTCGGATGCCGGAAGTAGTTTGGATGGATACATTTAAATGGTTACACTGGTGATAGATATAATGATTATTATATTTCAGAGAGATAGGTCTTTAAATTTGAGAACAATCCTTGATTTGTTGGTTAAGTAAAAGTTATCAGAGAGCGTAACATCAATTACTTTTTTTAAAAGTTTTCTGAATTTTTCTGTCATTGTAAATTTCTCTTATTTTAATATTGAGATGTTATACATTGGTTGGCATTTGCTTTAGGTTATTAGAATTGTGGGTTTTGCTGTCAGAACCAAGCACCTGTGGTTTAATAGTGATGCTGCAATATAACCAATCTGATTGTGTGTAGTTAGTTTGTACTCTAGACATACAATATCTGAGAATGTGTGGAAATATTGTTCTCTTGATAATTTAATGATAATTCTTATTGGTTTTTGATCAAATAAGAGCAAGAACTGTCTTTTTGTAATATATCATCTTACATTTTGATATATTATCAAAAATGTTCATGTCATTAAATATTATTTTTGTTCCATAAAATAGTATTGTTTCCTTTATAAGTATCATCCATGACTATGTTACTTGTTAACAGTAATGCTTTTGCTGTGTTGTTTGAGTTTTATTCCCTTAAGGCAAGATTCCTTATAGCTCATACAGAATCTGCTCTATAATTTGCAATTGAATGTATAAGTCTCATTTAACGTCTTCACTAACTTGACAAAAATGATTTTTCCTCCTAGTTGAGTAACATACTTAGTAACTAATAACATGGTTTAATGCATTTTTTCTTTCCCTTTTTGGCCTTAATAAAATTAAGAAACAATGATCAAGGGAGAAAAAGCATCATTTCTTCTTCCCCTGTACAATCTTAAACTTTTTCTCCTCACTATAGAAAAATATGATGGAACTGTCTGGAGACTAAAGTAAATGAATCGTAATTCATACTTACAGGGCACTTAAAGGTTTATAAGACATAACCATCCTATTAGGTAGGAAGAACAAGTATTATGATACTCATTTTATATATGAAGCAATTGAGGGTCAGAAAAATTAGGTTTTGGAGCCTGGGGCCACAGTGTCCCTAAGTCCTGAAGATGTTATTTGACTATCTCCAAGTCTGGTGTAATTATTATATAACAATGCCTCTATGTGTACCCTATGCATGAAAAGAAATACAGTTTATTCATATGTAAGGGAAAAAATTCCATGGGTGCTAGTAGATAACTCTGATGCATTGATGTATCTGTGACCTCTTCAATGTGGGGAATCCAGCTAGTGATGCATATTGCAACCAATATATGTCTTTTCACACTATGTGAATCTCGACCATGTCCTCCTATAAACCCTTTAAAGAGGGGGTTCAACCTGCATGTAATTAAAGGTTACTAATGATTTATTACTTGTAAAATGAACTTTTATTTCTTTTTAAAAATTATTTATTTTTTATTCAGACAAGTATTTATTTTCTCTCTCTTTCTCCTTCCTAGACATATACAACAATTTTTTTTTAAAAAAAAAGACAAAATCATCACAAAAAATACATGTAGACCAGGATAAGAAATTTTCATATTTCCATGTCCAATATACATGTTTCCAACTTTCTTTTCTCTGATTTCTCTTCACTGTTAAACTTCTGTGACTAGTACTCTGGTTCCATGTAACTATTTAATGAATATTAATTAGCTTGATATTTACTTGGAATATATAGCAAGAACAAAAGTGCAAACATTTCTTCCCCACACCTTGGGGGGATGTGCTCTCTGGGAACAGTAACTTCAAACTTAGCTCAATTCCTATGTAGCATTGGTCCCACTAAACTTATGTTCAGATGCAGCCTCACTGTGGGAGGGATCCTTGTCTCAGTAACTACTAGCCAGGGTCCTGAAGGTCATGCTTTGCTCCTTAGGGCATTGATGCTGAATCAGCCACAAAATCTAGATGCTGAGGTGCCAGGGTATCACTCTGCTTTCACTTAAAATAGAAAAGAATACATTTGGAGGCAGGCAGAGAACCCAGGTCTATGTTCACGAGGCCCCAGGGAATTAGAGGGAGGCCTACTAACCTACCATGTCTCTTCTTTCCCTCTTAAATTACAATGAATGTGATTGAAAGTGACCAAATTGAAGGTGATCCAACAAAGAAAGATGAGTCAATTTTAAACTGTCAATAAGGCAGAGAGCTGCCAAAACCAGCTTCTGGGACCTAGTGGAGCACTATATATGCCATAGTTATTTAATAGATTTTTGTCTTAATGTATTTTGAATGGGTAAATGTTTTAGTTTGTGATAGGACCCAATCTGATAATATTTGTCATTAACATTCCAAATTTCCTTGGTTAAGAATGATCTTTCCTGCTTCAGATTTTCTTATAGCATTTTCTTCCATTGCTCTTTATCTTATATCCTACTTACTGATAGAACTAGCACCTCCGGTGTGAGGGCTAGTACAGTTCTTTTTAGGACTCTCCTCTACCTTGGGTGTCCACCTTCACCCAACTCTCACCTGTGGCTCCAAGAAACTGTAGCCACACCCCAGTCAGACCATCTTGATAGATGGGCTAAACCAGGTTGAGGGAAAGGGGATGTTGAGTTAGGGGGATGTCTGCTCCAAGCATGTGAAGACTATCCCAGTTGAATGGGTGGATGAGAACAATTACTTTCAATGGCCATGAAGGTAGTTGAAGAAGGCACTGTGGAGTGTTTAGAGCTCAGCCAAGGTTATTCACTGTATCTTGGGCCAATTGTCCTAACTTTTCTCTTCCCAAAGGATTTCAATGACTCTGGGAGAGAGAGTGAAGCTGAGACTTTGCACAACTTTGCCTTATCTAAGTCCAATTCAGGCTGCAGTTAAGACATCACTTGTAATGTCACTGGTCCTCTTTGAAAATGAAGGATGAACAATATATCGTAATTATTTATATGCAGATTGTTCTTGATGTGTGTGAACAATGAATCACTAAGCTCTGTGAGTGCAGAAACTATTCCTATTTTCATCTTTGTATCCCCAGTCCCTAGCACAGTGCCTTGCTTTTTGGTTCAGTCATTTTTCAAGTGTCTGATTCTTCATGACCCATGTAAGGTTTTTTTGACAAAAGTACTAGAGTGGTTTGCCATTTCCTTCTCCAGCTCATTTTACAGATGAGACAACTGAGACAAACAGGGTTAAGTGACTTGCCCAGGGTCACACAGCTAGTAAATATCTGAGGCTGGATTTGAATTTAGGAAGATGAGTCTTTCTGACTTTAGGCCTGATGTCCTATCTACTGTACCACTTACCTTCCCTAATTGGTTTATATGTGTTTATTGAATTCAATCCATGTAAAATCTCATTAAAATCCGAGTTGCAAGAAAGTGAACAAAGTTTCTTTTAAAACACACACATATTCATTTTTTCATTGAATTTTTAGATGTTGACGGTGTCTTATTTGGGGAATAAAAATGTTAAAATACACATTTAGCATGACCTTGTGAAGAACACGCACAGGGATATAATTAAAAGGCATCATTAAAGTATATTATAATGGTGAAAAGTAGAACTCTAATGAGATTAAAAGTAATTCTGAGTTGCTTTTTGGAAATGTCCATTGCTTGTCATTTAAAATGAAGGATCACTCTGTAGTCTCACACATCACCATCTCTAAAATCACTTTCCTGAGGCCTTGAAAGTTGAATATCCTTTATCAGATGAGGCAGAGATATGTTTTCTTAGTGCCACCATGCTTTGGAATGAGGTCAAGAGGTGCAGCAGAGTTAAACTTGATGGGCAGGCTTCATTGCTATTGGTTTTGTAGTCCATTAATTATTGTTTCTGAAAGACAAGCACCTTCAGAAAGGAAGTAGAAGATGTAAAATCTAGTGATAATCTTTCAGAATATGAAAGTGGTATTGTCTAGGTCATGATGGCCAGCTGTTTTTCATCTGCAGTGAGGCTTATGGAGAGGGAAATGGGTTGCAGTGTAATTTTAGGGATTCAGTTTGGCTATAAAAATGAGAGTTATTAGACTTGAGAATGGACTACTAAGGGAACTTCTTCCCCTAGTGGTCTTTAAAAGCAGAATGTGCCATTATTTTCTCTGTATATGCTCTCCCTTGGTGATTTCATCCACTTCTATGGCTTCAATTATCACATGGATACCAGGCTACACCTCTACTTGAATTACTCCCAAATCTCTTTCTCCAGACCCCAGGACTAGTCCCACATTCTTAATTTCTATTGAATATTCCTATTTAGATATCTTGTTGTTACTTCCAAACCAGCATGTTCCAAATGAAAATTTTCTTCCTTGTCTGTCCTTTCCTGACTATCGCTATCTCCATCATTTGTTCAGCCACAAATCTTGGGATTGTCTTTGATTTTTCCCTCTCCCTCACCCTCCATATCCAAGAACTACCAATCTAAGCTCCTCATTTCTTGAATCCACCCCTCCTTTTCATTCTTAGTTTTATTACCTAATTAAGTCATGTCACCCTCGCTGCCTAAGTGTCAGAAATACTGAGCAAAGGTTGCCAGATTTCTGTCTCTCCTTCGTAAATTACCAAATGCTCCCTTAATTAAGATTTACTGAAGTTTAGAGGTAATTTGCCTAGGTAAGGTCCTAGTTTCCTAAGACAGGATAAAAGTTGAAAGTAATTTACCTCCTTTAAACCTTATAGGAGGATTTTTTTTGGGAAAGAGTGTTGGTGTTCAGTCATGTCCAACTCTTCCTGACTTTGGGACTTTCTTGGCAAAGACACTGGAGTGGTTTGCCATTTCCTTCTCCAACTCATTTTATAGATGAAGAAACTAAGGCAAACAGGGTTAAGTGACTTGTCCAGGTCACATAGCTAGTAAGTGTCTGACAGCTAGGGGATACAAAAGCAAAAAAACTCAAAACAAACAACAAAAAACCCCACAAAACAAAGCTCTTAAGGAGCTCAGAGTCAAATAAGGAGACAATATACAAACAACTGTACTGCATGTAAAAACAAGACAGAGACAGGATAAATTGGGGGTCATTTCAGAGGTGAGACCCTAAGAATAAGAACTAGGAAAAGTGAGACTTCAGCTGAAATTTGAAAGGTATCAGGAAAGCTAAGAAGCAGAGATAAAAGAGGAAGATCATTCCATGGAGGGAGAATATTCAGAGAAAGCATTTGGAGTCAGGAGAGGAAGTGTCATTTGGGAGAGAGAGCAAGGTCTATATCACTGGATAGCAGAGAAAGATATGTGGAAGGTTCATCCATCATTTTTGGAAAGGACCAATGACATCATGGGGTGTTGTTTTGACTTGCCTGTAAATTGAATTCAAGTAAGACAAAGTTGCACAAAGTCAGCAGCCTCACTCTCTATTTCTAAATCATTTCTAAATCATCAAAGTCCAATGGTAGGACAAACATCAAGATTATTGGCAATGGTCCTGGATGCAGTGGAAGGTCTTGGCATCTTTGATGTCTGACCAAGCTTTAACTGCTCCCCAGTGTTTTCATGCATCCACTCTGTTGGGAGAAGTCTTTACATGCTTGGGGTAGATATTCCCCTAACTTGTCAGTGGGTTTGAGGTCTGTAGGTTACCCTCAGTCTGGATTAGCTCATCTGCCCAGAGAATTTGTACTAGCATATGGCTGCTGTGCATGTTACAGCTTCTTGGAGCCATAGGTGAGAGGTGGTGACTGGTAGACACCAAACGTGGATGAAGAGCCCTGAAAAGGGCTCGGTAAGCCCTCACACCGGAGATTTTAGTGCTCCCTGAACAACTCATACTTCATGAAGGGCTCTAAAAGCCGAACAGAGGTTTTTATATTCAATTCTGGATATGATAGGGAGCCAGTGGAATCCATTGAATAAGTTAGTGATATGGTCAGATTTACATTTTAGGAAGGTCATTTTGATAGCTGAGTTGAGGATGGATTGCAGTTCAGTGAGACTAGAAGCAGGTCATTGTAATAATCCTGAGGCAGGTTGTTAACTGTGTCAAAGGAAAGAAAGGAGCATGAAAGATGTTTTGAAGGTGGAAACAAGTTCAGTTCTGGATACAATGAGTGTAGATGGGACATCCAGTTCCAGCTGTATAAAAAAGGTAGCTGGGGATAGGAGTCTGGAAGTAGGGAGAGGCTAGGTCTAGGCCAGAAGATCTGAGAATTATTTGCATAGGGGTGATGACTGAAACCATAGGAATGGATGAGATCAACAAGAGAAATAGTGTATAGAGGGAAAAGAGGGTCCAGGACAGATCCTTGGGGGACCTCTCCACTATTGGCAGTCATGACCTGAATGAAGAGTCACCAAAGTAGACAGAGAAATGATCAGATACTCAGGAGGAGGAGCATATACAAAGTTGTTGTCATTCAGCAGTGTCTAACTCTTCATGACCCTGCATGGGGTTTTCTTGACAAACACACTGGATTGGCTTGCTATTTCCTCCTGCAGCTTTTATAGAAGAAGAAACAGGCAAACAGGGTTCAGTGACTTATCTAGTGTTACAATGCTAGGAGGTCAGATTTGAACTCAGGTCTTCCTGAATTCAGGCCCAGCACTTGATCTACTTGCACCATCTTGCTGTCCATATAATACTTACTAGACAAATGGCAGCAGCAACTTGACTAAAAAGGAATGAATAGTATCTTCAGATGCAGAAAAAATTAGAAGGACAAGGAAATAGAATCGAACTCTTTCAAGGTATAACTAGTGCTGGGAAACCCAGCCAGAAGAAAAAGTCTATATGACTTTCCTAACTCAGATGTATAAATTGTCTGAGAAGTGTTCCCTTTCCTGCTAGTACAGCCTGGGAGTCTGTGAGAGGCTGTACCTCTTTATAAATGGTGAGTGGAATATATTCTATTACTTTACTTCTCTTATTTACTTTGATATTGTGCTGTTTCACTTATGATACCACCTTCTCTTTTGGCAGAGAAGGCACTAGATGGAGACTTGAGCCATATTTGTACAACTGTGATCAACCACACTTAAATTCGACTTAGTGAGAATTTCTTTGGTGAAACAGGACAATTTCAATGAAAGCCTCCTAACTGGTCTCCTTGTCTGGTCACTGTCTTCTCCAATTCATGGAGTCAAAGTTGTTTTTCTAAGGTATAGGTCTGAGCCTGAGCAGTCATTACACTGTTCAAAAGCATTAAGTGGCTGTTTGCTGGATAGAATAACAACTCCTTATCCAGATATGCAAGGCCTTCCTTCACATACTGAGTCCAAATGGCCTTTGCAAGTACTCCAGACTACTTTCCTTTATGCATTCTCTTTTTCAGGAAAATGGGACCACTAGCTATGACCTGATTTCATCCAATTCTCTTCTAAATTTGTGCAGACTATCCCCAATACCTAGAATGGAAACAGTCCATATCACTGCTTGTTGAATTGATTTTCTTCCTTTAAGATTCAGTTTTAACTCCTTTCCTGCTTTTCCTAGTTAGAATTCCTTCTTCAGAATCTTTCATTCCTTCTTTCATGATTTCTTTTGATTGCTCAACACTTGGATTTTAGTTATTCATGAACATATCATATTCCCCTACTAGGCTATAAGTTTCTTGAAAAGTGGGACTAATTCTATGTCTTCAGTGCCTAGCACAATGTATTATCTATGGTATTTACTTAATAAATATTTTTAAGTGATGACTTAAATGCAGGACATAGGAGGAATATATGTATATGGGTGTGGGTGTGTATAGACACACACATTCATGTATGGTTCTATAGACATACACACACATATGAGAAACTAGGTGGAGCAGTGGTTAGAATTCTGGGTCTGGAGTGAGGAATACTCATCTCCCTGAATTCAAATCTGGCTTCCCTTATTAGTTGAGTGACCCTGGTCAAATCACTTAACCCTGTTTGCCTCAGTTTCTTCATATGTAAAATAAGCTAGAGAAGTAAATGGCAAACCACTCCAGTATCTCAAGAAAACCACAGATGAGGTCATGAAGAGTCAGACATGACTTAAAAATGACTGAACAATAACAGACATACGTGCACATGCATATGAAGGCAAACATATGGATATTATATATATGTATGTATTGTGCTATTAAAATTTCAAACGAGGACATCTTATATATGTATGTACAGTTATCTCTTCCATATTGCAACTTTCCCCATCAGGGTTTAGATATATTGTGAGTCTGAAAAATAAATTAAATGGGAACTTTTGGGGAGTTTTGTAAAAGCTGCTGATGATATGTGAAGATCAACAGAGAACGTAGAAAAAGCTTAAAAGCTCAGAAATACATAAAGTATATGTATAATATTGTACAATATCAACATATTTTATCTTTTAATATCATAATAACTCAGACTTCTTCTCTGGCATAAAGAGAGGGTCAAAAAATTTTGTGAGAATTTTCCAGATTGCTGGAACTCCATGTCCACTAATACCCTCAATGCAAAAAGGATAACTATGTATAAATATATATTCACATATATGTATATGTATATACACAAATGTGCACACATAGACATACACATAAATATATACACATGTATACATAGACACATACACACATTTATGTTTCTTCATCTGTAAAATGGGGATAGTATTTTTAATTTTTTTAATTTTTATTTATTTTATTCATTTTTATTTATCAGGGTTGTTTTGAGGAGAAAATGAGTTAATGTAAAAGTACTTTGAAAATCTTAAAGTGCTTTTATAAATGCTAGCTATTATATATAACTTATAAAGCACTTAGTATGTGCCAAGCTCCGTACTAAATACTGGGGGCACAAATACAAGGAAACAAGACAATTCCTGTCCTCAAGAAGCTTGGTTGAAGACTGGTGGTTGTCAAGTGAGGGGGAGGCATACTGCAAAGATAAACTTGATATCTTTTTAAGGTCCCATTCATCTCTATTGTTATATTATCAGGAAAGTAATTTAGAAGGAAGCTTAAACCTTCTTTTTGCTGACCTCCACCTGTTCCCTTGTTGAGTATTCCATCAATGATTTTTGGTAATATCAGTAATTACAAGGATGAAATAACAGTTTTACTCTAGCTTTTTACATCCTTTAAAGCAAACCCATACCATCTCAAGCTTTCAAATTGAAGTTAGCAGAAAAACTTTAGAATCTGTGATAGAGTGAATTTTAAATTAAACTTTAAAATTATTGAGTAAAGATGTAATTATAATGGTTACTTAAAAAGTGGTAAACTCCCCTTTCTCCCAAATTTTCCATCTATTTTTGTTGAAGAAACTTTGTTCTGTGCTTGTGGTAGAATTTCACACTTTAATGGATAGCCAAATAAATTAAAAATTCATAAAAATACACTTGCTAGTCAAGATGCTTAATTGTAAAAACTGGTTTATGTCAAAGGATCATCTATTTAGTCATAGACATATTGAGCAAATTATTGAGCTAGACAAAAGCAATAATTATGTTCCTATTCTTATTTGTGCTTGGATTAATGCAGAAATACTAAAGCATTTTGTAAGATCTGCCATAATCTTTGAGTCTCTGAGGGATTCTCTCTCTGGCAAAAGCACTGAGGGGTGGTTTGTGGGGAGAGTTGAGTGGTTGCCTTTAAAGAATTGGACCTTAAAACTTAGATCTTTAAATAATTTCTAGTTTAAAAAAAACTTTATTAAGCATCTGACTGCTTTTTTTCTTTACTCTTTCTTAGAATGATGAGTTCCATATATTTGAGTTCCATATCCATCTTAAATTTACCTCTTTCAGAATTCTTAGAATGTCACTTCTTTTAAATATTCATGCATAGGGTAAGTATATCTGTACTCACCACATCTATTCCATTCACAAGTTCTTTAGACATCGATAACATCTCTACTCAGCTTTTTATTTTTCCTGACAGAACCCATTTTTTTTTTCACATTGTCTTTCCTCGTATGGCAATATCCTTCTTCTAGTCCCTCAAACTCCACAGTCATCTTAAATGCCTTTCTCTGCACTCTTTCAGGTCCCAACATTTTCAGGAGGGAGATTTCTTGGAAATCCTAGGAGGTGGAAGGAAAACTATGCACTGGTATACCCTAGCAAGAAATTAAAGGGTTGGTAATAAAAGTGCTCCTGAAGTCAGCCCATTCCCAGGCTATCTACCAACATAACGTGTGGCTGACCTAAAAGGAAATAACATTGGGGATATGAAATAATAATGCCCTTGGTGACTCTGAACTTATGAAATCTGAATCCTTCAGTTCAAGGCTACTGCAAGCCTTGAATGAGTCTTTGTCCTTAATGCTCACACTTCGTTCTTTGTGTGAGAGTATGATGAGGAAATGGAGTTTATTTTATACATCTTTTCCCCAATGGTAATGGGACTCTAGGGAAAGACTTAAGACTTGGTGTGCTTTCCTCCCCCATTATCCTTTCAGGGACTATTCTTGCTTAAATGATGTAGGAGTACCTGCTTCATTCTGGGTTCAACTACCTTATAACCACCTTGTAGCTTTCCACCTTGAGCAGCTTTCAAGATGCTGAACAAATCAAAATAAAAGGGAAAAAGTGCATGATTTGTTGAGGAATACAGAATTCTTGTAGTGGAAAATTCACCTAATTCATGAAGAAGTAGGTTTTGGAAGTGGGGGAGTGGGAAACTGAGTGAGATAAGGAGAGTATAAATTAACAGATTTCATAGAATCATAGCTTTAGTACTAGAAGGCACATTAGAACAGGGTTTCTTAACCTTTTTTTCTTTTTTTTTTTTTGTATCATGGAACACTTTGGCAATTTGGTGAAGCCTATCAATCTCTTCTTAGAAGGTTTTTAAATGCATAAAATACATAGTCTAACAAAGGAATACAATTCTACTGAAATACTAAAAGAAAAAACAAGGTTCCAGATGTCTGATGAAAAACCCCTTCCTGAGAGGCTGTCTTGTCCAGTTCCCACATTTTATAGTTGGGGGCTTAGAGTGTTGGACTTGGAATCAGAAAGACAGAATCCTGCTAGCTACATGATCCTAGACAAATCATTGAAACTGTAAGCCTCAGTTTCCTCATCTGTAAAATGGGATAATGATAGTACATAATTATAATACTTCTCAGGGTTATTGTGAGGACAAAATGAGATTAATAAAAATAAAGTTCTTTAAAAATCTTAAGACACTGCATAAATTCTAGCAATGGTTATCGTTATTGTTAGATAAAGGAAACAAGTCTGGTTGAGATTAAGTGACTTACCCAAAGTCTTACAGGTAGTTAATAGTCATGCTGAGATTTGTACCCATTTCTACAACTCCAATTTCCATTGATATATATGCTGTCCATTTAGTTCTTATACTCTTGCTCCCATGAACAATTCACTGTCTCTGTTGCAGGCCCCACTTTTTAATTCTGGACGACCACTGACCGCTAATTCTTGGTGATCCAAAATTTATATGACCTCACATACAAATTATATGTTCTCAAGTAAGTCAGTTACTAGATGGCAGAATGAACTACAATTTGAGTTTGTTGGGAAGAATAAAATGACTTTTGCATTTTGTAAGCAAAGTGCCCAAACCTAGAATCCCAAGCTTCTACATGAGAGATCTGATTTACCTAATGCCAGCTCCATGACTCAGCTTAAAATTCAAAAGTGCCTGTTCCCAGACCACTTAGCTGTGGCTTCTTGATGGAAATAAAGTGCTGCCTTCAGGGAGTCCACCACAAAGGGCTCAGAAAAAAAAGAAAAGAAAAATCCGATATCTATTTGTCAGTAAAGACATGTGAAGTTTGATGGGTCTGTTGGGACTGAACCACTAGATAGAGGTTTTAAAATAGAATTAAGTGGAATATAGATGCTGAAAGTCTCAAGAGTCCTTGAAAGAATAAAACGTGAAAGATGGTGCCAGTGTCAGTGTAAGATCTGGTTACTCTTAAGCTCTTGTCTAGGAGCCAGATTTATGAAACTTGGCCTGAGTTCATAGTAATTCTGCACTTGGAAGTGTAGTTATGAAATGGCTTGTGCTTATGCCCCAGTTAAAGAACAACTGTATTTAACAATGAGCTGGGGGTTGAGCTCCAAGCCCTATACCAGGAAAGATCATTGTTCTGTGTGGTTCCCATTGTAACCTCATGCTATAAACAAAGGGGCACCAGGCAATATAAGGACAGGGCCACTTCTGGTGTTGATGAGAAATAATGTTAAATCTGGCAAATATATTCTTTAATAGAATTTTGCAAAAAAACAAAACAAACCCCAATATACAATTAAGCAGGAGTAAGGCAGGGATGCAATAGAGGGCACCTGTTCCTTGATGCTGGTTTTAAAAAACATAACAGCTTCATGCCTCACCACCTGTCCATTTTTATTTCATTTCTCATGGTCTTGAAGAATGGTTGTGCAGATATGGAAGGCATAAAATACCATGGTCACATTGTTACCATGGGAGGACCAACACCTCTCCATTCATTCTCCTTTTCTTGTTTTCTCTTCCAGTTTATCCAAATTCCTGCCATATGTAAAGGACCTCCACTTTCCTGTCTGAAGTCTGCTCTCCCATTAATTTCCTCTCTTCTCAACCTGGTATGAACTATATGCAAATCACAGGGCCTTTGTGGTCAGTCAATGCCACATTGGTGCAGTGGTTAGTGCACTGAGGCAGGAAGATCTGAGTTCAAATGCAGCCTCAGATATTTACTAGCAGTGGGACCCTGGGGAAGTCACTTAATCCTGTTTGCCTCAGTTTCCTCACCTGTAAAATGAGCTGGACAAGGAAATGGCAAGCCAATTTAGTATCTTTGCCAAGAGGACCCCAACTGAGGTCACCGAAACCAGCTGAACAACAACAGTGCCATGCTAGAGGTTATTATATTAGCAAACTGGTTCTCCATAGAACAGATTAATTAGAGGTACTTATGAATGGAATGCCATTCAAAGAGAAAATGGCAGGAAATATTGGCAGTGTATTGCAAAAGCTGAATGCTCTCTCTTGTCTAGAAGAAAGGAATTTGAGGACAAATATCCTCTTCGCAATACTTAATATTTCTCCTTTGAGTATCAATCATCTAATAGACAAATACTTTGACAAACATCCTATTTTGGAATTAAATTACGTTTCCATGAAAAGGTATATAAAGAAACATGCAGATTAAGGAATAAGTGACTTTAAATTCTGTAACTTTATCATATCAAAAGATTCAGACTCTCTTTTTGTGAAATTTGAATGTGTGTTTATGATCTCTCCTCTGAAGTCCTTTGAGGCTTCCTTGTGATATGGAGGGAAACCTGGTCCAGCCAGTGAGGAAAAATTCTGAACAGTCCTATCAAGCTAGTGAGGCTTCAAGTACAGACTGGCAAAATGCAATCATATATCTGTCATTGGAGGACTTGCCTAACTAAATCTAAAGAGGCTGATTTCGAGAAGTTGGTCACCTGGTGAGTTTTTGGTTTTGGTTTTGGTTTTTTTTTGCTACTAAGGCATAGAGGGGTTGAGAAAAAATTAAATCTACACAAAGAACAAAGTGTCTGTTAATAGAGTATCCATGCTGATGAAATCATGCATCTTTTAAATACTTTTAGTCAACCATTTCTAATATTTTTTGTTTGTTAAAAAATATCACATGAAAGACCCCCAAAAACAATGAAAACTTTTTGTCTTCCTTGCTCCTCCCTCTAATACCTTGGACATTTTAGGATCTTAGAGTTAGAAAGGATCTTAGAGGCCTTCTAGATCAACTGCTTCATTTTATAAATTTGGAAACTGAGGATCAGAGAGGTTAAAGCACTAGCTCACAGTCATCCAGATAGTAAGGCGGAGTGTTGGGTTTTAACCCAGGTGTTCAGACTCTAAATTCAGCACATTTTCCACTATACTATGTTATCTCTCTATAGAAGGTCCTTAATAAATATTCATTGAATGGAATTGAATGTACAGTTACTAAATCCTGCCTCTCCTTTGTCAGACTTGTTAAAGTAGAAATATTGCTTGCTTAAAGTAAAAGACCAATTTTAAGGCAGTCCTTTGTCACAGTAAAATGGCTCACACTAGCAACTTCAAAGTATTAAGAAACTTAACACAGTTTAAAAGTGGGTAAAACAGTTTGAGTCCACACTTAACTAGGCAATTTACAAACTGTGCAGTGGGGGTGTCATAGAATCTCGGTCACATCTTTCTTGAGGCAGCAACAGTTGCATTGCACACAGTTCTTTCAAATGTCTATGCAACTATGTAATACTGTTCTCTCCCCTCCCTGGAGGAAAGGGAAGAGGGAGAGGGGCAGGTGTTTATATAGTAGCTACTATGTAGCACAAGTATTGGGCTAAGTACTTTACAAATCTTGTACCTTCAGTTGGTATAATACTTATTTCTGATTCATTCCAACTCACAATAAACATCAAATAACACGAAAGAGTCTTGTAACAATTAAGTTCTAGAAGAGGGATTCTTAGTCATTTTTTGTGTCGTGGATTCCTTGGGCAGTTAGAAGAAGCCTATGGACTTTTCAGAATAATGTTTTTAAGCATATGAGATAAAATACATAGGATTACAAAGGAAATCAGTTATGTTGAAGTATGTCAATGTGTGTGTGTATATATATATATATATATATACACACACACGCACATACGTATATGTGCATGTATATGTGTGTGTATTGTATATACACATGACACACAAGACTCTCCTAGAGTATAGTCAAAGATCCCTTTGGGGTACATAGGGTTCATGGTACATGGACCCCATGTTAAGAACTAGTGAAGCTAGTTTATCAGTCAGAAAGCATTTATTAAGTGCCTATTGTGTGTCAGATTGTGGGCTAAGTATTTCAGGTCGGGTACAAAGACACATTTTACAATCCCTCCCTTAATAAGGAGTTTGTGTTCCTTAGGAACGACAACATGTACACATTTCAGTATATACAAAGCATAAACATAACAAATACAAGAGAGATTTTGGTGGAAATCTTTATGAGCTGGGAGATCCCTAGAGCACGTACGTAGGAGGACCTGAGCTTTGAAAGAAACGGGATTCTAAGAGGCAGAGGTGAGAGTGAGATGCTTTCCAGGCACGGAAGATGGCCATCGCACAGGTGAAGAAATGGGAGGTGGGGTATCATGGGCAAAGAACACAGGGTGGCGAGTTTGCCTGGGTTATTGGATGCAGGATGAAGTATAGTGCATAAGACTGGCAAGGTAGGCTGGAGTCAACTTGTGAAGCATTGCAAGTATCAAACAAAAGAGTTTGTCTCTGATCCTAGAGGAAATAAGAAGTCACTGATGTTTATTGAGCAGGGGAGTGAAATGGTCAGAGTTGTCTCTTAAGAATATATATATTTATGTGTATATATGTATATGTGTATTTATATATATGTATGTATTTGTTTTGGTTACATTAAACTGAAAAGTTTTTGCACAAATAAAGCCACGTAACCAAGATTAGAAGGGAAGCAGAAAGCTGGGAAACAATTTTTACAGCCAGTATCTGTGATAAAGGCCTCATTTCTAAAATAAACAGCGAAGTGAGTTGAATTTACAAGAATATAAGTCATTCCCCAATTGATAAATTGTCAAAGGATATGAACAGGCAGTTTTCAGAGGAAGAAATTAAAACTGTTCATAGTCATATAAAAAATGCTCTAAATCACTATTGATTAGAGAGATGCAAATCAAAATGACTGAGATACCACATCACACCTATCAGATTGGCTAACATGACAAAACAGGAAAATGGTAAATGTTGGAGAAGATGTGGAAACATTGGAACACTAATGCATTGTTTGTGGCATTGTGAATTGATTCAACCATTCTGGAGAGCAATTTGGAACTATGCCCAAAGGGCAATACAGTTGTACATACTCTTTGACACAGCAATACCCCTTCTAGGTCTGTAATCTCAAAAGACCATAAAAATGGGAAAAGGATCCACATATATCAAAATGTTTATAGCAGCTCTTTTTTATGGTGGCAAAGAATTAGAAATTAAAGGGATATCCATCAACTGGGGAATGGTTAAACAAGTTGTGGCATATGAATATAATGGAATACTGTTGCACTACAGGAAATGATAAGCAGGCAGTCTTCAGAAAAACCTAGACTTATATGAAGTGATACCAAGTGAAATGAGCAGAACCAGAAGAACACTGTACAAAGTAACAGCCATGTGGTATGATGACTGTCCTTGATATACTTAGCCTTTCTCAGCAATATAAGGATCTAAAACAACTCCAAAAGACTAATGACAGAAAATGCTATCCATATCCAGGGAAATAACTTTGGAGTCTGAATGCAGATGGAAGCATACTACTTTTTCTCCTTTACTTTTGTTATTTGATTTTGTGTCTTCTTTCTGGTGGCCTCTCCCATTAGTTTTAACTTTTCTTTACGTCATGATTAATGTGAAAATATGTCTAATATGGAATATGTAAGTACAGACTAGATAGATTGCATGTCATCTTGGGGAAGGGGAAGGAGAAGGTGGGAGAGAAAGCTCAAAACTCAAAATCTTATGGAAGTGAATATTAAAAATTAAAAATAAATAAATAATTTTAGAAAGAATATATATTTGGCATCTTTGGAGAGGAGAGAGATCAGTTCCATAGCAGATAGAGTGTCAGCCTTGGAGTCAAGAAGACCTGAGTTCAAATTCAGCCTCAGATACTAGCTGGGCAAGTCTCAACCTCTATTTGCCTCAGTTTACTGGGGGATGATATGGGGATAATTATAACACTTACCTTTCAGGGTTGTTGTGAGGATCAAATGGGGCAATGATTAAAAATTGTTTAGTATAGTATCTGGCACATAGTAAGTGCTATATAAACATTAGCTGTTATATTTACTTAAGTCACAATCATTGTAACTTAGCTTAAGCAGGTTTGAGTCATCTCTAGCTTTAAACCTTGAGTGGACATGTGGCCTTAAGTCACATTCTCTATCTTCCAGCCATAGGGGTCTTCTTTCCTTGAGAATAATTCACTTTCCTTTCCTCTTTCTGAGCCTTTGTTTGCATGCCTAAAGTGTCCTACTTCCCATTTACCTAATACCTTTTTTCTGTTGATTATCTCTAATTAATCCTTTAATATAGTCTACTTGAACATAATTGTTTGCATGTTGTCTCCCCCACTAGACTATGAGGTCCTTAAAGATGGGGACTATTTTTTTGTCTCTCTTTGTATTCCTAGTGCTTAGCACTTTTCCTGGTACATAGTAAATGCTTAATAAATGCTTACTGATGACTCAATTTGAATTTCTACACATCTTTAAAGCCCAATTCAAATATTCCTTTCTTTAAGAAGAATTTTCCTTATCTCACCAGTTGATAATGGTAGTTGGTAATAATGTCACATAGCGCTTAGTTTTGCACCTCCCTCAGGTATTTGTCATGTATTATTTATTATTAATGTAATTATTTAGGAACATATTTTATTTCCTTACTAGACTCGATTTACTACAACATATCCCTTACTACCCTCTCTGTGGGCAGGAACTATATATTTTTTTAGGCTTTGTATCAGTGCCTATCAGTGCTCTGAACTGTTCTAAAGTTAGTAAATTTTTGTTAAATTAAATTATTGAAGCAGAAGTAGAGATTATGGCTCAAATTCAGAATTCCCTTGAATATACTTTTCCTACTGCCCTACTTAAAAAAAAAAAAGTGATTCTCTAAACCTGGAATGCCTGCTACTCATCCCTTATCTATCCATGATTGACAAAAACCTACCAGTTTTTCCAGGCTTAGTTTAAATTCTCTATCCTCCACATTCATTTTCCTTGGATTTCTCATTTGGTAGTCTTCTCTTCTTTCACTGAATTCTTATAGTACTTTATTTGTACCTCTGTTGTAGAAGTGTACATTTTTTAATTTACTCTGTTATTATTTGTGGACATGACTCATCTCCCCTATTGTAAGCTTTTTGAAGGCATGCTCTATATTTAATTTCTTTTTGTGTTTTCTCTCGCAGATACAGAATCAGTTAGATGGCCCAGTGAATAGAGCACATAGTCAAGAAGACCCGGGTTCAAATCCAGCCTCAGATACTTATTAGCTGTATGACCCTGGGCAAGTCACTCTGTTTGTGTTAAGCTAGTGGAGAAGGAAACAGAAGACCACTCCAGTATCATTGCCAAGAAAACTCTATGGACAAAATGGTACACAGAGTCACAAAGAGTCAGATGTGACTAAATGACTGAACAGTAACATCTCTCTCAGAACCTAGCATAATGTTTTGCACATAGTAGGCATTCAATAAATGTTTGGTAAAGGGATGAATTACTGTTTAATCATAACTTTGCATTTTCTAGGGGGTTCTGATGTGGGAACTCCAATAATAGCAACACTGTAATTTTCTTATTATTTGCTGAGTGTTTCAATTGCTACTTCTATACTGCTGACATTTGTAATGAACAATAATAAGAAGTTATGCCACTACTATAAATAAAAAGAAACATAAAATGTTATTAGTTACTGAACATTGGAAATATCAGTGTGAGTTGCTATAAATGCTGGTTTTCTGAAGCAAAATTAATGGTCAAAAGGACCTTTCAGAAGTATACCTGTGATGGCTTTGAGTTTTACTTTTTACTGAACGAGCTAAATTGAGAGCCTTATAAAACTCTAATATGGATTATTTAAAGAAAATTGAAAGTTAAAATCTGAAACAAAAGCTCCAAGTAACTGACAATTAGAGTTTTTAAATTCCACGAGAGAATAGTTGCAGAATAGCAGTGTATTTCTGGGAAGGCTTGAGAAAGGAAATAAAACAGCACTTCATGCGTACTATTTACAATATTGTTCTACATAACTTTTAGAAACTGTGATTTTTTTGGGAGGGGCCCACAAATCTCTAATGCCATTAATAAACACCTCAGACTATTTTATGGCTGATATTTATTCACATTCTCCTGGGATGTAAAGTTGTTTTAAAAGTACCTTAATGGGATGATTCCTTCATAGGAAGCACCTAAAATCCTTCCTATAGAGTCAAGCTTACTCTCAGTTTGAGCAGGTAGTCTCCTCTGTTGTGTGATTTGAGGGGTTCTGGAAAGGTTCCCTACAAAAATGGTCTCTAGTAGAGATTCATTCCTGTTTTTAATATATCTTATTATACTGATAAAGGTGATTGATTTATTCAACCAAGTCACTTCATCCCACTCAAAGTGAGGAGATGCCCTTGATTACCTTAACAACATGAGAATAATCCATCTCTATTAATAGTGTTCCATTCTAAAAGAGTGAACCATTTCAAAGATTGGTGCTCATGAAAATATCCAGTGAACCCTTGCCTAGTAACTACTGGGGAAAGGTCTTAGCATTAGCCTGAGTCTAGGTCTTCTCTCTCCACTCTTGCCCAGGGGAGGAATTTTTTAGCTTTGAAGGGTTCATAGGATTTTTGAAGCCCCCATCTTCTCATTGGTGTCCTAGTGACATTCCCTGATCCACTGACAACTGCCTGTACAAGCCATCAAAGATATATTGTATATAAGGAGCCCATCAAAGAAACTATACAACATGACTAAGGATGAATTTCTTGAGCATTCCACAAAGGGGAGAAAAAGACTCCCAGCAACCAAGAGCCATGGGTAATCCTTGTGCCACATGTTTTCTCTTAGCTTCATCCCGTGTTCCCCTAGACTCTGCACCTACTGGTAAGACACCATGTCATGGACTTTTGGGGGACAGTTTTGCACCAAATCTTCTTAGTATACCTCCTTAGTAAATACTACTTCTTAAAAGCCATACAAGTTTGACTACTAAATGCTTAATGACTACACCTATAATCATAGGGGGAATATACTAGAATGTGATCTTGAGCCAGTAGCTTTGGATGAACATAATTCTTAGCTCTTGGAGCAACTCTACAGTCCCAAAGGGACACAATAGCCACATTTTGGCTATCCAGCTTATCAGTGCGAATAGGGTTACTGAATACTTCAAAGCAAGTGTTATAGTCTTTAAAAATGTAAGTATCCCACAGGACAGGTGAAACATTAAGCTGTTATCAGTCATTCACTTGGGAACTTAGATCATAGATTTAGATTGGGGAAGAACCTTGCAGGCCTTCTTGTCCACTCATCACTACATTTTACAGATGAGGAAACAGAAATCCAAAGAGGTGAACTGCTTTAGCAAGGTCACATGAAGTAAATGGCAGAACCAGGACTTGATCCCTCTCCTTTGATACTAAATCCAGGTTTCTTCCCATTACACCATGATGCTTCCCTTACATAAATAATAGTACTTCACATTTTTACCCCCTAAGGCTGGATAAAAAGCCTTTGCTTTTGTTTTATGGAAACTTAATTATATCTTAACAATTTTAATTTACATTATTTTTATTGTGATAATTTTCATCTGTTTACTTCTTATATTCTAGAATTGAAAAACACTTTCTTGGACAGGCATCTCATTCCAAAAAAGTTTTGAATATCTAGATGGGTGACTTACCTGCTAGGCTATGAAAGCTTCTCTCCATTTCTCTTAGGTCCATGATAAACCTCTAAGGTCAAGAATAAGGGATTGAAGCTAGTTCTTGTCTTTTTCACCTCTTCAACCAAATATAATGCTCAAAGAACTCAGAACATGGATTTGAGAGTGGAGACAACTTGGTTCCCCACCAATTAAAATGCTAGAAAGTCTAAAGTGAGACTGGGAAGTGGGGAAGCAGAAAATAATACCAAAAGATGGCTTTCTAAGAAGTCTAGAAAACAGGTCATTACATGTGCTTTCTGCCCTTAATACATGAGAACACTTACCAATTAGCGGGACTGAAGATTAGTCTCAAAAGTATAACAGTCATGCTGGAAACAGTCATGCTCTGACATCTTTCCCCCTTCATCATAGAACTTAACCTATATCCCTATATCCCCTGCTATATCCCTTAATAAATCTCTGGGATATGTGGGATTTGTGCATAGGTTATCTTTTTGTTTCTCTATTATGCTGGAAGACTTACCACATAATCGCCCCTTTGGAGAGTATTTGCTTCTAAGTGGAGGGGAATGAATAATATAGACTGATCATTTCTTTAGTATCTGAAAACTAGCCTTTCAGTTCTAGAATAATTCTCCTCTATCACTAGGCAATAATAACAGTGGACTTCATCATGTACCTCCTTCTGTATGGCACCATTCATTGTCCCTATTCAATGATCCATTTTCCCCATGGCATATCACCTTCAAGCTGAGGGGAAAATGGAGATCATGAATTGTACTCTGAAATGTTATCTTAGGAACAACATCTCCTACCATCAAGATAACTAGAATGTCCTGCTGCCCATTGAAGAAGTGTGTAATTATAATGTAGCTCACTCATGCACTCAGAATATACCCTATTAACATGATTTCATCGCTGTTTTCTTTGCACTTATTCCATTCACTGTGTTCCCTATTGTTGATGAGTAAGATGTTGCCCAGACCAATTTTCAACACACCCTGTGGGTAGCTGAGATGATGAAAGACTGACCATCAATCATTAGCCTGGAGCATTCCTTGACAAAGGGGATTATATCATGTTGTCTTCTCTAAATCCAAGTATAGATGGTTGGAGGACATGGTCATCTGATTAATTCCAAGGCATATTGACAAGAATGACTTGTATCACTATGTAACCATTCTCTGTTCTAAAAGTTCTTGTTGCAGTGGTCTCCCTATGATCCTGAGCTACAGTCACTGAATCTTTGCCTATAACATTCTAGTCATGGACAGCGAAAAGGAATACATAGGCCAGAACATCCTGTATTCATGAGGATGATGGGGCTACTTCTACGATCTACTAGACTGACAGACTATGGGACAAAGAAGAGGACATGGGCCGTGGCACAAACATGCAAAGTTGGTAGAAATTTTCTACCCATTATAACCAACAAAGACGTGATGAATTCCTGGGGGAAAGAATGGTAAGTGGGACAATGGCAAGGCTAACAGAGTGGAGGAAAGAGGACATATGGCTAGCACCCTGCCACCAAAAAAGAAAGTCTTAGGTAGAGAAATTGCATGAGACAGACCACTATTTTGCTAATAGCTACTGCTCCATTTTTAATATCAATCAATAGACATTATAATCAATCAAACTATTCACATTTAGGAAGTGCTTACTATATGTAACAGGCACTGTGCTAAGTACAGGTGTTACAAAAAAGAGGCAAAAGGTAGTTTCTGTCCTCAAGGAATTTACAATCCACTAGAGACACTTACAATCTAATGTGTTGACTTCGTTGTATTTAAACTCTTAGAATCTATCACTGTCCCTGATACATAGTAGGCACTTAATAAACATTTGTCCATTTATTAATTGATTCTGCCTTTAGAGTACTGCTACAGGCTTATTTGTCTCTCCTGTTTAGACATTGAATTTGGTGACACTATAAATTATGGCTTTATTCATTGATATCCTGTTTATCCTCTGACATCATGACTTTGCTCACACCTTATTTTTACTCTGGAGATTCTTTCCATAATTGTTTGGCCCTTAATCACCATTATGCACTGGAAAGTATAGGGGACTGCTTACAGAGGAGGCTATGTGTATGAGACCTCTGTTTTAAAGAACCCAGATGGAGTTAGCTTTCTCTGACACAGGAGCCTTTTAACCGTGTAATTAGACGAGAGTACCCTGCCCCCCCCCATTTCCCATCCCTGACAATTCAAGGACATTATGATATATTTTGATATATTTGCCACTATTATTCTGCCATTATAGAAGTAGGGGTAACTGGGGCACTAAAGGTCATTGCCAGTTGCTGTTGACTGAAACTTTGTTGCCATTAGGCTATTTTGCCTAATAAGAGCCATGTGAGCCTCCTGGGCTTTAGAAAAGCATGACTACATTGTCTCCTGAGGTCTGATGGATGCGTTTCTCTGTGCTTTCTTTTGTGGGCTGACTAGCAGGAAGACAGTCTGGGGAGCACTATGTTTTATATGTTTCCCTCTCCTGGGTGCCTAGTGTGTTGTGGCCACGCTTGATACTTCCTCTGGTACTAGGTGGTCAATTTTCAATTAAGACCTGAATCTGTGAGGATAAAACCATTCAGATAATCCCCAGACAGGAGGGATTATTTTGAGAGTTTGCTTCATTACTTGAAAGACTACTCAAGAGCCCCAAATATAACAGAGGGAAAGAAAAAATGTTTGAAGATTCAGAAAATAATTTAGAGGCAATGAGGAAACTGCTGTGATAGACCTCCCAATGGTTCCATGAGTGAGACTATTTCTTGGGTCCAGATATTTTCTCAGGCTGTCCTCTCATGCCTGGAATGCTTTCCTTCCTCTGCTCTAACTACTGCCCTTCATGGCTTCCTTTAAGTCCCAATTAATTCCTTCCACAGGAAGGCTTCCTCAAGCCCCCTAAATTCCAGTGCCTTCCTTCTATTAGTTACTTCCTATTTATCTTGTACATAGCTTGGTTTGTATGTATTTGTTTGCATGTTGTTTTCCACGTTAGATTGTAAGCTCCCTGAGGGCAAGGACTGTCTTTTGCCTCTTTTTGCCTCTCTAGTAATTAGCACAATGCCTGGCGCATGGTAGGCACTTAATAAATGTTCATTGATTGAAATAGAAAATCCTCTATTTAGCTTTTAAAGTCCTTAGCAACTTGAACCAGTCTACCTTTCCAACCTTGTTATGCATTACTCCTCTTTCCACATTCTGATATATAGCAGGACTTAGCTTCTTGCTGTTCATCACATGTGTCACTCTATCTCCCATCTCATGATTTTTCACTGGCTATTTTCTATGTCTGGAATGAACTTGTTCCTCACTTCCTGTTAGAATCCTAGTTTCATTCAAAGTTCAGCTCAAATACCTCATATTACAGGAAACATTTCTTGATCCCCTCAGCTACTAGTTTCCTTATCCCCAAATTTACTTTCTATTCATTTTGTATGTACTTATATATGTATATGTTGTGTGCCCCAACATAAGTACCTTTGACTTAAGAAATGTTTTATTTTTGCATTTGCATCATCAGCATCTCATCTTCTAAAATTTTAGTGTCTAGTACAGTTTTATTTTTTGCACACAGTAGGAGTGTAATTAATATTTTATTAATTGTGGTGGCTTATATCTAATTTCTAAAAGAAAAAAACCTGATCCCAGTCCCACTACTTTGTATCTATGTGACCTTGGGCAAGTCACTTAATCTCCTCAGGTTTCAGTTTCTTTAACTGTAAGATAATGAGGTTGGCTTCAAGGTCCATTCTAGTTCTAAATCAATGATGATAATATGATACATCAATAATGAACACATACTTCTGTAAGGTTAATATTTTACTATACCTTTTTTGCATTTGTCATCTCTATAAAAGGAAATACTTATTATAGTAAAAATAATTACGTTTTTCAGTATGTATCATTGCATGGATTTTTACCATTACTTTGTAAAATGCAGATTCCAGACTCTGTATTTAATGATATTCTTATTCTTAAGGGCAACTCTTTTTTTTATAAATGAAATATTCTGTCATAGGTTAAAATATTTAATGATATGAAACCCAATTGGTTTAAGAAGTTAAACTTTGCTATAATAGTCTAACATGAGAAGTTAGCAGAAATAGTATTTAGAATTCAAACAAAAAGATTGCTTGAATTTTTTTCCTTTTTTTAGTATTGAATTTATTAGGTTTATATGCATATTGAGCTAGTGACAAAGATATTTTTATGGTGAATTATCATAGCTCTGCATATCTGAAACTTAAAGAATCTGCAAAGGAATCACAGAACACATGACTTGTAAAATAACTGAAGAGGAGGCCATTGAAATGACAAGTTACCTTATCCCTGCAAAATAACTCTTCAGTGAACACTACAGAGTGTGTGGTGATAGAAGAAGAAATCATGCCATTTCTGCAAAGACTGTGCTGCACTCTCACACTTCCCTCAGAGCTTGTGGAAATTTGACAGTAGTGGAGGAGGTCAAGACTTAGGTTTCCTGTCTGAGACCACTGGATCTTAGGAACATGTAAAAGCTCAGATCTATGTAATTTCCTAGAATGCACGAGTACTGCAGGAAGGTTGGAATTTATTAGATATCTCAGTTTATAGGACTCTTAAAAATGATGACAAAACTCAGATTTCTCCATGTCAGGTGATTATAAAGAGATATGTCATCGCATATACATCCTGATAGAAATTAGTGAACTTATAGTTTCCAACAGTTGATACTTCAAGTATTTGAAGAAATTTAGGTTCTATATTGGTTTAAAAAGTGATTTATGTTTGAAAGAAATAAGTTCAAAATTGTTATGGTTAGAAATAAAATATCTGACAAATTTAAGAAATTTCTTAGTTTAAATGCTAAACTTTAGTGGGCTGTGTGGTAAAGAATATTTAAGACTATTCTTACTTCCATAGCAGGATGTAAACTTCTTGAGATCAAGAATAATCAGTTTTGTATTTATATTCCTTTTAAAGTATCTGACACAAAATTGGCAGCTAATGTTTGATGATTGATTAATTAGAAAAAGAGCACAAACATGGGAACATGAGAAACTGTACTTTGTCTTTTTTCTTCCTAATTGAGTGAGACTGGTATAGACTGTCACCATATTCTTATTTATATGCATTCGTTGAGGAGGAATAGGAGGAGAGATAGAAGATTTTAGTTTCTATCCACCCAGATATCCCTGCCCATGCTCAGTAGCACCCTAAGTGTTATCACTATACAGAATCAGTGCTGGGGAGTCATTGAGATGGGGGAGACTACAGGTGTGACTTCTGAGAATCTTTTATTTGGGAGTGAGTAAGCAGATAGATAATTTGGAATAATAGCAATGGGAAGAAAATATGTTTAGGCAATAAAAAGCACATTAAATATTCATAATTTTTATTTGTTTAAAATCTGGTTCTTTTTGTTGTTGTTTTTGGTAGTGCTTAATAGCTGAATGGTTAATTCCTACTTATATTTTTGTAACAAAGAATATTTTTTCACTTAACATAAAGTGGCCTTATGACATTAGATTTCTTTGAATCACTGGTTATCAGTATTTGATGACACCTCTGAGTATGAAATATTTAGGGCTGAGAACAGGTATTTATATAGTACCTATTATGTAGCAGAGCTTTATCTCATTTAATCCCTGTGAGGTAGGTTCTATTGTTAATCCCATTTTACACTTGAATATACTGAGACAAGCAGAGGTTAAGCCATTTGCTCAGGGTCACACAGCTAGTAAATGTCTGATGTCATTTGAACTCATGTCTTCTTGAATCCAGGCCTAGTGCCCTATCCATTGTACCACTAGCTAGCTCCTTGCTATCCAATGAGATAGCACCATGATGGGCAAATCTTCCAAATAACAGAAGAATTCTGAAGGAGGAAACTCCCTCAAAGAATGTGTGTTCATTTAACATAATACTATTTATTGACCTCTAAAACAGTATTGAGACAATATAACATAACAAACAACATAACAACATAACAAAACAAAACAACAACAATAAAAACCCCTTTGACTTTCTACATTTAGTGTGTTAGAAAGTAAAAACTAATTTATTGCCAGAAATAGGAAATAGAGAATCCCTAAAATATTTCTCCTCCCTCTCTTCAGAACATCATTCTTGGCACTTCTTTTCCCTTTTTAGATTATATTACATAATGCTGAAGATTATAGTACCATAGTTAGACATAAATTATGAGGATGAAAGCATTATTGCCAAGCAATAAGACGTTTCTAGAATTGTTTGGCTTGGAGACGTCAGTATTGATTTAGTACCTTTTTCTTGAGTCATGTGTGTCATTGGGAAAGTTTCCAAAAGAAAACTCTCCTCCTTCCCCACCCCCCCCCAAAAAAAACTGGGCTTAGCAGAAATCCTAGTTTTTAGTCAACCTTGAAAGTCACCTTTTTGTGAATGCTGTCAGTACTAATCTTGCAAAAGGTGGCTACAGGTAAGAGCAGACAAAAAATTTTTAGTTGTAAAACAGTAGGTCAAATTCTTATTCCTGTCAAATACTAAGTAGTGTCAGATTTGGAGAGTGACCTAAGAAACAAAATAGTTTAATATATAGTACCTAGCCATGTAATCATGGCTTTAATAAATGAAAGCTAGAAGAGGTAGGTAATCTATGGAAAAGTAATTTGTCTTTTATAAGTTACATCCATCTTCAAATATAAGCTCCTTTGAGATTTCATCTGATTTAAAAAAAAAGAAAAATTTTGCAGTTTTTAGGGAATTTTACTCAGAAAATTAACTGCTTACATTGATGAACTCTTTCTACTTGAAAAATCTGTCTTCTGAAAAATGTATTATTTATTCTGAAAATTAAATTAAAAATAGCAAATTTGCATTATTTCAAAGGATGATGAAAATAGGCTATAACCCATATTAACAAATAGAAAAGTAGAGAAAATTTTTAAAAAGAAAATGATATTATAAAAATTGTGATTAATGTTGTTAACATTTTAAAAAAGAAAATAGGATAAATAATTATACAAGTAAGTACTCCAAGGAAAGAAATGGATTGCTGATGACAAATGAACATGTAACTGCCTTTTTTTCTGGACTTCAGTTTCTTCATTTATAAAAATTTAAAAACGTATATAGTTCACATTCATCTATTTTTTCTTGATTTTCAAAGTTATTTGGGAGGGAAAGGTAACAAACATTTATTAAGTGTCTGCTATGTACCAAGCACAGTATAAAGAGTTTTACAGTAGTATCTCATTTTCTTCTCACATAACCCAGTGAAGTAGGTGATATTATTTTCCCCATTTGACAGTTGAAGTTGAAACAAACAGAGGGTAAGTGACATGCCTAGGGTTACACAGCTATTAAAGTGTCTGAGTCTTGATTTGAACTCAGGTCTTTCTGATTCCAGGCCTGGGGCTTTGATCCGTATACCATTCCATGTAGCTCATTCTGTTATCTCGTTTGATCGAGACACATATTTGAATTATTTATTACCATCCCCATTTTACTGCTGACAAAACTGAGCATAAATGAACTTCCCAATGTCACATAGTCAGGATTTAAACCCAGGTTTTCCTGATTTCAAATCCAGCACTTCATGGACCATATCATGAGTGTTTCAGGACAGATCATTTTTAAGGTCCCCTTCCAGTTGTAACATTCCATGATTCTGAGTTAGCTTTTTTCTCCCTGATTCATTGCATTTTTTCCTCTCAGAAAGAGTTAAATTAATTATCACCGTTGCTCTGTGGTAAATAACCTCACAAAAGGATACCTCCATTCTCTTTCTTTTCCAATCTATCATTCCTACAGCTGCCAAAATAATCTTCCTAATGTATAGGACTAATCATGTCATTTATCTGTTCAAAAATCTTTCAATGGAACACTATTGCCTATAGTTTAAAATACTTAAAATCCTTAGCTTGGCTATTAAGAGCTTCCACAATCTTATTAAAATCTACCTTTCCAGTCATTTCTTATTATTCTTCTTCACACACTCTGTGTTCAAGATAAAATGTACCACCAGCTTTTCCTCAGTCTGATAGCACTTTCCTGCCTCTTGGCATTCACAGAAGCCATCTTCCATGTCCTGAATGAACTTCTTGCTCATTTATGGAAATCCTTCTCTTCTATCAAGGCCCAGCCCACATCCCATCTCTTTTATAAATTATTTCTGGATCCATTCAGCCGACAGTAATGTTTCTCCTCTTCACATTTTCCTATAGAAGTTCATTTAGACAAAGAATATGGGGGTCATGGAAGTGAAAGAAAATATCTTCACTCTCAGTGGGAAGAGTTAAAAAAAGAGGTGGGTGGTTAGATTTAACTAGATAGAACTTTGCTGTTAAATGGATTCCTTCCTCATATTTATGTCAAGAATATCCTAAGGCAGGTTTCTGTGGATCCTGGATTGTTAGGAAGGTACTAATTGCTAATCAGAAACAGCTGAACAGAGACAGTGTTGTCATATCAACCAAAAAGACAGGATGCCTTTCACAGATAAAGCATCCCACAGTAACTAACTCCCAATGAAGTAAATAAGAAGTAAAGAGCAATTTTCTATGAATTAACAACAGTATCAACCAAACAAAAACAGAAAAGGATAAAAAGAGTACCTTTTCTGTTGAACAACACAACATACATAACCAGGTAGCTTAACTATGAAATAGATATAGGAAGAATACTAGTTTTGAAGTCAAAAGACTTGAAACTTGACTTTGCTTATGTGACCTTGGTCACCTATCACTTAATCTATTTGAGTCTCAGTTTCCTGATATGTGAAATAAAGGAGCTGCATTAGATGGCCTTTGAAAGTTACTGTGAGTGCTAAAGATCAATAAATAACTTCCTCTCAACAAATTAAAAACCCTTTGTCATAATAATGAACTTTTCTTAAGTTTTTTATTTTTGCTAAAAATCTATGAAGGTTTATGCCCAACATCTTACTTTTTAAAATGTCTTCATATTGTAATACCTTTGGAAAAGTAAATCTTTTGGCAAATCTGCAGAGATTCAAGGAGGGTAAGCTTAGGTAAGGCAAAGATATAGTTTGTTTTTCTAGTTCACAATATTGCAAAATAAAATTGTGAGTTGAATATAGTGGACTCAGAAGTTTCTTCATAGTCACGGTTTTATACATTCTGAACATGCTTGCTATCAATTCAGTGTCTTAATTCATTAACACACCATGAATGCTAATAACAATAGTGTAAGCATTTACCAAAATTTCCTTTATGAATATGAGGTATAGCATTGTGGGACTTGTTTAGCACTGTACATGTTAGAAGCCATTTACAGGTTCAAGATCTCACTGTATTATACATAATTACAAATACCTCTTTGAAGGTATCCTGTACAAAAATATGTTATATATTTGTATTTTAACATTTTACCAGCCCAATGACCAGGTTGACCATTCAAAGACATGAAGTTATCATCTGTTTGCCTAATCTTCCATCAGTCTGAAAAATTTGTTTTGATTATAACTCACATTTAACAATGTTAGAACCCTTCTCATTCCTAACCAGCCTCCTTGACTTTTCATATTTCTTTTATGGGAAGAAAATTTAAGAATCTTTCTATGATGCACCCACACTCATGTGCATGTTTGTGTGAACACACACACACACACACATACACATACACACACACTGATCAAATGAGACCTTTGGTTCTTTGACCTTTTGGAAGCTATAGATTTTGTTAGGAATCCTTTATTTGATAATTTTTTCCTTTAGTTTCCATGATATTATCTTCAGATTTTCCCTTTAATATTAAAGTTTCAATTGCCTAAAACAGTCACCTGAAAAAATGATTATCAATTGTGCCTTCTACTTCAAGACAATCATCTGAAAGAATGGTTATTAGACACCCTTTTGCCTTCTATATACAATAATTTAAGAGAGAGATCCTGTCATCTGAGAACAAAAAAGGAAATTCTCAGGAAGAAAAAAATATGTCTGTTCATATATATATATATGTATATATATATATATATATACATATATATATATACACACACATATACATATATATGAATTATACCAATTTTTATTAGTTAACAATGTTGTAACATGTATATTATATGTGTGTATATATGTGTGCATATAAAATATATATGCAATAATGGTGTTATCTGTATCTATCATATATAGATATCCAAATATCTATATATCCACAAACATATACTCACAAATATGTCAGCAAATATATATATGGTATATGTGGATGGATAGATGCATAGATACAGGTAGTACCATTATTGCATATGTGCATTTTATATATATGTGTAATATACATATTATATTATTGTTCACTAATGTATAGGATTGAGATATGTAAATATATATAGTGTATGTATTATTTAAAATGCATGCATACAGTTTTAAATGTATTAAAGCTTATCCTGAACTAAGACTTTTGGAATACCTACTATATATATGCATATATATGTTATATATATGTTAATTTTTATTTTATGAAGTTTTTTCCTTTTCCTACTTTCCATGAGTGATATAAATGCAGTCCCATGCTCCTTAATTCCTCCCCACTCCTCAACCTAAGAATCCAGTTGTTTGCTTGTTGTTTTGGTTAAAGAGCTCTTTATTTTTCTGTGAAACTAGCCTAATCTAAGCTATGATGAAGGTGAGCCTGTAGAGTTTTTTTCCCCCTGAGATCAAGGGTTCTTAACCTGGTGTCCAGTCTGCAGAGGGTTCATGAATGGATGACAAAAAATTTTATCTTTATTTTCACTAACCTTTGGTTTAATTTTTGTTCTGTGTGTTTTATTGTATTTATTTTAAAATACCATTATTAGAAGTGATCCATAGACCTCAACAGATTGACAAATGAATCCGTGACACAAAAAAAATTAAGAGCAAGAACCTCTGATTTAGGAATATGTTTTATTAGTAGTTAATAAAAAAAGATAAACATATTCCCTACTAAATGGTTCACCAATAAATTTTTAGACTACTCAGTAAAAATTATATTTTATATATGTGTGTATATGTATATCTGTATGGGTGTTTAAATATATGTATACATTATATATATGAATATACACATATGTATTTGCATTTGTACTCTGGTTATATTAAAAAAATGCCTTGGTCATCATTCGCTTTGAATTCCCTGAATTTCTACAGTTGATATGGCCTATTTCTGCCCCTGATGTTGGCAAAAACTTCAATCTCTTGTATTAAATTATCTATCTGAAAAATCTCACCTTCCAACCTGAACCTGTGGGAAGATAAAAATGCCTCTTCAAAGATACAGGACCAAGGATTGCTATATAGTTAAAATTTTCATTTGGCCTCTGACCCCCATATATCCTACATGGTTTGAATCCTAAAAATAGGAAAAAATGATGTTTACTGGTCACTTAAGGAAGTGAAAACCCTTTCTCTTTATAAGAAAAGACAAGATTCATACCTTTGGGATACCCCTTTCTCAACCTAATTGTTGGCCCTTATACCAATGGGATCAGCAGTGAGGGTAAATCTGGGGGCACCACAGGCCTAATAGAATACATCCCAATTTCAAGTGTCTTGGGCCAACATTAGTAATTGTGTTCACCCTATTCTGCCAAAATCCTCCAAACTGGGCAACAGCAAATTGTATCCCGACAAATTTGACTTTAGATGCATAAATTTTGTGGGTGAGTTGTCTTTAATTTCTCTGCTATGGCTATTGATATTACAAAATTTTCTTATTTTGAGAGCATTTGCTGCTAAATAGTGGAGAATGTTAATATGTAGCTTAAGCTCCCCTTTCACTTTATTTGGACCAAGATAGTGCTATAAAGGACTATTTATATTTTTTTAAAAATCCCCAAAGTATTCCATGTTCTCCATATCAGCACACTTTAAAAAAAAAATTTGCTTATGTGTAATGGCTGCTGCTAAACATAACCCTTTTAAATGTGACATGGCTGACAACAAACAATAGAGATTTCATGAGTCAATCCCTGGGTGCCATTGGTGCAACAGCAGTCCTGCATCCCTAGGACTGTATCATGAAAATACAATTATCTCTTCCTAGATTTGAGAGGAAGCAGAATTACAAATACTACTATATATCACAAACAACACACTGTGGAACTTAAGAACCTTAGTAGTAGAAGTTGTGGAAGTTCTATTTCCTCCCTTCAAAATTCATTAGAGTCTGGGATCATTTCAAAGCTAGAGATGAGTAATTTAGATAAGAGAGCTTTATTGGGAGAAAAGAAAGAAATTATATCCTTTAGTAAATGAGGATGGAAATAGATTCATAAAGGACAATGAAGGTAGCTTACTGGCAGACCCCAGAATGCCTTCTTTGTTAATGTCAGATTTTTATATTTTCCCCAGCTGTAATATTCTTCTTTTCCCCTTCCTCCACTGCTTCCCACCCTGGACCTTTTTACAATAAAAATATCAGGGGAAGTTATGCAAGTAAATATAGTAATGTGCTTATTATTAGACAAAAGTAAATTAAATCTTTTCTACTGCCGGAGTTATCCCATATTAGTAATTAATGAAGTCCAAATTAATGAGATTTTGCTATAGTTTTGAATTATGTTACTGTTCATTTATATGACTCAGAGTACTTTACAAGCTTTCATATTTTGGCTCTTTTTATATATCCTATTGACAGTCATGGATTGAGGCAGACTATCATCATTATAAAGTACTCCCCTAGACACTATGGGACAGTGGAAAGGACACTGAATTTAGAGTTGTAGGATCTGGTTTCCTATGTTATTATTTACTACCAGCATTATTACTTACTATATGACCTTGGGACCAGTCAGCTGACCTCTCCAGTCCTCAGGTTTCCATGTCTGTAAAATGTGAGGTTTGGACTAAATGACCTTTAAGGTTTCCTTCCGTCTCTTCAGGGGACCACTAGTCTCCCAATCATCCAAGTTTACAACTTCGATGTCATCCTTGACTTTGTTCTTGTACTCACTCCACATATCCAGTTGCTCAGTTTTGTAATTTTTACTTTCCCAACATCTCTTGTATAGGTTGCTTTTCCCTCCCATTTTTTTAAACCTTCCTTTACACAGCCACCACCCTAGTGCCATCATCATCTCACACCTGGTCTATTGTGGTAGCCTTCTGACTGCCCTCCTTGCCTCAAGTCTTTCCCTACTTCAGTCTGTCATCCATCCACTCAGCTGCCCTAATGATCTTCCTAAAGCATAGTTCTGACCAAATCACCTCCAAACTCAATAACCTTCAGTGGCTCCCTATTCTTACTTCTAGGATCAAATAGAAAATTCTTTGGCTTTTTAGACTCTTTATAACATGATTCCTTCCTACTTTCCTAGTCTTACACTTTCTCCCCCAGATCCAGTGACACTGGACTTCTTGCAGTTCCTAGAAAATGACCCTATCTCTCCAATCCGTGCCTTTTCACTGGCTATGTCTGGTGTGCCTGCAGTGCTCTTCTTCTTTATCTTGGATTACTGGATTCTCTTCAGACTCAGCTTTAATTCTACCTTATGCAAGAAATTTTTCCTGGCCTCCTTCCTTTTTTCCATTCCCCCTTTCTCTCCCCTCTTCCCTACCTCCAGTGCCTTCCCATTGGTCCTACTTCCCATTTATACTGTATAGATTTTGTGTATACATAGTTATTTGTATGTTTTCCCCCTTTGAAGTAGGAACTTACCTTAAGAAAATACAAATTTCTTTTCTTTCTTTGTAGTCTCAGAACTTAGCACAGTGCCTAGTAAATAGCAAATGCTTAATAAATGCTTATTGATTCATTGATTGTTTAAAGCTTTGTTCCTTTGAAAAAATTTGATTTCCCAGTGCCATTCATCCCAAGCTAGTGTCTTATTCTTTTTACTTGAGGGGTGTAACTCTTAAGATTTACTCCAACTGGTTATCTTACAACTTGTTGCTGGTCTCAGCAAGCTCAGACATTTTCAGCTTCGAACAGAAAGTACAAATGTAGCTAAGTGTTAATTAAAAAGAACATCTTGAGTGTAAACATTAAAAATTGATCACCTTCTGTGAGCAATTTAATTTATGAGCATTAACATATTCTAAGCTGATGTCTTGAATTTAACTAGAACATCCCTTAGCATATAATAAGGGGGGGGGTAGGTGAAAAAAACCCTCCTCATGAATACAAATTTCCCTTTTCTCAGCTAGTCTGAGTGTGCAAATCCTGAGGCCAGAACACTACCACCTCAGTGAGTTATATCTATGCCAGTTGCAGAAGCCACCACCCCACAGCGGTCAGTCTCCAAACCCTCACAGCGTGATTCCCACAGTCACTATTGATGTCAGCTGCAATCATTTTTGGCAAAAAATAAAATGGGTTGTAGAGGGGCCCTGGCAGCTTTCCTTTCTTTTTTGTGCTCATTTAAATCATTAATGAATGCATTTATTTCCCAATTTTTTCAGCTTGTTCAATAAGACGTGTTCGGAGGGAAGAAAAAGGAATAAATTAGATTTTTAACATGAAAGTGAGAACTGCTACCTCTGTTAGCACAACCAAAGAGGTGTTCTCCCTTCTCCCTTAGTAGCCATGCATTTATCTGTTTTTAATCTAATTCTGACATTGCTTTTCTAGAACATAACAAGGGCCCTGTTCCAAAGTGTGATATAAGAGCTGTTTTTTAATTTTTTTTATTTTTAGAGCCCTTTTGAGGGCCTAAAGGGGTCATCTCTCCCCTCTCTTTTAGCTCTTTTCTCATTGTTCCTGATCTAGAGGCCAGTTCCGTGTATTACCTACTGACTGCTTTGGGCACCATTGTTAAGGTCTTATCCCAGGACCCATAATAGGCCAATGAGAGAGAGATTTAGGGGGAGGGGGCATTTGCCATATGGCTGATCTCCTGGATTTCATGATCTCCAGAAACATCATTCTGCAAGATGAAATCAACTCTGAAACTCACACTTTCTCATCACCCCCTGTCTGGGGGCCCATCTCTCCCTCTGACTGGAGTTTGGTGAAGATTGATTGGAGAGCTCTTCCCAGTTCTTCTACCATTTAAGTAGAGCATGCAGGAAACTGACCTCATCATTTCCCACTGGGTAGAGCTCCTCGTTTTCATGATCTCAGAAACTTGTAAGCCAGATGAATTCAAGTTTGTCATTCACACTTCCTCAGATCATTTCCTACCACTGCTGTAGGACTTTGGCCTGCCCATTCTTACACCCTTTTCAGCTTCTTTTCATGTGTGCACAGTGTCAGGCAATAGAAGGAGCTTAATAAATGTTTATTAATTCTGACTTAGACTTTGGACACCTTTAAATCACACCACATGAGGGGCACTTACTTTGTCTTTACAGGGCCAGGTCTATCATACAGTTTAGATAGATTACATCACCTTACTCATGTCTATGTAAGACAAGCCTGTAGGGGCAAAATTAGCTTTAGGTTTTATTACAGGGATTTAGAATTTAGAATATTCTAGTGAGAATTTTAAAAATCTGTTATGTTTCTACATACTAAATAGGACATTCATTCTCTATCTAGCAAATGCTTTCACTCATTTGAGTGTGAGGAATCAATAAATGTTCCTGATTCAAATTTCTATGAGAAAGTCTAAAACAGCAACTTTTAGTCCTCATTGGAAAACTTTTCAAGATAAAGAAAAATAAATTTAAAGCATACTAGCCATCAGTAATATGTCCTATTTCTTTAAAATAAAGATCTTTGGGAAGTAGCAGTGAGTAGTTTCAAAGATTTTATATTTAGATTGCTGCTCATTTGTAGAGGTGTTTGGTCAATGAAGAAGTAGACACCAACCAGACATACTTAAGGAAATCAAAACTGAATAGTTGTTTACCTTCTTTTCTTTAGGTATTTAATCAAGATTTACATTAGTTTAAACTGGGGAGCAGGTTAAGAGGAAAGGTGGAGTAGTCGCTAGAGAGGTGGCTTCCCAGTCAGGAAGGTATGGTTAAATCTTATTTCTGATATTGGCTGTCTCACCAAAGTAAGTCACTTAGCTTCTCAGTGACTCAAGGAACTCTCTAAAACTATAAGCTGAAGAGGAGTAGGTGAAAATTGACATTCATAGAGAAAATTTCTTTACTAGGACTTCCCAACATTAAAGAAATGACAAGTTCAGTAACACCCTCCCTCCTAGGACAAAGTAACAAAAAACCTGGGTTAACAGTGTGCTTTTAAAATGAGTGTTTTTAATTTTTAATCTGTTATTAAAAACATCGTATTTCTCTATAGCAGTGTTCCCAAACATTGCCCCACAGAGTCATTACAAGAAAAATAATAGGATAGTACTGTGTATGGAAGAGTCCATCAGGACCTCTCTGGGACTGGGGCAAGGGGACAGCGACAATTGAATTTAGTGGCAGCTGATTGCCCTGACAATTCTACCAGGATTTTTATAGGAAGGAAATAATGGAAAGAGGTTGGGCATATTTTGGATTAAATAAAATTTCTGGTGGTGAGGGGAGAATAGGAAGAGTAAGTAGAGTGAGGTCAGGAGGGTCAGTTAAGACTGAGAGAGCAATGTATTGGAAGTATTAGTGGTGTTTATTCTTTGACTTGCATTGCAGCAGGCAGTAGTGAACAACCGGATGATGGTGTGAAGTAATCATATGATGAGAGTAATGTACTAGAATGGTTATGCAGCCTATGTTGTGAAAGATAGATAGGAAATAGGGTTTCCACAATGAAAGAAGGGATACTCCTAATTCATTCTGTGGTAGTTAAAGTACATTGAAACTATTGTGTTTAGTCATGAGCATTTTAGGAGAGACATTAATGAGTTAGAGCAATTCCATAGGAAAGTGACCAAGAAGATGGGGAGATGCTGAACCACTAAAAGAAGTGTGGATGTCTTAAAAGAGAAGGCTGGAGGAGGAAGATTGGAATGAATGATCCTCAGATGTATACTGGGGGTAATCAATGGGCTCATTCCCTGATCTTTGATCTGTTTGGACTTCTTCCTATGGAGTTGAGTATGTTCCCTGGCCACTTCCAGTTATTCACATAATCTGACTGGAGCACTTCTCATGGAGCTGAGCATATATCCTAGCCCTTTCTGGTGACCCCATGATCAGGTCATTTCTAATAATACATCTATCCTGGATTCTTTCTAAAGTGCATTTGAAGTCAAAGGCTTCTAGTTGATCCCCTTGTCCAGGAGTATGCTGAAGTCAACTCTAACATCTTTAATTATTAAATTTTCAGTGTTAGCATTAATATCTCAGAAATAGTAAACTACAAATCAGGGCTTGATTATTTTGTTCATTGGGTAGACCTCAGAAAGTGAGACATAAAGTGTTAATAATGCAGATGAAATTTATTTATTTTTATTCTTAAATTTTTTAAAAGAATGTTATTTTGTTTTGCTCAATTGCATGTAAAAACAATTTAAAAATATTTTTTGGGTAACTTTTGAGTTCCAAATTCCTTCTCTCCCTCCCCCTCTTCCTCCTTGAGAAGGCAAGCACTTTGATAAAGACTATATATGTTCAGTTATGAAAAACATATTTCCATATTAGCCATGTTCCAAAGGAAGACAGACAAAAAAAACCCCAAGAAAAATAAAGTTAAAAAAGGAATATGCTTCAATCTGCATTCAGATTTTATTAGTTCTTTCTCTGGAGGTAGATAGAAGTTTTCATCATAAATTGTTCAAAATTACCTTGTATCAGTGTATTGCTGAGAATAGCTAAGTCATTCGGTTGATCATTGTACAATATTTCTGTTGTTATGTAAAATTATCTCCTGGCTTGGCTCACTTCACTTTGCACCAGTTCATATAAGTCTTTCCAGGTTTTTCTGAGAGCATCCTGTTTATCATTTCTTATATCACAATAGTATCATCACAAGCATATGCCATAACTTGTTTAGCCATTCCCTGATTGATGGGCATCCCCTCAATTTCCAATTCTTTGCCACCACAAAGAGCTGCTATAAATATTTTTGTACATAAATGACCTTTTCCTTCTTCTCTTATCTCTTTGAGATGCAGATCTAATATAGTAGTATTGCTGGATCAAAGGGGATGTACATTTTTATAGCTTTTTTGGACATAATTCCGAATTGCTCTCCATGATGGTTGGATCACTTCACAACTCCATCAAGAGTACGTGTCCTGATTTTTCCACATCCCTTCCCACATATACTGTTTTCCTTTTCTGTCATATTAGCCAATCTGATAGGTGTTTGGTGGTACCTCATAATTGTTTTATGTAGATGAAATATAAAAGAGAGTTGTGCCATTTTGTAGAGCTGGTTGTCAAACATTTCCCGTCATAACCCCACTTTTGCCCATTCCCATTAAGAATGGGGTTGGGAAGAAGGGCTGCGTTAAAGAGGACTGACTGCTGAGAAGGAATAGTCTCTGAGAGTGCTTAAAAGGGAGAGACAACTCCATTGTCACTTCTTTTTTTTTCTTCTGAATGGTGAGGACTGACAACTCTCTTCTGGATTTCCAGTAAAAGGATAAAAGGATCTCTCTCTCTCCTCTTCTGGGCCACTATTTCAATTTCTTGCATGTGACAGTAAAATCTTGTATTGTCTTGGTGAGCCTAAGACTGAATCTCAAGGTCTCACTGCTGTTATTTCTTTCACTGAGCAGTTGATTGAACTTTGATCCTATGTCCTCTAGCATCTCCAACAGCTTTGTGAGTCCAGAAGTCCTGGGTCTAGATGCTGGTTGCTCAGTAGGAGATTACCAGTAAAATAGCTTTTCAGAGAAGATTTACTGAGTTGATTGGACCCAAAAACTAAGCTGAAGGTAGTATGTGTGAAATTGAAAATTGATACCTCACTTTATTCTATATTATTTATTATTGATTGAGAATTGTATCTAATCACTGGAATCAATACTTAGGAATTAGTTTGATTTAAAAAGACAGATTTCTTTACATTAAAATCTATAAAATAGTTTGACTTCTTTATAAGAGTTTAAAGTTCCCATTTCTCTGAATTACAGCCTGGATATTCCTTTTACCAAGTAGGAGAGGAGAGAGGATGAGAGAATTTGGTCATAAGATATTTTGCCTCAACTAGCACCCAGCCATTCTGATGTAGGGGGTCTTGTACATGGGACTTTCCAGACTTCCCAAAGCATATTGACTGACTCTGTGTTTTCCCCTTACCATGGACTTTGGAAGCCTCCCATTTTCAAGTCAGCATGATTATGTCAAATGTAAGCCCACCCTTGCTTTTTTTATAGTCCAATTACAGTCTTAGTTTAGTTTCTATCACTGGACCTTATGTAACCAACCAAGCTGCTCTGGCTGTCAGGTGTATCCCTGGCCACAGAGGGGCTTTGAGATCTCATTTATTGGCAATTGCTCCCCTCATTAATAAATAATGATGCTTGTCATTTTGTGCCTTAGTTTCTCTTCATTGCAGATTTTTTTTTATTACAGCATATACCTATTAGTAATCTCAGTGTTTCATGTCGTGAATGACTATATTATGTTTTAAATATTTTTCAGTAACTTTGTATTTTAAGAATTCCTTTTTAGTTGGGGGAAATAAATAGCTGTCCTATACCTGATCCACTTTGTGCAATAACTACCTTTCTAGAAAGAATCAATTTATTCTTTTTGGTGATAATTTAGGCATGAGTTAACCATAAGCTTAAAAATATTTTCTTCAGGAATCCAAGGTGGGGTATAAAGAACAAGAGATTTTTGCGAAGCATCTGACACCTCTCTTTGAGGCCAATCTCCCCCAGTATAGAACTGGGTCTACTTGAGTCCCAAAGTGGAAATGGGAAAGAGTGTTTTGACTCCGTGGGTCATGGACCCCTATACCTATTTCAAAGGCTATCATGTGAAAGAAGAATTTTAGCTATTTGGATGTAGTTCTACAGGACAAAATAAGAAATGAAGGGTAGAATTTATAGAGAAATCAGATTTGGTTCAATATGAATAAGGACTTTTCCCCCTTAACTATAGCATTATGATGATCAAATGGGTTGCCTTAATGAGTTATCTCTCATTGGAAGTACTCAAGAAAAGACTGTATGACTACTTGCTAATGGTGTTGTAGAGAACATTTAATATCAGGTTGGAAAAGGTTGAGTGATTTTACATTTAAGGTATTTTAAAATTCAATCTTTTAATTCTTATTTTCTCCCAATGAAATCCTCTTTGCCACCATCAAGAAATATTTTTCCCCCTGTACAACTAACTTCACTGTCACCTCTCATCAGGAATAGTCAATATGATCCTCCCTTCTCTTTACCTCACTCCCCAAATACTGCCATCAACCGACAAAATACAGATTACTTAGCATTATATTTAATATTTGCTGCAATTTGATTTAACTTTAATTTTCTAGCATTACTTCACATTACTGTTTTTGATACACTCTGAGTTGTGTGTGTCTATTAGCTGTTTCCTGAGTGTGATATGCACTCCTCCTACCTTTATGCCTTCACATAGGCCATCCTCCACCCCTGGGAATGCACCTCTGTCTAACCAAAGTTTTCTCTTCTATCCAGACTCTGCACAAGTAGACCACATCCCCTGTGAAGATTTGCGTGATTTTCCTGTTAAAAGCACACTCTCCCTTCTCAGATTTTCCTCCATTATTTTCTTTCTCTCTTTTGTCTTCATCATATTCTACCTTTGATTAAACTTTTCTTTGTACATTCCATTCTTGTCCTCCACCCCCAATAACTCCTTGAACACAGGGACCGTGTAATTTTATTTATCTTTGTATCTCCTATGTCTTGCACACAGCAGGCTCTTACCAAACATTTGTGGAATTGAAATCTGTGCTCCTGGATCTTTCTCTTCTATTATTGTGGTGAATGGGAACATTAATGGGCATCTGTGTCTGAATGGGGTTGTGGTTCCTGATGCTCCAGTGCCTCCTCATAGTGTCATCACAATTAAAGAAATAAATGAAAATGAAAGTTGGCCTAGGGCTTCTTATCTGAATTATGCCACCTGGGCTGATTCCTTATCCACCAACACCAGATGGGGTCTTACTATCCACATGATGTGAATAGGGGTTCTGTGAGAGTTTTTGATGCTAGTGATATTGTCACAAAATATTAAATAGGAAATTAAACCTGCATCCAATTATTTATTGTGGGTAATGATTTCTAGTATGAAAATTAGCTGACTTTTCTATATTCTGCTCCCAAATTTTTCTAACCTTCATTGATCCTGGGGTGGGATTCATATCTCCAGGTCCTATTGGGGTAACAGTTGTAAAATGTGTCAGTATATTTCAAGCCCCCAAAGGGCTAAATGATTTGGGGGAATGTTGTTTTGTAGCCACATAATTCTCTAACAGAAGATAATTTCTGATCTTCAAATCTCACAATGTCATTCAAGTCAGTAAATGCAATTCATTACTTAAAAAGTAACTTCAATTGATAATTTTTTCACAGCACTAGGCATATATATATATATTTGAGAATAGAATGTGTGAAAATAGTATTTTATTCACCATCTGTTTTTTTAAATATTCTATAGTTATTTCCAGATATCTTGCAAATTTCTACAAATGAATTCCATTAACTATCATGTTTTTTTAAAAGGAGGACAGATTCAATATTTTAGAATAATATTCTTTGTTGATGACATTGGACTACAATGAAGTGCTTATATATAGCTTCTGTGTCCTTTAAAAAACAGGGAAATATTTAATTAGTCACATTGGTGTAGCTAGGTGGCCTGGTGGATAGAATGCTGGGTCTGGAATCAGGAGGTCCTGAATTCAAATCTAGCTGCAGACATTTACTAGCTGTGTGACATTGGGCAAATCACTTTACCTCTGCTGGACTCAGCCTCCTCACTTATAAAATGGGCATAGCAATAGTGTCCAGCTCCAGGACTGTTGTGAACATCAAATAGACAATAATTGTAAGTGCTTAGTGCAATATCTGGCACAGAGTAAACACTACATAAAAATTAGCTATTATTATTATAATTCCGAGTAGGCATTTTCCAAGTAAAAAATTTTCCAGGAGGTCAGACCAGATAACTAGAGGTTGAATGTGGTAGTTTTGGTATTTACTTTCTAGTCTTTGGTGAAGTATTCATCCTTACCTCAGAAGGTAAGAGTACATTAAGTAAGACTTCCAGAACTGGCCCTTGTCTTCCATGCAATCCATGTCCTTGTTTCAAAGTAAGGATGTAAATTTACAATTCATAGGGGAAGTATGAAGTATTTCTCTTCTTCCCTTCATCCCCTCAATGACTCAATACCTTCCTCAGTCAAGGAAACACAGTTGTTAAGAGTTACTTAAACCATAGCAGATGTAAATAAGATGTGAAACATGTTGAAGTCTAAGTCTCTGAAAGACTCATTTCCCAAAGTCCTGCCCTCTTAAACTTCAACCAGAGGTCTGGTAACTTGGAAAATTTGTTTCAGTAGTAAGTCTAGCAAAATGGTCAATTACTGGGTATTTATGAATCACTTTGGAATTTCAGAGTCTAATTCATGACCTTACCTGTTCTTTAGTTTAGTTGTGCATCATTTTTCTTTGAACTAGTAATTCCATCTATTGGAACATCCATTAAGGTTCACTCTACATCAGTACTAAGTTAAATTATATGTAATAACAGCACTTTGCAACTGTCTCATGCACTTTTCATGTAGTATTGAGTGTTTGTATGTGTCTTGTCTGTCTATTAGACTATAAATTTTATGAGTTTTCTCCTCCAATCCTTAGCATAGTGTTTTGCCTGGAAGAGATCCTGATTAAAAGTTTATTGAATTTTATTTGCATTTTTCTTTTTGTCAATTTCTTTAGTATTTAATTTTTTTAAATTCTGCATTCCTACAGCTAAAACTGAAAAGTGTTGCTCAAAGCAACTATCATGTATAATTATTTTAAAATAGTATTTTATTTTTTTCCAGTTACATGCAAAGACAATTTTAAATGTTTGTTTAAAAAAATTTGAGTTCCAAATTTTTTGCTCTCCTTTTCTCCTTTACTCCTCCCCCTTGCACTACCTAAAACAGCAAGCAGTTTGATATAGGTTATATGTGCAATCATGTAAAACATATTTTCATATTAGTCATGTTATTAAAGAAGAAACAGAACAAAAGGAAAAAAATGAAAAAAAGAAAAGTGAAAATAATATTCTTTAATCTGAATTCAGACTCCAGCAGGGGATGTGGATAGCATTTTTCTTTATGAGTCCTTTGAAATTGTCTTGGATCATTGTATTGCTGAGAAAAGCTAAGTCTGTCATAGTTGATCATGGAACAATATTGCTGTTACTGTGTACAATGTATCCTAGTGCTGCTCATTTCTCTTTGCATCAGTTCATATCATATATAATTAAATGAGATCATATGTTCGTAGATATAGAGTTGGATTCATAGATTTAGAGCTTAGAGGTTATAGAGTCCACGTCTTTGTTTTACAAATTGGGCCGAGAGTCAGTCAGTCAATAAACATTTATTAAGCATTTTCTGTCTCTCAGGCATTATGCTAAGCTCTGGGGAGGCCAAAGAAAGGTAAAACACAGTTTCTGCTTTCAAGTATCTTACAATCTAATGGTCAACATGCAAAATAACTACCTATAAATAAATTATGTACAGGAGAAATAGGACATAATCAACAGAGGGAAGGCACTAAGAGGGATTGGGAAAGGCTTCCTATAGAAGGCTGAATTTTAGCTGAGACTTGCAAGAAGCCAGGGATGTCAAGAGGCAGAGATGAGGAGGCAGCACATTCCTTTCATGGGGGACAGCCAGAAAAATGCCCAGAGCTAAGAAAGATGCAATGGCTTGTTTGAGGAGCAGAGAGGAGGCCAGTATGTCAATGAATTGAAGAATATGTGTGTGTGTGGAGATGATATAAGATGGAAGAAAACTCAAAAGGTGAGTGGGGGCAAGTTATGAAGGGCTCTATATGCTAGAAGCTTTTATATTTGATCCTGGAGGTGACAGGAAGGCACTGAAGTTTATTGAGTATTGGGCAGTGGGAGTAGTGATGGGGAGTAACATAATCAGACCTGTGCTTTAGGTCTGATATCCAAGGCACAATTCCAACCCATGTTTTCCTGACTCCAAATCCAACATTATCTATTATATTATGTACAAATAGCACAAAAAATGCCTTTGCACAGACTCTTCTCTCTGAAATACCCTTCTACTCTTTTCTGCTCATGCAAATTCTACTATTCTTTTATGTCCTACTCAATTCTAACTTGTCAAAAGTCTTCCATTTAGCTTATATTGACTTCCTTTAAATTCCTACACGTGTGTATGTGTGTGTGTGTGTGTGTGTGTGTGTGTGTGTGTGTATAAGCTGTGCCTTCAAATTCTCTCCTAAAAGAGTGCCTTTAACACACCTCAGCTAAGTTCAGAATAGCTCATTATCAGAACATTAGAATGTACCTGTAGAAGAACAAAAATTCAAGATTGTCCATAGTACCCTATGACTGATTTTGCTTCTTTGGTGGAAGTAGAAAGGTGAGAGGGCATCAAGCCTCCAAGTTCTTATACTGCCTAAAAACATTACTTTCATTGGTCTCAGCTTTCTCATCTATTAAAGGAGAGAGTTGGACAGACAACTTCTAAGTACATCAAAGAATTGGCACTTTAATATGTTATTTTTGTCCAGAAACAAATGAACTGAAACTCTACTAGAAGAACCTTATCCAATTCATAGTGATATTCTCACAGTCAATTAAGCCAAAAGACATAAGGAAGTTGCAACTAAATAGGAGGGCTAGAAAACTCAGGGGATGGTTTTTACCTCCATTTACGCTTCCCTTAATGCTAGGGCAATGGTTCCCATTTAGTGCTTTACCAACATCTTAGGTATATGTGAGGATGGTCCAAATGATTAATGAAAAAATTCTTCAATGGCACCTTAAGCAGTAGATAATTGTAAAGATTGCATGAATGATGTATTAAATTATCCTGGGAGTTCACAATAATTTGTTGTTGTTGTCTAAAGGGGTTTGGAGAACAAGGAAATCCTGGGAAACCACTGGGCTAGTGTAAGAGCTTGTAGACTTCAGAATACAAATGTATCCAAAGCTCTCCCTGAAACAGAATCTCTGTGAAAATCAGACAAAAAAGAATCATAGATTTAAAGCCGGAAGGAATCTTAGAGGTCATTTAGTCCAACCTCATCCTTTTGTAGATAAAGAAACTGAGCCCTAGAGAGGTTAAATAACTTGCTCAGGATCACACAGGTAGTAAGTAGAAAAGTCAGGATTTGAACCCAAGCCCATTGACTCTGTATTTAGTCTCTTTGTCCCAAGAAAAAGCTGGTAGCACAGTGGATAGAAAGCTGGCCTTGATGTTAAGACCTGAGTTCCAATCTAGCCTCAGATGACTACTAGCTGTGTGACCCTGGGCAAGATGAGAACATCTGTAAAATAGGGATAGTAATCGCACCTACCTCTGAGGGCTCTTGTGACGATTGAATAAGATTATAACTGAAAGCACTTAGAACAGTGCTGGGCACATAGTAAGTGCTATATAAATGTTACTTCTTATTAATACGTACATAAATCCTTTAGTACAGGGCCTAGAACACAGTAAGTGCTATATAAATGTTACCTGTTATTATTAATATTTATGTAAATCACTCAGTATAATGCCTGGCACAAAGCAGGTTCTATATAAATGACTATTTTCTTCCCCTCCCTTCTTTCCCCTGTATGTGAATGAGAAGAAAGAAATGTTAAATTGATTATTTTTCCCCAACTATCTCATTATCAATATCTTTTTGACCTGTATTCAAGAGACCAGTGTAATTAACAATATCTAACAATATATGTGTGTTTTTTCAGTTTTTGCCTGAATTGTTCAAATAACTGCTTTCATTTCCTTACTCGCCCCCTCTAGGGTCACCTTGAACAAGAGGTCTACAATAGAAAAGGGCAAGGGCAGACAATTTATCCTCCAAGGAAAGAAAGTGCATCACAGTGGCTCTATTCAGTCTGTTAAGCACAGAACGTTCCACGCTCAAGTGAAAAAAACATACACGCACAAACAAAGCAAAAATCACCAAGAGTGAACCATAAGCAAAGCCTTCTTTCACCACAGTCAAACACAGTCACTGCCCGCACCTGAAGGCATAAACAAAGAGTGTCTATACCAAATCTTAGCATTAGCTTCAGCCACACACCTGCCTACCACCTTTCTCACTGTTGCTTGTCTGTGCCGATAGTCTCCCTGCTGCTAGCTTGTATTCCTCCACCTTCTGGGGAGTCAGATGCCAGCTGCCAATTACGGCTGTCCACATTCCCCCAAAGGAACTCCTGCTGTTCTATTAAAGACTAATTGGTGGGTTGTTGGCAGCAGTTTCAGGGCAACCTGGGGCAGGGTTTTAATCCCTTGCTTGGCAGGCATTATGCAGAATAACCTACCTGGTTGCAAATATAGAATCATATCACAGAAATAAATATGGTGTGACCAACGTGAATCAAATAGCTTTCACAACTCTAGTGCCTTGGTCTCAAGATGATTCAAGCTTTGGCTTCTTTCCAACACAGCACAGTAATACCTGGGAGCCAAGAGAAACAACAGGAGAAGAAGCAGTGGGGGAAGGCTCAGATTTCACCATTAATTAATGTAGAAATGTGTCTACTCTGTGTTTTGGTTAGAAGAATGCGTGGAAGATGAATGATGATGTCTTTTGTTGTATTGACCATGAAATAATTTGTCCTCATTCAATTTTCTTTAGTGAAAATCAGTTTCTCCTTTCTCAAAAAAAAAATTGTTAATAAAATCTTTTTTGCTCTGACTAGCTTCATGTTCTAATTTATAAGTTCTTTGTTTTTGTTCTTTATTATTATTTCTAGTATAATAAAAACCTTGTATATATCTATTGATCCCCTCGATGCACTCATCCTTCCCCCTAAATCCATGACAGTTCAGCTCTTAGAATTTTTTCTTTGGACCAGGAAGGGGACAAGGAGATCAAAGCATGATTTACGAGAATAAGAGGTAAAGGGGTTGAGTTATTTGAGATGGAGACAAATTATGGAATTTTAGTGCTCTAAAGGGATTTAAATGACTGGGACTCTAGTCCTAGGTGTCCTCAGTTTCTCACCTTTTCCCTTTCTCTAAATTTCTTTTTTGAATCTGGAAAATAGGATGTTAATTCTCCCTTGCCTTTAGGCATGGAGCTCCTTTATTTATTTTTTTGATTTTCTTTTTTTTAAAAATTAAATTCTTTTATTTGTTTTCAATGTTCTACAATCACTTTCATACATCTTACATTTTTCCCCCTCCCTCCCCCTCCTTCCTCACTCCTTTCCTGAGATGGCATACAATTTTATATAGGCTATACACATACATTCCTATTAAATACATTTTCACCTTAGTCATGTTGCATAGGAGAATTAAGATGAATGGGAGAAATCATAAAACAAAACAAAACATAATACAAAAGAAAATGGTCTGCTTCATTCTGCAATCCAATTCCATAGTTCTTTCTCAGGATGTGGAAGGCATTTTGCCTCAAGAGTTCATTGGGAATTTTTTAAGTCCTTGCATGCAATGAAGTACTAAGTCTACCAGAAAAATTCCTCACACACTGTGGTCATTGCTGGGTACAAAGTTCTCCTCATTCTGCTCCTTTCACTCAACATCAGTTCATATAAGTCTTTCCAGGCCTCTCTGAAGTCTTCCTGTTCATCATTTTTTATAGCACATTAGTATTCCATTACATTCATATACCACAATTTATTCAGCCATTCCTCAATTGATGAGCATCCCTTTGATTTCCAGTTTTGGGCCACCACAAAGAGAACTGCCATAAATATTTTTGTACATGTGGGATCCTTTCCCATTTTTATGATCTCTTGGGGGTACAGTCCTAGAAGCAGTACTGCTGGGTCAAAGGCTATGCACATTTTTGTAGCCCTTTGGGTATAGCTCCAAATTGCTCTCCAGAATGGTTGGATCAGCTCACAGTTCCACCAACAATGACTTAGCATTCCAACTCTCCAACATCTTCTCCAACATTTATCATCTTCCTGTTCTGTCATGTTAGCCAATCTGATAGATGTACTGTGGTACCTCAGAGCTGTTTTGATTTGCATCTCAGCATGGAGCTGTTTTAGAAAGTCTCTCAGCAGTTAAGAGGTGGGCATTTTTGTGGCTGGTAAAAAGAGATTTGGTATCAGAGAATTTAGGGTCAAATACCAGCTTTCCTTTTCCTGTGTGACATTGGGGTTTTATCTTTCTGGATATCTTTTTAGTCTATAAAGTAACAGGGTTGAACTGGCTGATCTCTAAGGTAATTTCAAGCCTGGAGCCTAAGATTCTACGAACTCCTGGCCCTAATACTTCTCTGGATCAAAATGTAGTCCCCATTCTCAGAAAGGGGAAGACAAGAAAAGGAAGAATATGGAATGACTATTTTCATATACTCCTCAAAGAGCGTCTTTCACTATCAATAAGATAAACCACAAAATGATACACTAGCAAGTCAATTTTCTTTTTAAAAAATATTTTTCCATTTACATATAAAAACAACTTTTAACATTTGATTTATAAAATTCCTAGTTCCAAATCCTTTTGCTCCCTTCTTGCCCACCTCTCTCATTAAGAAGGCAAGCAATTTAATATAGATTATACATATGCAGTTATGAAAAACATGTTTCCATATTAGTCATGTTGTGGAAGAAAACACAGACAGAAAAAACCCTAAGAAAAACAAAGAAAGTTTTTCTTTTAAATGTGTGCTTCAATCTGTTTTTAGACTCCATCAGTTCTTTTTGTGGAGATGGTTAGCACTTTTCATCATAAGTCCTTCAGAATTGTCTTAGATTATTGTATGACTGAGAATAGCTAAGTCATTTACAATTGATCATCATACAATATTGTTGTTACTATGTACAATGTTCTCCTGGTTCTGCTCACTTCACTTTGAATCAGTTCATGTAAGTCTTTCCAGGTTGTTCCAAAAGCATCTTATTTGGAGGAGAGGAGTGCCTAAGGTTGGGACAGAATTCAGGAAATAGCAGTAAGGAGGACCTGAGGCCTGGGATACCATTACCCACAACTGGGATTAAAACTTGATTACAATAAAAAGCTGCCAAAAATAAAAGGAAATAAAAATAAAAATGAGTAAGCAAAGTAAAAAGAACCTAACCATAGATAGATACTTTGGTGTAAAAGTTCTGGGTTCACATTCAGAGGAAGATAGTGAGGTAAATAAAGCCATTCTTACTCCAAAGATTAGTGTCAAATGGTCACAAGTCCAGAAAAAGTTCTTAGAAGAACTTTAAAAGGATTTCAAAAATCAAAGAGATCAAGAAAAAAATAAAAGAAATTCAAGAAAATTATGAAAATAAAGGTAACCATATGGAAAAAGAAGTCCAAAATTTTAAGAAAATAATCCCTTGAAAACTAGAATTGGGCAAGGGAAATCAAATGATATCATAACATAGTAACAAATAATAAAACTAGAAAAAGTGGAAGAGAATCTGAAGCACTTCATTAGACAAAAAATTGATCTGGAGAACAAATTGAGGAGATACAATGTAAGAATTATTGGACTACCTGAAAATTACGACCAGAAAAAAATCTTGGTACAAAATTACAAAAAATATTAAGGAAAGTTACCCTGAAGTTCTAGAACAAGAAGATATAGTAGAAATAGAAAAAAAATCTATTGTTCATTATCTGAAAGAGATCCCAAGAGGAAAACTTCTAGGAATGTCATAGCTAAGTTTCAAAATTCACAGGTTGAAGAGAAAATTTCAATACTGCAGAGATATAATCAGGATTTCACAAAACCTAGTAGCTTCTACACTAAAAGATCTCAGGTTTTAGAACATTGGACTAAAATATTATTCATTACGATCAAGTGGGGTTTATACCAGTAATGCAGGGATGGTTTAACATAAGGAAAACTATTAATATAATTGATTATATCAATAAAAAATATCGTATGATTATATTAATAGATGCAGAAAAATATTTTTGATAAAGTCCAATACTCATTTCTATTAAAAACACTTGAAAGTAAGGGGATAAATGGATTTTTCCTTAAATTGATAGCATTTTTCTAAAACTATCACCAGAGAGTATTTGTAATAGGAATAAGCTGGAAGATTTCCCAGTAAGAATAGGTGTGAAACAAGGATGCCCAAATGCCACCAATATTATAGTACTGGAACTCCTAGCAATAGCAATGAGCAGAAAAAGAAATAGAAGGAATCAGAATAGGGTTTAGGTAATAAAACTACCTCTTTTTGCAGATGATATGATGAGTCTTTGGGAAAATCCCAAAGGCTCAACTAAAAAGTTAGTTGAAACAATTAATTTTAGTAAAGTAGCAGGATATTATTTATGTAAATCCACATATGTATTACAAACAAAACTGCAAGAAGAGATACCCCATTTAACATAACTCTAGTCAGTACAAAATATTTGGAAATACACCTACTGAAACAAATTCAGAAACTATAGGAAAAATTATAGAAAACCTTTTTATAAGTAAAATTAGATTTAAATAATTGGTGGAATATTAGTTTTTAATGGGTAGCCAGGGCCAATGTAATAAAAATGACAATTATAACCAAACTAATTTATATATTCAATGCCTCCCAATTAAATTACCAAAAAGTTATTTTACTGAAATAGAAAAAAATAATAACAAAATTCATTTGGAAGAACAAAAAGTCAAGCATATCAAAGGAACTAATAAAAAAAACTGTCAAGGAAGGAGGCTCAGCAGTACCAGATCTTAGGCTATATTATATGGCAGAAATTATCAAAACTATCTGGTGCTAAGAAACAGATAGGTATTTAGTGGAACAGAATAGACATACAATTTACAGCAGCAAATAAATGTAGTGACAAGCTTAAAAACTTAAAGATAAGAATTTATTATTTGGTAAAAATTGTTGGGAAAACTGGAAAGCAGTCTGGCAGAAATTGGGCATAGACCAATATCTTATACCATTTACCAATATAAGATAAAAATGGATACATGACCTACATATAAAGATATTACAAGATAATTGGAATAACATGGCACATATTACCTATCAGTATGGATAGGCAAACAATATATGAATAAA
>CM053771.1:168427339-168473267 GCA_028658325.1 Potorous gilbertii | reverse complement strand
TTTATTCATATATTGTTTGCCTATCCATACTGATAGGTAATATGTGCCATGTTATTCCAATTATCTTGTAATATCTTTATATGTAGGTCATGTATCCATTTTTATCTTATATTGGTAAATGGTATAAGATATTGGTCTATGCCCAATTTCTGCCAGACTGCTTTCCAGTTTTCCCAACAATTTTTACAGTCACCTAACCCCTTTATTGTCTGTAAGCATAGAGTTCTGGAAGCCATGCTGCTGATTTAGTTTTCCTTAATGCCAGCTGCTGTCCTGCCAGGGTGGGGCCTGCACTGGATTGCATACGCCTCTCACTCCACTGAGACAGAACTTTCCTGTCAACTTTCTGACTTGTCTTAATGCTGGAAAATTATTTCATCCTTTCCTTTCATTGGTCCTGCTGCTCCAGAATTCATTTTGTGGCGTTATTTTAATATTGTTTGGAGAGGAATTAGGGAGAGCTTAGGCATTTCCCTGCCTTTGTTCTACCATCTTGACTCTGCCTCCAAATTAACTTTCAATTGATCATTTTAATTTAATTGCAAGCGTGACATCCCATAACTCCCATGATTTCTCACACATATGCCATTGTGTATTTGCATTGAAGTTTACTTAGAAAAATAATTTTTATGGGGAAAGAATTTTGGTTTAATGAAGAGGCAGAGAATTGAAGCTGGGATATAAAATAAATCCTCCTTATACATAAAGGAATCCTATGGAACAGCATATTTTCATAGTGACCTACTAAATAAGTATGAAGTCAGATACCTTTTTCATGACTGAAAGGTCAGGTCATCATTCCTAGTGAGCCCTTGAAACCACTTCTAGAAAGAACATAATGTTCCTGAAAGCCCTTTCAACTCAGAAAGCTAGGATAAAGCTTGGGTCAGCCTATATTTTTGACCCAGTCACTAGGTTAAACTTTGTTTCTGAACTTATGATCTTTTCTGGAAGTTGCCATTAATTTTGTATTTTCTGGGTTAATAATCCCTGTACATCTTATACTTAAACAAATAAAAATGATAAATGTACTTCTTTATTACAATAGCACTTTCATCCTTAAAAAATATGCAGTATTAATTTTCCAATGTAAAGCAGGCAAGTGATACTTAAACAAATACAAATTTGAAATGCTCAAACAAAGGAACAAAAGTTGGCACACTGAAAGACCTATACAGAATTCACAGACCTAGTGGTTTGCCTTTGCTTCATATAAACAGAAGGAGAACCATTTATTTTTTGGAGATTGATAAGAAATGGTGGAACTCAGTAGAGATAAAGTTCTTTTGACCAATAAAAACAGTGATCTGTTACAGACCAACATATTGAAGACATTTGCTTTAATACCAGCTAGTTCCGAGACAATTCATCAGGAATATTTGGCAGGAATTCAATAATGGCTGGCATTTATATAGCACTTTGAAAAATGCTTTAAATATCTTATTCGATTCTGACAACAACTCTGAGAAGTGGGGTATTATTTTCCTTATTTTATAGATGAATTTCAAAAATTGATGCTGAGAGAGTTTAGGTGATTTACACAGCATCACATAGGTGATGTTAACAGTAAGATTTGAACTCAGGTCCTCTCGACCTCAAGTGTACCATCAAGTTGCCTCTAATAAATGTTATTTCTTGATCCTTAAAATAACTCTGTGAGATAGATAGTATTATCCCCTCTGCAGATAAGAAAAATGAAATCAAGTGAAGTTGGTTGAGTGAATTATACAGGGTCACACTTGGTTAAGTGTCCAAGGCAAGAGCTGAATTCATCTTCCAGATTCTAAGTTCAGTGCTATCTATTAAACCACCAAGCTGCCTTGAATGAACTGAGCTGTTTTGTTCTTGATCCCTGGTCTCATTTTGTAGGCCCAATATTAACTTACAGTAAACTATATTCATTTCCTGCTTGCTTAGATAATCAGTTAGAAAAATGAGAACACAAAATAATTGACATTTTATAAGAATTTGTTTATAAAGAGATTTACCTCCTCCTCCTCTTCCTTTTCATAGCTAACATTTGTATAGCACTTAATAAGTGCCAGGCATTGTGCTAAGTGATTTAAATTTTATCTGAAATGATACTCACAATAACCTTGGGAGGTAGGTACTAGGTGCTATTGTTATCTATATTTTACAGTTAGGGAAACTGAGGCAAACAGAGCTTAAATGATTTGTCTGGGGTCACACAGCTAGTAAATGTTTGAAGCTGGGTTTAAACTCAGGCCTTTCTGACTGCAGGCCCATGGCTTGATCCATTGTGTCATGTAATTTCATTTAATCTACACAAAGGCTTTAAGTAGCATGTGCTATTATCTCTATTTTACAGATAAAGAAATGGCTGCATTTGACACTAAACTTCCTTATTTCTGTTTAAAGGCACCACCATCCTTCCAGTCTTCCAGCTTTGAAATGCAATCATTATCTAGCCCATGTTCATTTTCCTCATCCAAGGTGTAATGCCAGTTGTCAGATTTTGTTATCTCTACCTTCAAAACATCTTTTGCACTCTAGTCCTTTATCTCCGCACATAGCTACCACTAGAGCCCAAGTTCTCATCATATTTTTGACAGATTATTGTCAAAAACTCTTAACTGGTGTCCTTGACTTAAACTTCTCACCTCTCCAGTCCATCCTACACATTGTTCTCCAAGTAATTGTCCTTAAGTGCAAATCTGACCAGAATACTCCCTTACTCAACTCCAGGAACTCTTTCTATTGCCTTTAGCATAAAGTACCAACTCCTCTGTTTAGTGGAATGTCCTACCCTTATATTTCTAACCTTTTTTGACATTAATTCCCCTCCAAGACTTCATGATCTGGCTAAATTGGATCTTTCTATTCCTCACACGCCACACTACATATTCCATCCTCACATCTTTTCTCTGGCTAACCCACATGCTGGGAATGCACTTTCTCCCTGCCTGCACTTTATAGGGTTACTCTCTTCCTTTAAGATATTAAGATGATAACTTATTATCTTGTCTTTTAAGACACCATCTTACTCATGAAACCATTGTTGATCCCTCCTTCTATAATAACTCATTCCCAAACTATTATATGTCTCTATCTGTCTGTCTCTCTATCTGTTTGTATTTATCCACTTTATAGTCATGCTGTATAAGTGTATATGTACTTGTTGCCTCCTTGCCAGTATGGATTGTTCCATTCTTTGTACTTGTGTCCTCAGTATCTAGCAGAATCAGAACTAAAGTCTTATTTTAACTCCAACTTCAGCTCTATCAGTACTCTTTCTGCCACACTGTGCTTCCTCCTTTGACAAACTGAAGGGAAAAGTAGAAGCAAATGTGAACTGTGAACAATTGCCAAATTCACCCAGCAGTGGCCATATGACCATTCCATTGCACATGGAATGTGTGGTTCATCATTTAAAAATATATTGGCTTTGATTAAAAAAATGAAAAAAGAGAAAAAGGCAAAGCTTTGAGAAATGAAAGCTGGTTCATCCTCCCCCACACCTCCTCCATCATGTGTAGGTGGTGTCAGTCAAAAGTTTAAGAAATTAGTTTCATGAACACAGGTGGTCACTTTATTTGAAATTTTTCACAGTGGAAAATAATGAGAAAAGCTGTTACTTTTGTTGTTTTTGATAGTTGGGTTACATCTGAGCCATCTGCATTCGAAATTGAATTTAACATTTTCTTATCTCCATCTTCCAGAGATTATATTCAGGATGGAGAGAGCTGTTTCTGAAAAAGAATATTGAATGTAACTACATTCTGTTTTAGAAATAGTCAAACATTCTAACTCTTCCAAAGAAACTCATATTAATGTTTGAGTATGATTTTAATATTAGAAAACTTTAAAAAAATCTGTTTTATTTATGATACGATAGGTTCAGTCACACAGTGAATTTAGGAATGGAGTAAATCCTTTTTAAGGAATGAAAATGCTAATAATAAGTTCTTGCCCAAGGAGCAAACTCTTCCTTGAGTTTACATAAAGTATATATTAATGCTTTGAAGATGCATGAGCGAATTTGATGTAGTTACATTGTATTTTATAAACAAGCATTTCCTCATATCTCTTTATATTTCAAAAGACTCTGTCTAGTGCAAGTTATACTTGAATCAGAACCCTTTTTGTACCAGACCTGACAAGTACTTATCAAGGCTTGGCATGAAGATCTCCACTTAGGTGAAACTTACCTCTAACTTAGGTAGCCCATTCCATTTTTGGATTATTCTAGTTGTTGGGAAATTTCTGCATCTTCTACCTATTTCTTTATGAACAGGCCTAATTGTTCTTCTACATAACAATTTTTCAAATTTTCAAAATACTCGAAGACATCCATCATGTCTGCATCAAGTCTTCTCTTCTACAGGCTAGACATCTCTAGTTCCTTCAAGTAATCATTGTAAGACATGCTCTTGAGATCAGTCTTCCCAGAAGATTCTCCAGTTTATCAATGTTCTTTCTAAAATGTGGTGTCTAGAATGGAACAAAATACTTCAGATGTGATCTAACCAGGGCAGAATACAATGGAATGGTCACCTTTTGTTGTGGAGACTATATTTCTCTTAATGTAGACTATTTTCATAAATTTTTTCTGTAGCTATAGCATACTCTTGACTCATAATGTTGTAGTCTACTAACACCCTCATTTATTTTCAGATGAACTGCTATCTAGTCGTACTCCTTCTATCTTTCCCCATATTTTTTTCCATCTGTACACTCTGGCTATCTTCTTGCCAAATATCTTACTACTGAACCCTCTGGAATACTGTTTCTGCAGAGATCATGCCCTAGGAGACTTGATTCACTCAGTTTTAGGACTGTGACCTTGGTCCTGATTGTCCTGATTGGTTAATTGGCGAATTTAAATAGTTCATTATATTTAGCCAGCCCTGCAACACCAGAATATGCTTGCCACCAAATGGGCAATCTTCTTGCCACTCACCTTGCCTCTATAATCTTTTCCCGCTCCTAATCTCTTGCTTTGGGAAATATCAGATCAATTCTACCATTGTTGCTGGAAAAGGGAGTATAATTTGATTTTCCAATGATTTTGACTTTTCACATCAAAACATACTTCCTTGGCCATCACTTCCCTATACATCTATCTGGTCTCCCCCTATTAGAATGCAAAATCCTTAATGGCAGGGATTATGGTGCTTTTATATTTGTTTTTCCAGTGTTTAGCACAGTTCTTGACACATTGTAAGCACTAAATAAAAGCTTTTCCATCCTTTCTTCATTTCCTTCACTTATCTCATACTTGTAAAATTGATTTTTGGGGTTAAATGTAAGACTATAGTTTTAATTTTAGATTTGGCTTAGTGTTCAATACATTCAATGATAACACTCTGATGGCTGAAATTAAAGAATTAAGAAACCTCTTGATGAGGATGAAAAAAGGAAGAGTGTAAAAGCTGGCTTGAAGCTTAACTTAAAAAAATCAAAACTAAAATCTTGGCAACTGTTCTCATCATTTCTTGGCAAATAAAGAGAGAAGAAATGGAAGCAGGATCAGATTTTTATATTTTTGTGCTCAAAGATCACTGAAGATGGCAACTAAAGTCATGAAACTAAAAGATGCTTTCTCCTTGGAAGGAAAGATTTGGAAAATCTAGACAAGCATACTAAAAAGCAGAGACATCACTTTTCTGAGAAAGGTCCTTATAATCAAAGCTATAGTTCTTCTGGTAGCAATACATGGCTTTGAGAATTGGACTGTCAGGAAATCTGAGAGCTGAAGAATCTATGCTTTCAACTTGTGGTGCTGGAGAAAGCCTTTGAGAGTCCCTTAGACAGCAAGGAGATCAAATCAGTCAATAACTAAAAAATTTAATTCAGATTATTCATTAGAAGATCAAATGCTGAAGCTGAAGCTTACTTTGGCCACATTATGAGAAGGACTTAATGAAAAAATCCCTGATGTTGAGAAGGAATGAAGGCAAAACAAAAAATGATGACATGGGATGAGATGGGTAGCATCATGGAAGCAATGAACTTGAGTTTGGACAGACTCTGGGGGATAGTGGAAGATAGAAAGGCCTGGTGTGCTATAGATCATGAGGTCATGAAGAGTTGGACATGACTGAATGACTGAGCAACAATAATGTTCAAAAGCCCATTAAATTATTTTTGACTCTTGATTTTCAAAGAGTTAGCAGTTTCTCCTAGTTTTGCTTCATATGCAAATTTGATAAATGCATTTTGTTTTTATTTAGGTGAATCAATCAACCAACAAATATTTATTGTGTTCTGTGTGCCACCCCGAGTCAGACATTAGTAAAACAAAGACAAAAACAAAATAGTCTTTGCCTTGAAGGAGTTTAGCATCTTTTTTGGGGGAAACAACACAAATATATATGAGCAAATGCAAAAACTTTACAAAATAAACACAAGGTAATTTTGTGGGGTATAGTGGGGAACTAAATTATCCCTGAGGGACCTCAGATTTGAAATCTGGCAAAGAATAAACACTTAGACTAAAATGGTATTAATTATTCCTTTGCTAAGAATCATCAAAGAATATAGAAAGCAGAAATACTTAATGAAAAATCTGAATGTATAGTAGTTTCAGATAAATGGTTGCTCCTTGTGTCTTTGTCTCCCAACTAAGACTTAAAAAAAAAGTTTGATTGATGCATTTAGTTTTTATGTTACAAACATTTATTGATAATTCTGCCTTTATAAGAGGTCTTTTAAAACAAATAAAACAAGGGCAAAAAAATATAATTTCATCTAAAAGTGCAAGCAACAATTCACATCTGTAGCACCCCCTAGCCTGGTCCTAGTTTCCAATGCAACAGCCTCCGTGGCCAAGTCAGTGGAGCATCAATTTCCCCTTCCCTGAACTGTTTTTGTCCCCCAAATACTGAATAATAAGTCAGTTTGGGGATCTCTCATGCAACTCTGAAAAGAGAACTTACATGACTTGGGGCTCGATTCTCTATTCTACAACTTTATTTTTCTGGATTTTAACCCTCTTTATCCTTGTTTTCCTGTTGAATTCTTACCAGGTCAACTGCCCTTGGGGTACTTCTTATTCTAATTCTTTGTACAACAATTAAGTATTAATGGGGGTTCCAGCAGAGCCTAGTCAAAGCCCATTACATAGTCTGTGGGAAAGTAGGAAGATTAGAGATGAAGTATTATGCGTGAGGAATAGAGAGTAGACCAATTGGTCTGTAACTATAGAGTTTGTGAAGGAGAGCAATGTAGAATACATCTAGAAATGTAGACTGGAACCAGTGTGATTAGTCTTACATGTCAAACAGAGGAGTTTTCATCTAGTCCTAGAGGCAGTAGGGAACCAATGGAGATTTTTGAGCAGGGGAGTGACAGTATTTTTGGGAAATATCATATTGGAGAAAATATCATTTTGAGGCAAGCAAAGCATATAGTAGTAATATATTCCCATAATACAGTTAGGAGATGAGATTGGATGTTTGAGCTAATGTATTTGTGCAAATGGAGAAAAGGTATAGATGAGAGAGATGTCATAAAGCTAGAATGGACAAGATCCTGCAACTGATCAAGTAACTGACAAAAGTCAGAAACAATTCAGGCTAAGAGAGATTCCTGGGGCAGTAGACTTTCCAAGCTAACATTGACCAATTGATGATTGCTTTTTGGGACTTGTCATTCAACCTTTTCTGAGTCTACCTAATTGAATCATCAAGTCTATATCTTCAGTTTAGCCCATAAAGATAACATGAGAGACTTTGTCAGATGCTTTGTGGGAATTAAGGTTAAATATATCTCTAGTATTATACTATTATTTTTGTTAAAAACAAATGAAACTAATATGACATGATTTATTCTTGATGGAGATGTTTTGTGTTTTTTTTTCCAAGATTTTATTTTAATTCTGTTATTCTGAAATTGATAAACATATATACAAAGAAATTAAGAAACACAAAGATTAAAATAAGTAGATTTTATATGAAACTACAAATCTCTTGTACGTACAGATTTTTTTAAAAGTATATAGCAAATTCAACATGAGTTCCAAGACTAGCATTTTCCTTTGTCTCCTGGATTTTTAATCTATTTTTGTGCATTGATTTAAATGCTTCTTTGAATTTCTTTTTACTTTTTTGGAGGGTCTTTATTACCATAAGTAACCTTTTCTCCTCCAACTCTTTTCCATCTGACCCTCCAAAATTCCCCCCAAACAAAACTCTCCTATGAAACAAGTCAAAGCATAGTCAAAGAAATATTTGCTAAGTGTTAAAACACACATCTCCTTCTGCATCTGTAGACCATCACCTATTGAACAAGATGACTGGTCCATTAGAGTAGTGGTTGGTTCTTTCCTTTTTTGTCATCTTTGCCAGTCTGATGGGTGTAAGATAGAACGTCAGAATTATTTTAATTTGTAATTTTTCTCATTAGTAGTGATTTGGAATATTTTTATATTGGTTATTGATCACTTGTGTTTGGTGATGGGTCTTTGTGATCTCCACTTCTTTTTTCTAGAGATGGTTACTAAACATCCCAGTAACAGGTTATAGAATTCTGCCAGCAATCAACATCAGGTTCACTGGCCAAAACAAAGATTTTGAAAGAGAAGAGAGTAAAATATTCAATAATTCAGATTCAATAAATATTAATTGCCTACTGCCTTGTTAGGCATTTGGCAAAATACTAAATTATGAGATATGGTCCCTGTTCTTATGGAACTTATACCCTAAGAAGGAATGAGACTATCATATATATATATGTATATACATACACACACACTTATACATATATATACACACATAGATATGTGTGTGTATATATGTAATATGTGCATGTATGTATACATACATATATGCACACACATATATAATTATATGGTCCTTATCCTTTATTAAGAAATGACATAATAAAATTATAATAGAAAATAATACTTCATTAATGCATTGGAGAGATGAAAAATAAAGTATTTGTTGAGACCTTAGGGGGAAGGTCATCACATGCAAGAGGGATGAGGAAGAGATTTAGGGAACAGGTAATATTTGAGTTAGACTTTGAAGTATGGCTGTTAATTCAACAGGTGATGAATGTGAGTGAGGGTGTTCCAGACACAGGGAACTTTATAAATAATGGCATGAAGGTGGGTACCAAAAATGCAGATTCTTTTGAAAGGAAAGAGTTTGGCTAAAACAAATACGCACAAGGATTTATGAGATAAAGGCACAAAGGAAGAGTGAAGCCAAATTGTTGAAGGGCTTTGAATGATAAATGAAGGCATTTGAAGTTATTGAAAAGGCAATAGGGAGCCACTAAAGATTTGTGAGTGGAGAAAGTGAAATGACTGGGGCTTCGAAAATGGACAAATAGCTTGGCAGCTTAACAAAAAATTGACTTCCTCAAAGAGAACAAACTAGTAGGTAGAATTTGTTTCATTATTTAGCCAAGATCAATGAGAAATTGTTTCACTGAAATCCTATCAAATATGTGCTTATAAAGTGGTTCAAGTTATCATGTCAGATGCTGGCATAAGAACTTTTACTGTGCCCAAAGTGCTGGGCACTCAGCATTTTCATTTCTGTACTAATGGGCTCCTCTGCTCTGGATACATGCAAGTGGTCTAGACTGGGTTCAGTCTTGGGGAGCCTGGTTTCTAACATGAAAGATTAAGCTCCTTTGCTCACAATACTCAGCTCATTATATCCAAACTCCAGTGAACCAGAAATGATTTACTTAAAGCTCAAGTTTTGACTCATGCCTAAGGTCTTCCTAAAGGAGGAAGTAGAAAGGTACTTGATGTACAATATAAACATACAAAAGTAGGTATATAATACACTCGTAAGCATGCATCTGACAGAAGCAAACATAAATAAGTGGTAGTAATAGCTTCTGTTATACTCTCTCAGGAGGTTGATACTTAAACTTCAGCTAAGCAATTAAAAATTATTTTTAAAAGACATTTTTCAGGACTGCTGAGAAGACACTTCATTTTCATCTCATCTGTACTATCTCCCTTATTGGGGTTGTTTGTCCTTAATTTTCAAATAGGACCAATGACATCACAGGGTAATGTCTTGACTTGTGTGAGCATTGGATTTTAATGAGGCAGACTTTCACAAAATCTTTAGCCTCACTATCTCTTCCTGAGTCATTGAAGTCTGATGGAAAGGCAAAAGTCAGGATGCCTGGCAATGGCCTGGCATGCAGTGAATGACTTTGGCATCTTCAATGTCTGACCAAGTTCTAAGCATTCCACAGTACCTGTTTCCATCACCTTTATGGCTGTTGGAACAAATTAATCCCATCTACCCACTCATCTTGGGGGAATCTTCACCTGCTTGAGGTAGACATAGCCCTCAACTTACTGATGGATTTGAGGTCTGTCAGTTACCCTAAACCTAGATCCAAGATTGTTTTACTGGGGTGTGGTCACTGGGCATGCTACAGCTTCTTTAAGCCACGGGTGAAAGTTGGGTGAAGGTAGACACCAAAAGTGGATGAGCAGCCCTGAAAACAGGGCTTGGCAAGCTCTAATATGAGAAGGGCTAGTCTTCTCTGAACTCCCCCTACATCCTTTTTATGGTAGATACCTTATGGAAAGTCAGGTAGAACTAGGACTCCTCCTTATGGTCATGGTCATCTTCTCCAAGAGCCTTGGTATAGTTATTAGGGATTCCTCTCTTTGCCACCAGTCAGGTTTGATTATCAACACCACCAAACTTGGACTTGTCCATCTCAGTATCAGTCCTTGTTCCCCTATGATCAGGTAAAGACACAGAAACATAAAAAGAACAGCTCAAATTGCAGGCATAGGCTCTATTAGGTAAGACATCTACTCTGGCAGTCATGTGTTTGCAATTCAACCTTTTGGCTATGGAAGGGGAGAAGGGCAGTCTCTCTCCCAGTCCCTTATAGGAAAGATACCTGCCACATGGAGATTCCAAGGAAGAGGAGAGTCGGGTTGGTGATGTGACTTTTCTTAGGTTCAGCTGATGGCTAGTAAGAGGAATACCTTGTCTTCTCAAAGGACCAAGACCCTTTAGCCTTTTGTCACAAGTGATTGGTCAGAAAAGTTAGAGGAGCAGCTTTGTACAAGCCCTATTCAACCCTGACTGACATATAGATTAAGAAATAATGAAATGGTCCATGCCCCTAAAGAGCTTATAGTCTTTTGTAAGGAGAGAAAAAACATGTAAATAGACAGAGTTCATTTCAGGAGAGATAAAGCACTAACCAATGGAGGAATCAAGAAAGATTAAGGAGATGATATTTGGAGAATTTCACTGTTGAGTATTTCCCCTGAAAACATTCCTTACAGAGGCAAAAATGCATTGTCCAACCTCCCCCCACCCCTTCCCCCCAAAACCCCAACCCACCACATTCCTTAATTTCTTCCCTGGGTGGTTAGTTGTCTCATAAAGAAACCTGAGGTTTGAGTATATTGAATTCAGCTTTAGGAGTAAATGACTCAGCAGGTGGCAATGTGGTCAATGCCACCAAAAATGTCATCGATGGCCAACACATTTTAAAAGCTCATAATGAAACAGACACTTTCAAAAGTAGTCTCATTAGTTCAGGGGTCCTTGGAAGATGACAGTCGTAATTTGATGCTTTTTTAAAGCTCATTTGCAAAATCTTCTTTCAAATGCTTAAAACCACCACCATGAGAGAGAGAAAAGGTCACGTACTTACTCATAGGAAAATTTGGACAATTTTGAAGAGAAACTTTTTTTTTTAAAGCAGGTAACTTTAGTTTCATGCTAAGACAAAAAAGAAACAATCCAAACAAAAACAAAAACTCCTCACTATGCAAAGAAAAAGAAAGTCTGAAAAAATATATTTGGGCTGTTAAGCAACATTTCAGTAATAATGAAAAAGCACTCAGATAAGGAGAAACTGTCAAGGGGTTAGTGATAGCCATTCCGAAAACTGGTCTATACTAGCTATATTAACATGGTATACTCTGAAAAGACCCTGGTAGAAACTTCTGCTCAAAACATCAACCCCCACCTCCTATTATTATACTTCATTTCTATTTATAGGATCTTCATGAATTCTTTAGTAGATAGAGGAATCAGAAGGACCTGACTTCAAGGTCTGCCTTTGATATATGCTAGCTGTGGGACCACGGCTAGGCCAGAGCAGGCAATCTTCTGGAAAAGATAAAAATAGCAACAATTAATATTTCTATAAGGCTTACTATGTGTCATTTACTGTGCCAGGCACTTTATAATTATTGTCTCATTTTGCTCCTCACAACAATCCTTATTCCCATTTTACAGCTGAGGAAACTGAGGCAGATAGGACTTAACAGATTTACCCAGGATCACAGAGCTGGTAAGTGTCTGAGGCTAGATTTGAAATCAGATTTTCCTAATTCCAGGTCTGGCACTCTATCTACTGTGCCATCTAGTTGCTTCTGCAGCTGGCATGGAATGGGATCACTTGTCCATGAAGAGAGGTTTTCTTTGGCAAGAAGGACCACCTCATTATGCGAGATAGGGTGAAGGAAGAGATAGTGACAGAAGGCATCTGGGAGATATGAGCTGAGGAGGAGAGGAGAAGAGGAAGTTCTCAATTAAATGGCCTCATTTTTTTTTCAGTGAAATTGAAGCAAAGTTCTTAGCTGAGAGGGGGAGGGGAAGCTATAGGAGGTATGAGGAAGGATGAAAAAGTTTAGAAAAACTGATATGGTGAGTGGACAGTGAGTGGAATATAAAGAATTGCTTTGCTGTAATGAGGGCCCAGGTGAGATTGTTAACATAAATTTGTAGTGGGTCCAATCAACACAATTGAATTATTTTCTTCACATTCATTCAGAAGGGTGTAAAAAGAATCGAAGGCAGCAGTCAGTGGGAGTGATCCAGGACTGAGGTTCAGCAGGGCAAGATTCCCTGTAGGATATGGGCAAGGGAAGCGGGAGAAGAGGACACTGTAAAATTGAACTGATCCACTATAGGTTCAATATAGGAATGAAGGAGAGTGTAGCCAGTGCAGAGGTGGTGAACTGGGAAATTAACTGTGGCATTGAGAGATCAGAGGAAACAGTGAAGATGAAGAACTAAGTTTGGGATTGCCAGGCATAGGGAGAGGGGTAATGACAATAAATTATGATCAGATAAAGGAAATTCAGAGTTCATAAATATGGAAGAGGAACATAGATGTCTGACGTGCTAAGATCAAGGGTATGCCAATCTCTGTGTAGTTGAGATGTGGTACAGGTGTAGATCATGGGAAAGGAGAAAGTTGAGGAAATGGAAGGTTAGAGTATTTGAGAGAATATCCTCCCCCTCTTCATCTCTCTCCCCTCTCTTTCTCTCTCTCTTCTAGTATGAGGATAGGAGTTGAGGAGTAAAGACATGGAATTCAGCACTGAACTCATTGTGGAAAGAAGGTGAGTGTCCCAGAGGTCAGTAGACAAGACCTACCATAATTCTTATTAAGTGGTAGAAATATATTTAGTGACCCTTAAAGGAGGACAAGTTATAGACTGATAGTAGTAGGGGAAGAGCCTGGATGTACTGGTGGGAATCAAGGTGAATTCTAACCCCTTACTTTGAATAGTGAGTTGGAGCAAATGAGTGAAATTACAACCAAAATGAAAGAAGTGGGGAATGGAAAGATTTAAAATGAAACGAAATTTGTTACCTATTGAGGGAGTATTTCACAGAGCACAGTGGAAGGGTGGATCGCTTTACAATGTGACCTTGAGGTGGGGTTAAATTGAGGGGGGTGAGATTTAGGGGGCAGGCAGTTGGGGGATGGAGAACAGGCCTTGCATCAAGACAGAAGGGGTTTAGGATGACTATGATGGGAAAGATATAACCTGGTAGTAATTTGTTAATCATTGCTGAGTGAATTCAGCAGGAGTTTGACTCAGGCTTGTGAACTACTGTGGGCACTGAAGGAATAGTGTTCCTGTTCTACCCCTGCAAGCAGGCTAGGCCAGGAGATAGGTGGAAGGAATAGTATCTCTGGCTCTTGTAGGCAGAATTTTCTGCAAACTTGTAGAAGGTCAGCCCATGGGCTCAGCAGGTAATGGATTGATGTCTCTGGTCCCTTGCAGCCGGCAGGATGCCAAGTAATCATAAAGAGGTTCAGGTGTCAAGCAGGTGATGGAATGATGTTTCCTTGATCCTTCACTTACAGGAAAGGGCTGGGTCAGAAGATCTGTAAGCAGTGGAATGACATTTCTCTGATCTCCTGCAAATAGGAAGAGGCCAACACAAGAGACTGAAACTAGCATAAAATTGTACAATGACAAGACTATAGGACATCAGCATCTCTGCAGCAGAGATATAAGTTGCCCCACTTATGTATTTATATATATCATATGTGTGTGCTTTCCATATGCACTGTAGGCACAGTTCCTTATGTACATATCTGCCGAATACGTTCCCTGTTTGTGTGTATCCTCTGCATGTATGCCCTTCCTCAATGGCAGTAATTTGTGGGTGAATGTTCCTCATACATCCATCAGATGATGGATTTATTTTGCTTGTTAGTTTGCTATGCTATTTGATTAAATTTCTTTTGTTTACAACTGACGTATCCTCTTTCTGGCTGGTACAATAAACACATCCACAGAAACTTGCAAGCTTTGATTTTAAGTGGGTACCTTGAATCTGGGGTAGCTATTCTGCATACTCATTTATTTGTTTGTCCATTAATCATTCATTCAACAAATATTTGTTTATGCCTGCTTCTTTTGTATCAGCTCATAGTACCCAGTACAGGACTCTGCAGTTAAAACATCCTCAATAAATGATTTTACTAAATTGAATTTTAAAATCTAATGTTTGGCCTTCTATCTTCACAATCTACATTTATTCTAATGTAATGCTCTTTCTCTTTCAGTTTAATGCTCTGTAACAGAGTACAGGACTCATAGGGATTACACATAATGTGGCAGAAGCCAACTAATATCTTGGCTACTCTGAGCATTCTATTTCACACAGATCCCAGGAAGCCAATAGGTGTTGTAAATTCAGGAAGAGGACCTTGACCTGTTGGTAAATACAATGTATTTTATGGCTACATTTTGCATATGTTTAATAATTTAAATTTCTTTTTCTCTAGGTCTCCAGCATGTGTCCTTGATGGTCAAATCTCAATTCTCTTTTATAATGTAATTGGAAGCAGAGGAAAGTCCAAGAACTTTTCCCATGGATTCATTACATGGATGAGAGTTCACCTAGAGCTTTGTCTTAGAAACACAAAATGTAATTATAATGTCACGGGGTCCGGCATTAGGACAATGGTTTTATTATCTTGTTTTTGATTTCTAGCTCATGGTTCTCTGAGTTTAAACAAAGCACTGACTGATTATCCCTTTGGCCCTCTTCCTATTACCTGAAAATAATGGCCCTATATCTCACCACTTATCTCCAACAGATGTACTGGGATCCGTTCTGCAAAAACTCTCCTTTTTCTTGAATTGATCTTTTTCCAGATGACGTATAGTACCATGGTTAAGAATCAAGAGTAATTCCACATAATGTGTTTTTACCTCGTCCTTGATGTGCGGGTACTGAAATGGAACATAACAGTGAAAACATTAGAAAGAAAAAAATGATCTTAAAAGTTACTTTCAAAGGACAGAAAATTATATAGGGGTTACCATGATTTCCCAGGGCTGTTCCACACCACGACCAATGAGACAAGGCATTTTGTAGAGGCTGACATGACAATTAGTGTCCAAAAGTCCATTGGGTTTTATAGTAATGTGATATGTATACTGAATGCAATATAGAACATTATTCCATGCCCCTTCCTCTGTCAGTGCCTTTTAGGATCAGGTTATTTTTTAAAAAACTTTTGGTTTGGACCTGTGATTTCATAAGGGAGCACTCACTGAGAAATTCTCCTTCACCACAGCAGAGCAGCAACTACTCTGTAAATTATAAGTTTAGAGGATTGCCTGGGGGTGGTGGTGGTGGGGTGGTTAATAATGACAGGTTAGATGACTTTCCCAAAGTTGCACAGAAAGTATGTTTCTGGGATAGGAATTGAACCCAAGTTTTCCCTGTCTCTGAAGCCAGCTGTCTAACCACTACTTTATACTGTCTTAGGGTCAAAGGTTGCATAAATTGAACCTAGATTTATCTAAGCACTCTATTGAACTTAAATAATTCTAACTAAAAGTTATAAGAAATAAAAAAAAAATTTTTTTTGCATGTGTGCTTAAAGCTCACCATCAACTTGCCATAGGGATCACATTCCTATTAACTCTCTTTACCTTAGTCCTTCAAATTTTCTGCCCCTTTGCTTATATCTGGGTTCTTGTGGAAAGGGTTAGATGGAATTTCATGACTAATACCCTTTTGTCTTTATGGCCACAAGAAAGTCTTCAGTGATTATCCTGTGAAATATTCTTCAAGGTTTGGTCTATTATGGTGAATACAACTGGAGGCTTCTACTTTACATTCCTGAAGGGTGAGAGTGACCTACAACCTAACTCTCCTATACTCCTTAGTTTTTTTATTATTTTATTGGATAATGGTATCCATGAGTTCATCACAATTGCTTTCTCTCTTCATCTATGCCTTCTGGAATCCTTAGCTCTGTTTAAGAAGTTTAGATACTCCCTACCAAATGACTTTTGAATGTATTTTTCATTTGCTTATATAATGATGGTTTCTTGGGCCTGCCCAGATTGCCCAACCTGGAGGCTCTCTGTTTCCTCAGCCACAAGTGCGGAGCAGATTCCTTTGAATGACTGTCTAGTCATAAAGTCCAGGTCCTTAAAACTGGTTAAACTGGGACATTCTCTCTCTCTCCTGCATGCTCCATCCTTCTGTGTTCAGAGGGCAGAGATAGCCTCTTGCACATACAAAAGGCCCCATGAACTGAACAGGGGGGAGAGGAAGGATTTTCTGACCCTCAACTCCCTCTTACATCTTAGCTCTGACATTTTTCTTGCTCTGGAAGTGTTTCTGTTTCTGTTGTTTCTTTTATCTGTCTCCCCTTTTCAGGTGCTAGGTAGTGATCTCCGCCAGACCTGGGAGTGTGAGTCACAAAGACTTAGGAGCCTGGGGTTTTAGGCAGGAAGTTACAGCCAGCCCACCAGGGAAGCCCTGAGAAGCCTGGACTCGGGGGTCTCCAGCCTAGGTGTAGTTTTGAACTTGTAACTGGGATTGTACTCTTGAAACTGAACTAAACTTTGAAAATGGTCCCTTTCCCAGAGAATGATGTGGTGCAAAGGGGAGTTGGAAGGTAAATTTGTATGCTTGTGATTATTATGTACTTCTTGAAATAAATTTTCTTTTGTAAAAGCTAATCTGATTGTTCAGTAGCTGAATGGAACTAGGATTCAGGACCCACTCCTACAATTGAGGGAACACTGTCCATGGGGGGCTAGAGTTATTCAGGGAGACTAGATAACCCTATACTTCCTTAAGGATACTAGGGGAAAGGTGAAAATGTAACCTATCTCGTTCCCTGGTAGTGGGAAACAGGGTGGTCAATGTTATAGTATAATTACATGTGTTCATGCTGTATCACGGGAAAGTAAATCCCTTGAAAGAGGACACCATTTTATTTTTTTATCTTTGTTTTGTCAGTGTTTGTTTTAAGGGTGAACAGTCACATTTCATAATGCTTTGCATAAAACAGTGCTTAATAGCACTCATTGAAATAAATTAGCCCTGTAGATGCCCTTCTGGCAGTCTTCAATGGGGTTTTCTGTGATTGGTATTTAGATATCTGTGAGATTTCCTCCCCCACATTAATTGCAGAATCCAAGATTACAATGACCCTCCCCACCATTAGACTACAGAGCAAGTGGTGACACTAAAATATAATGCCCTTTTTGTTGTTTGTCCTTCATTCTCAAAGAGGATCATGACATAAGGGAGGTGATACCATGACTTACAAGTGAAGTAGATTTAAGTGAGGGAGGGGTGTGCAAAGTCACCAGCCTCACTTTTTCTGCCAGAGTCATCTGGGTCCAGTGGCAAAGCACAGATTAGGACAACTGGAGATGGCCCCATGTAGTGTCCTATATATAACTGGAATTCCCAATATAAATAGTGACTCTTCTCCTCTCCCTGACACCCTACAACCCTCACCCCCCAATAATACAGCATTAGTTTTTCCCAGCATTTCATCAGCCATCTTTCATTCATAAATCTCCATTTGTGTGGTCTGGTACCTGAGCTACTGGAAGAAATAAGCTAATCATTTGGCCATCCTTTCTTCATTAAATAATTAATGTAATCCAGACACAGAGAATTCTAAAAAGGGCAACCATTGAGAAAGGTGTAATGGAAAGTAGGGTGGAACTGGAGTCAGGAGGAGGGGTCTCAAATCTCACCTCTGATATTACTGGATTATTGGCTGTGTGATTATAGGCAAGATACTTTACCTCTCTGAGCCTCAATTTTCTTATGTGTAAAATGGGCGTGACGATAATATCTGCAGGGTTATTGGGAGGATCAAATAAGACATGAGTAAAGTACTATGTAAATGTCAGCTAGTATTAAAAGGAAAGATCAGATGAGGCATAATCAGGAGAGTAAAGAATCAATTGTATTTTTACCTTCTATAGTTGGCAGAAAATCCAGTTTTCTTCAAATCTAGTCTTTAAGATCTTTCATCTACTCTCCAATTTTGTCTCATTTATTCTTGTCCTTCTACTTAAATAAATCTGTCCTTCTTTGTATAAATGTTATTTATTTCCACCCCTGTCTTTGCATATGCAACACTGGGTTTCTGGGATCCCTGCCCAGATATTGTTGTGGAGATGGGGACTCAGGGGAATGCTATTCTTGAATTCACCAGTGTAGAGGCTTCTGGAAAGGAGAAGCTGAAAGAGAGGAGTTTGATTGTTGGTTGTGCCATTGATAGAGTCTAGACATATCTGATTTCTAGATGCCAGTATTCTTGTTTCCCTGCTCCTACCCTCTGAAGGGACACAGCAATAGGGTAGTGACACTTGGAACTGTGGGAGAAAAATAGGGTTCACCATAATTTTTTGACATCTTGATGGATTAACACAATAGAAATCCCCAACCACCTGATAATCTAATATGCAAGAACACAGTAAAGCTAATGCTCTTATTGTAACTGTTGTAGCAAAGACTTGTTGTCCTTAGATAAAAGACTTTGCAGTTTGGTCTAAAAGGATTTCTTTCCACAATTGTAGAAGTATTTGGTCTCTTCCCTATGTCTCCTGCTCTTGAAGAGGGAAAAAATATATTCTAGTAATAAATCATGCCCCTTGCATTCTAAAAACTCTCATTTCTTCCTTGACTATTCTCTCTTTACTCCATATTCTCCTGTGAAAAGCTTTACTTTCCTATCCTAACTTGCCATAAAATGATGCTAATTGATTGTGTCTTCTAAGTGGACCAGAAAAAGTTATAAAAACTCAATCGGTGACCTGGGAATTTGAATTTGCAATCAATGAGAGCAGATTCCTTAGCATTGTAATAAATCTCTTTAATTTCAGTTTGTCCTATCTTAGACTCATTGTCATTGGACTCCAAGAGAGAATTCCCTGACAAAACTGAGGAAATGCTCACAATGGTCCAATTCTTTAGTTAGAGAAAGAAAAGACAAAAAGAGGAGACAGAAGTCTGACTTATCTCCACCATCCCCCCACCCCAGCCACAGTGGCCAGTGTTCCTTGATGCTGCTTATCATCCAAGGTTTCACCTCAGTTTGCATTGTCACATGTTTCAGAAGACTGGAAAAGTAGGAATGGCTTAGGTTATAAAGGGCTTTGAATGACAAACAGAACATTTTGTATTTGATGGTAGAGGCAATAGGAAGCCACTGGAGTCTATTGAGTGTGTGAGTGTGTGTGTGTGTGTGTGTGTGTGTGTGTGTGTGTGTGTGTGTGTGTGTGTATTGATCAGGTTTGCACTTGAGGAAAATCACTTTAGTGGTTGAATGAAGTATGGATTGGAATGAAGTGAGACTTGAGGCAGACAGACCCACCAGCAAAACTATTGCAGTAATCCAGCCGTTAGGTAATAGGGACCTGGATTAGAGTGGTTTCAGTGTCAGAGGAGAGAAGGGGATGTATTCAAGAAATGTTGTAAAGGTGAAATCAGTAGGCTTTGGCAACATCTTGATTTAGAAGGTGAGATATAGTCAAGAATACAGAATGACTCCTAGGTTGTGAGTCTGAGAGAGTGAGAGGTGCCTTTTACAATAGTAGGGAAGGTAGGAGGGGGACGGGATTTAGGGGAAAAGAATTCCATTTTAGATAAATAGAGTTTAAGATAGCCACTGGATATCCAATTCAAGATGTCTGAAAAGCAATTGGAGAGTTGAGATTAGAGGTCACAGAGATTAGAGCAGAAAAAGTAGATCTGAAAATAATCAGCATAGAGATGGTAATTAAATCCATGGGATATGATGATATCTTAAGGTGAAGTAGCATAGAGGGCAAAGAAGGCCCAGGACAGAATATTGAGGGACACCTATGATTAGAGAGTAAGATCTGGAGGAAGATCCAGCAAAGGAGAGAGAAAAGGAGTGGTCAGATAAGTAGGAGAAAAATGAGAGTGGTTTCCCAAAAACCAAGAGAGAAGATTATCATGCCATTCCATTTTCCTTCCTTACCTATTTGCCAATTCATGTCTCACTTCTTTTTAAATGCACTTTAAAAGTCACTTCTCCAATGAAGCATTTTCTGCTTTATCCTATAGGGCTTTGTCCATATCTCTGCTTTACCACTCCAATGCTCAATATTTATCGTAATTTTTTGCCTTCTGTTTGTAATTTTAATACCGATGAATATGCTCTTCAGTGTATGAGCATCTCCACTCCCTATATTATGAACATTTCAAATTCCATGCCTTTCATGTGTAGAATTATAGAACTTGAAAGTGGAAGGGAATACAGAGATTCTCTCAGTTTAAGATTCCACTCACCCAAAGCAAGAACCTTCCCTACAGAATCATTGGCAAAAAAAAACTTCTGATTTCTGCTCCAACACTTTTAGTTACTGAAGCCTCTAGTTAGACTAACCTTCTGTACACTGAGATACCCTATTACATGCATTCATTGGTCTTAGTTTTACTTTTAGAACTATAGAAAAAAAAACAAGCCCCTTTTCACATGATGGTCTTAAATATCAGAAGAAAAACATTGGATCTGCTCAGTCTTCCTTTCTCTAGATTAATCACATCCAGTTCCTTGAAACTTTCCTTATGTAATATATGATTTTGATCTCTGTTACCATGCTTTCCTACTTCTGAATACACTCCTGATATCAGTTCTCCTTTCTTTAAAATATGGTGCCCAGAATCAAATAGACAATTTCTCCAACTCTTATGTAACCAGTGTAGAGTGAGACTGTGATATCCCTGCATCTGGACATTATGTTTCTATTAATGTAGTCTAATTCCAAGGTTATTAATCCTTTTTTTCGGTTTACTTTTCTATAGGATGTTATAAGATACTTTATTAAACTTTGGATGAAATTGAATTGCACCTGTAATATTCATCTGTTTTGTCATTGTTCCTTTAAATATCTAGTCCAGTTTTTATGTAAGGCAGCATGATGAATAGGAATAAAAGTAAAGAATTTGGAGTGGGAGGACTTGTGTCCAAATTCTGACTCTTTGATTTACTGACTATGTAACATTATACAAATCACTTAACCGCTTTGGACTTGGGTTTCCACATCTGGAAAAAGAGGAAGCAAGACTAAGATCCCTTTCCATTTAGCTAGGAGTGTTTGAGCAGAAATCAGATGATCATTTTTCAGTGATACTTTAGGGAAGGTTCTTATTTACTCTTCTACCTCCCAGTTCTATGTTTTTATGGACTCTGAAATGTTGGCAGTAATCTTATGATCTCTTCCCCCTTTAAATCTGGTTGAATAGCTTGTACCTAAGTTTGCCTGACTGGGTTTCATAGATATTTGAATTTTATTAGAGGATGGGAAGTCTTAAACTAAAAGAATGAATTTCTAATTATAGAATTTCATATGGGGCAATTAGGGTGGTCTCAGAATCCCTGAAATTATTGACTACTCTGACAAAGCATAAAGCTGGTTCAGAAGGGATACCTGGGTGGCATAGAGGTAAAGGTGCTAGGCCTGGAGTCAGGAAGACCTGAAGTCATATCTGACCTCAGATATTTCCTAGCTGTGTGACCCTAGACAAGTCACTTCACTGCTGTTTGCCTCAGTTACATCATCTGCAAAATGGAGATAAAAATAGCATCCATTTTTTAGGTTTCTTGTGAGAATCAAATGAGATAATTGTTAGTACCTCGTACAGTGCCAGGCACATATTAAGCACCATGTAAATATTAGCTATGATGCCTATTGTTACTGTCAATGTTATTAATGTTACTGTTATTATTGTTAGAAGAGCCTAAACCTTGTATTTCATGTTTTCTTGGAGGCTTTGGATGTAGGAACCCTGACCTTGCTGTCTTCCTCCAGTTGTATACTTCTGGTTATGCTGTGATCTTCCTCATCCAAAAGGACAGAAGAAAATGCCTTTTCACCAAGAAAATAACCTTCTATAGTCTTTTTTTCCCTCCCTTTCTGGGCATTTTCCCAGCTAACTACTTGACTTTTGAGTTCTTTGCTTAGTGGAGGGTATACTACCCCAGGTTTCAGGCTACACATTTGTTTTCAGAGATATCTCTAGGGACTTGTAAGCTCTCAGTTCCTCCAAAGTGATATAATCAAGGGAGAGGTGTTTACTCCTCTCCTGGCTTGTGCTCTGGTCTGTGAGCAACCACAAGCACTCTTTTCTGCCATGAAACTGTGAGTAGGCTTCCCTTTTCACAGCCGCCACTAGCTCCACCAGGCCAGCACTCCTCTTCACCCCAGGACCACCACTCAGGACTGCAACCCAGATTAGTCCCTTGATTCCCCCACTGCCTGGAGGCCAAGAGCTCCAGAAGAGGCCACCGTTGTGGTGGTGGCTCCTGCTGCCCTGGGGTTGGGGCTGGACCACACTTCCCTCTCACCCAAGTGAGAAACCTTTCTCACTGACCTTTGAAGCTGTCTTTGGTGTTTATTAGTTGAGAAATTTGGAAACTGCAACAGCTGCCAGTGTCCTGAGGCCTGCTATAGTCCACTCAATGCCAGTGTGGCCCACACTGGGCTGCGCTCTGCTCCAATCCCAGTGCAAGTCCTGTTAGCCTTCCAGGTTGTCTTGGGTTGGAAATCTGTTTCACTCTCATTTTGTGGTTCTGCTTCTCTAGAATTTGTTTAGTCATTTTTTTACAGGTATTTTAAGGGTTTGGGGGGAAAGCTTGAGCAGGTCTCTGTTTCTCCTCTACCATCTTACCTCCATTTCTGAGCCTAAATCTTCCAGATGCAGTGGTTGACACATTTTAAAGTATGTTTTGGACTTTCAAAATCCATTCAACACTTGGAACGTAAACCTTCTTTTAAAAAATGATTAATTACAATGCCTTACTGTTTTTCAGGTAATCTATACCTGAAGGAAAAAAGAACTAGGAAAAACTAATATCCCAGTGAATTTACTTTTTAGTTAGAAGTTGAATGGTTGCTGATGTCACAGACTGAATTCTACTTTATTTACCTGGTAACATCTTTGTTACTAGGACACCATGCTTCAAATTTTAGTACATTCTTATAAAAAATAAAATATACCTTTATTTCCCAAGCAGGTATCCATTGACTTTTTAAACCTTTGTATACTGTTCCCCAAAACATTTTCTGACAAATTCTGTTACACGTATTTAATTTGTTTCAAAAATGGTTTTATTTCAACCCTTTGAAGCAGATTTATATTGTGTGCCTAACCAATTGATTTGTGACTTTGAAAATGTTTGCAAACCTGTTCTTTTTTCTTGAGGAACAGCTGTGTCAAGTCGGCTAATGTTTTTAAGGTCATTGTTATACTCCTTTCTCCTTCGCTACCACTGAGTGGTTTGGACATGAAAACTAAATTGACTTCTTTAATGAAAAGTGGCAGCAACTTGATTCATTCATTTTGTTAGGTTCAAGGATTGCTACTTGCCTTGAATTTCTGCAGATCCATTATTCTTGTAGTATTTTTATTTTTTTTGAAAAGAACATTCTAAGAAGGTATTAGTTAAGGTTTTAACTTCACCCCTATCTGAAACCTCCCCCTCCCCCAGACCCACAATGTAGTTATAAAGTATTACTAGACCTTATTTTAGAACTGGAGGAATTAAGAGTGACTTTTTAAATTCACAATAGAGTTATAGTATATAGTTAAGCAAGCAACTATGGTAAAAAAGAAAACACTGAACAAGATACTAAAAACCATTAAGCTTGTTTGTAGAAGTATGTCGTCTGTTCTCCAAGAGAGCTATTAGTAAGAATGTAAACAAACAAAACAACTGATGATCTCATGTCCAGCAAGAATAGAGGGAAGTAGGGGTATGCTATTGTTGTGTTCATTTTTCATTTTCAAAGAAGACCATGACATCAGAAAAATGATGACATGACTTGCACTTGACTTTGTTTTGAGTGGGGGAGGGCTGTGCAAAGTCACCAGCCTCACTTTCCACTCCTGAGCCATCTGGATCCAGTGACCAGATATTCATCAGGATGACTAGAGATGGCCCAGGATGCAATGGGAGACCTTGACCCCTTTAGGTCGAGGTCTATTCAGGCACTCACTTAGGGTGAGGTAAGGCCCATTCTGGAGCCAGATTGAATAGGAGAACTGATTATTATATTTTCAATGTGCATATTTACACCTCAGAAATGGAAAGCTATAAATCAGAGCTTGATTTATTGTTTCGTCGATTGTTTAGACTTCAGAAAGTGATAAAAAATGTTATTAATGCAGATTAAACTTGAAAATGTGTTGTATGTATATTAACTCCCCATCCCCCACAGTTGTTAAATATTTACAAATATACCCACAAAGGATGAATTTTGCAGTACCCAGCATGGCATGTGGAATGTTTGTGTTTCTGACATGGTCAAATGACTTAACTGTATTCAAACTGTAGGGTGGGGTAAAGAGGGCTATAGGAACATTACTCCACTTCCCAAGTTATTTGGGAGAATGAAATATTTCTTAAAATAAATAGGACTTCATGACTTAAAGACAACTGAAGGACTCTCCTCTCTTCTTTTCTCTTCCAATCTACACTCTTCCCCTTCACTCAGATGCAGAGCAATGACCCTTCCCAATAAGGAGAGAATCCCATTCATTGGCCTTTGGGACTGATGTTACATTTCTCTCTTGGGCTGAAACTTTTTGTAGTCCCTTGAAAAGATCAGTTGGGGCAAATATAAAGCTTATAATTATACAGTATAGCCACAGTGTTTTTTTTTAAATATTCACTTTTATAAGATTTTGATTTCCAAGTTTTTTTCTCCCTTCCTCCTCTCCTCCTCCTAAGAGGGCAAAACTTCAGTGTTTTAAAACAAGAATAATTTTCCTGGCATCCCAGGTAACTAACCTCTATGACTATTGAAACTAAAATTTAAAAATTGCACATCAACAGCACATTTAGTAGACATGACATCAAATAAATCACATAGAAGAATACTACAGTGAAAACATACCTAACTGCATACCAGACATAAGACATACACATTTCAGAAGTACATGCATATTCCTAGTATACAGTAATGAATCAAAAGCGGTAAACATGGCTCATTAAGAAATGAAAGTAGCCAACTGTAATAATAACTATATCAATAGACCTGTATTTATGCTTATCTCATTTCGTGTACCTGTGAAGTAGACATTACTGTTGTTATCAACCCCGTTTTATGGACAAGAAAGCTGAGGTTGAAAGAGGTTAAATGGCTTACTACTCAGGGTCACAGTGCTGATGTTTGAGGCAGCATTTGAACTCAGGTCTTTCTGACTCCAAGGCCAACAGTCAATCCTTAGCTGCCACCAGCTAGTCTTCTTGTAGGTAAATAAATACATAGTATATCTGTAGTAGCAATTTCAGGAGGTAGGGAGTGTTACTCACTTGGGTGAAAATAGGATTCAGGAAGGAAAGAAGGAAACAAGAATTTTTTAAGCACTGACTATGAGCCAAGGGGGGCAGCTTGGTGGCACAGTAGATAGAGGTCCGGGCCTGGAGTCAGGAAGACTCATCTTCCTGAGTTCAAATCCAGCCTCAGACTAGCTGGGCAAATCACTTAACCCTGTTTGCCTCAGTTTCCTCATCTATAAAATGAACTCACTATTTTTTGTAATTGAAGCGCGACAGGAGAAGAATACAGGTTGTCCATGAAGGGTGGAATGATTGGTGGTCTTAAGAATTTTGCTTTGATATGAGCCTGGTTAGAGTAAGATTGGGAACTATTCCAGAATCTTCGCTTAGAAAACTCCAAATGTGGCCTTGAAGGGTTGGACATGACGGAGAGGACTGAACGCCATCATAAGCTCGTCATTGTGCTAAAGGCTTTATAAATATCATCATATTTGATAAGGATAATGTTGATGACAATAGCCATCGCTAACATTATATAGTACTTCCTGTAGGCCACAGGCACTGTGCTAAGTTTTATGTTATTATCTCAGTTGAAGGTGCTCTTATCCTCCCTATTTATAACTGAAGCAACTGCCCGGATAAGAGATGGCTTCTGAACTGTACTTTGGGGGAAGCTGAGTATTCTATAAGGAGGGAATTGTGGAGATTATGTCAGACAGGAAGGATCACCTTACATGAGCATGGAGTGGGAGGTGGGATTATATATCGAAAACAATTAGCCCAGTTTGATTGGAAAAGGGAATCTGTGAAGGGGAACAATATAAAGTAAGATTGGAATGGTAGGTGACAGCTAGATTTTCGAGAGCTTTAAATGGAACTCACGGAGCATGCATGAGCCACCATGAGCACTTGGGCATAAAGAAGATATAGATGAAAAATCTGCATGACACATCACTAGATGACACAGAGCATGATATAGTTTTGAGGGAGGACTTCCATGATCTGGACATCTTCTGGAACTCTCTCCATTGCAAGCATAATTGCTAATAATTTTTCTACTTATATTAATCATAATTTTGTTCTTGAAAAGCTAGAAGAAAAATTAGGCCAACATCTATCTGGACCTGATTCTTACCAACTTGCCTTTCTTTTCCCCCTCTCCCTAGTCTCCTGGAAGTTCAAAAGCTGAACCTATTCTCCTCCTGGCTCTGTTCCTCACTTCCTCTCGACTTCAACACCAAGACCTCCCTGCTTTTGGCTCATCCTGGAATTTTCCTCAGTACTGAGTGCCTTCTTATCCTGGAATAGCCTACACACTTTGGCCCACTCACCATGGAAGAGCTCTTTACAAGGCTGGCTCCTGTTCTCCCATTGCTGAGTTCCTCTGGAACCTCCATTCTGTGGATAGGCTGAGGAAAGCATGATGAAACAAAATAGCCTGTGGACCATGTTTCAAAAAATCATAAAAGAAAATTGTCCAGAACCAGTGGAATCAGAAGGAAAAGTTGAAAATATATTATCTTCATTGGTTGCCACTCGAAAGAAATTCTAAATATCTGAAAATATGATTGTTAAATCCAAGGGATTCTAGGAAGAAAACAAGCATTTATTAAATATTGCATGCCAGGAACTGTGCTCAGCACTTGACAAATATTATCTCCTTGATCCTCACCCCTGAGGTAGGTGTTATTTTTATCTCCATTTTTCAGTTGATGAAACTGAGAGAGATAGAAGCAACTTGGCTAAGTTTACATAGATAGTAAGTGTCAGAGCTAGATTTGAATTCGGGTCCTTTTGACCCTCAAGCCCAGTACTCTATCCACTGGGCTACCCTGCTGAGGATTCTTAGTACCAAATATGAGACGGAATAGGACAGAATGTGATATTTTGTAGCAAAACTCAAAAGAAAATGATCTAGTCAGGGGAAAAAAAAGCTATTGTGATCTTAATCCTATATGAATTTTTTTAAAAAAAATCGTATTGGGAGAACAAGAATCGGTTAGAATTTTGAAATGAAAATATAAGAGAAAGAAAGATAAGCAAGTTTAAGCAACTTGAAAAGGCTAAAATTAAATGTTTACACATGAAGCAGGGGAGAAGAGATGCTTATGAAAGCTCTCCAATAACTCAAAAGGCTATTGAGGGAATATAATCCTACAAAAAGAGACTAGGGTTAAAAAAAAAAGAGAAAAAAGAATAAGGGAAAGAAAAGGAAAAGCAAAAGCAAAAAGAAAATGGAATATCTTAAGGATAGAATGGGAAGGAGGAGGAGGGAGAAATTTATTATTATTTTTTTTTTTTTGTAATTAAAGCACTACAGGAGAATATAGGATGTCCATGGAGGGTGGGATGATTGGTGGTCTTAAGAATTTTGCTTTTATGTGAGCCCAGTCAAAGTAAGGTTGGGAAGAATATGTGGAGTGGAAAAGGAATAAAAAAATAGTGCCTGAAGCAGGAAGAGGGGAGAAGTGGCAGATTTAAGATACAGGGTAGCATTACAGAGGGAATAACCATAATCATATATGGTGTCAGAAGAGAGAAAAAGGGAAAGAGGACTCAATGATCTGAGTTTGGTTTGGGGTAGAAAAAATGGGGTGGTGGAATAAAAGAGATTATCACAATATTTCAGGTACAAATAACTAATGCCGATTTAATTTCCTTATGCTTTTCTTTATTTTGTTCTTATCCTTTTAATATAAGGATAGAGGTCAAAGAGAAGAAACATAATGGAATGCAATGGTGGGAATAGTGATCATCACTGAGAAGATGAATGGGAGAAGTGAACATAAAATTGAGAGGTTTGCATTGTAAATCAAATCCAACAAATTTTTGTTTATAAGAAACACACTTAAAAAATGATTCATACCGTGTTAATATGTGATATTGAAGTAGGCCTTATTATGTCTTAACTAAATCTAAGAAAGCAAATGCATTACTCATAATCTCAAATGATGAATCTGTAAAATGAGATGGTTAAGGGATACAAACAGAAAAACCATATCATACTTAAAGATAATAGAAAAAATAAAATAAAGGAATTTGTCAGAATGTTTTAACCAATTTTATTCCAACTGAACAGAAAATATAAAAGAAAAGGAAGAATATTTATAAATATATAAAAATTCTTAGGTAAATAGAACATGAAATAAAGAATATAAACACTTGAATCTCAAACGTAAGTTGAACAAACCATAATTGAACTCTCCCAAAGTAAGTTCCAGACTGGGATTGACATAAAAAGTAATTTATATCAAAGATTTAAAGAATAATTAACTCACATAAATATTTTCATAAAGATAGAAGACACCTTTCCAAATTCCTCCTGTGCACAAAAGGTTGAGACGTTAACCAAGGAGAGACAAGGTAAAGAACAAAACTTAGAATCCAATGTCACTAACTGTTGCAAAATGTTTAAAAAAATTATCTAAGGCTATAAAAAATTTTTTTTAAAGAATCTCTACAATGAGATTAGATTTGTACTAGGAATTTGGGAATAGAATAGTTCAGTGCTAGAAACACTATAGGGGTTGCAGTGCTCCCCAAGTCCAGCTTCCACGAAAGTGGAGACTTCCCACTCACACCCCAGTCATGACTGACAGCGACTGGGACATGGTGACCGTGCTGCGCAAGAAGAGCCCCACGGAGGCCCAGGCCAAGTCCAAGCAGGCCATCTTAGCAGCTCAGAGAAGAGGAGAAGATGTGGAGACTGTCAAGAAATGGGATACTGGCCAAAACAAACAGCACTCCATCACAAAGAACACAGCCAAGTTGGTCCGAGAGACTGAGGAACTTCATCATGACAGGGTCACTCTAGAAGTGGGCAAAGTGATTCAACAGGGCTGACCCAGCAAGGGAATGACACAGAAGGATATGGCCATAAAAATCAATGAAAAGCCCCATGTAATTGTGGACGGGCCATTCCTAATAACCAGGTCTTCGGCAAGATCTAAAGAGCCATTGGTCTCAAGCTTCTTGGGAAGGACGTTGGAAAGCTGCTTGAGACAGGACCAAAGAGAAAATGAACACAAAGCCTTGAAATCAGTTCGTTCAGACTGATCTCGTCTGGCTGGTTCTCCTTCACCACCATAGTCAATGTGTCTCTTCACATTGCCGAACTAAACACAGGGGTATCAGACTTGTTTGGGGGAGGAACTTTTCAAATCTATCTGCTGTAACAAAACCAAAAACCAAAACTTTGCAAATTAAAAAAACACACTATAAACATATGAAACAAAAACAATTAGTAACACATAAATGTATTAAGAGATTCAGAAAAAGTCCTTGACAAAACATCAGTTTTAAAACACAGAAAATTCTAGAAGCAAACAGACTTTTCCTCAATATATGATAAATAGAATCCATCTCCACCCAAAAGCTAGCATTATTTTTAACTGGGAAATACTAAAAGATTTTTCAATAAAATCAGGGAAAAACAAAGGTGCACATTGTCACCACCACTTTTCATTGTAGTTCTAAAACTGTTTTTAAAAAGACAAGAAAAAAAACTGCACAACTATGCATATAGTGCATAGAACAATTAGGCAAAATTATCTATTTTTGTAGCTGATAATAATGAGTTCCTTAGAAACTACCAGAGGAATTAACGAAACAATTATTGAAAACATTTAATCACTTCACTGAAGTAACGGGTTATAAAAGAAGCTCTTAAAACCATCATCTATATCTATCTATACATATATGTTTGTGTGTATGTACATATGTATACATACACACATATGTATATCATCCTAACAAAAACTGTGAGGAAAAGATACGAAGAGAATTTCATCCAAAATGAATATAAACTGCATAAAATATCTGAGTTAACTTATGAAAATATATTGAGGATCTGTAAGAATACAACAAAATTTCTTTATGTTAATAAAAGAATATAAATGGAAACATTTTCAACATCTATGAATCGTATCAATGTGATAAAATGATATTATAAAAATATTATATATATGTATTTATTGCCATATAAGTTCACATAAGTTACTTTATTGAATGAGATAAAAAATGGCAAAATTTCATTTAGAGGAATTGAAAGTCAAGAAAATTGATAAATATGCAAAAAATGTGGGAATCACAATGGTAGCAATTCTCAAAGTTATTTAGGACTTCATTAAAAATAGAGAGGTTGATCAGGATAGATTTCATAAATAAGACCCAGAAGCAATGGAATATAGTTGCCTAAGGTTTAACAAATCTAGGAATGCAAATTATTGGGGTAAGAACTCTTTATTTTATAAAATGGGAAAATTGTAAAGCAATTTTGCAGGAATTAGAATTAGATCAACATCTTGATATCCCTCAATAAACTTCAAATGGATATGTGATCTAATTATAAAAAGACATGGTAAAAAAAAATAGAGGAGAATGGAAATATGCTTACTATAGCTAGTGGGAGAATTCTTAAACCTAAAAGACTGGGAGATGTTTATAATGAGATGTAACTATAGTGTAATATTATTGTGCCCTAAGAAATGATGAATATAAAGAATTCAGAAAAACTTGGAGAGATTTGTATGAATGGATGAAGAGTTAAAATAAGTAGAAACTAGAAAATACCTTATACAATGGCTACAATAATGTAAAATACAAATAAAATCAAGTCAACAAGCATTTGTTTAGCACATTCTATGTACCAGGGACTGTTCTAAGTAATAGGGACACAAAGAATGGCAAAAATAGTCATTTCCCTGAAGGAATTTATAATCTAATGAGGGAGACTACATGCAAACAATTACGTAAAACAAGGTAAAAACAGGTTATATTGGAAATAGTTGCAGAAGCATGGCACTTCTTGAAAAAGTTAAGAATTCATATTGGACTTAAAGTCAAGGAAATCAGGAGATGGAGATGTGTAGGAAGACAATTTCAGGCATTCTAGACAGTCAGTGAAAATGTATAGTTAAGAGATAAAGAATTTTGTGTGAGGGACAACAGAAGACCTGTGTTACTGAATTGTGGAGTATGGAGGGGGTATGGCATTAAGAAACTGGAAAGATGAGAAGGAGCAGCCTGTCAGAGGTGATCCACCAGGAATTCTCAGACCAATCTTGTTCAACAACATTGAAAGACATCAGAATTCTGATCGTTGTGTGATTTCAGAGAACTGATTAGTGTAGGATGCCTCCCTTCCCTTAGAGGAGAGGTGAGGGACTATAGATGTGGAATGTGATACATTATCAAACATGGCAAATGTATTGTTTTACTTTTCTGTCCTTTGATAAAAGGAAGGATTCTATCCATTACGTGGACCAGGAATCAAGGGGAAATGTCAATAAGGTGTTTTTTTTTAAAGAGCATAAGTTAAACATTTATTTTAAATCATTAAAGACAAGTTTAGTGATCAGAAAGAACAAGCATAAATTCCTCAAGAACAGAGCATGTTAGACCACCCTAATTTTTTAGTAATAGTAATACGTAAGTATTTATTTTATTTTATTTTTTATTTTAGTAGTAAACCTAAGTTTACTATAATTCAGGAGAATACTATAGATATAATTTACTTAGATTTTAGCAAAGCAATTGACACAGATGCTTAAATTATCCTTGTGGATGACATGGAGAACTATGGAATAAAAACAATAGTATAGTTAGGTAGATTTGGACTTGGGTGAAGTCCCAGACCCAATGAGTAGTCATTGATTGCATGTCAGCTTGGAAGAATATCTTCAATAGTGTGCCCTAGGCATCTAAGCTTAGCCTCTTCTGATTAAGTTTTGTCAGTTACTTAGAAACAGTCACAAATTACAGATTATCACATTTGTAGATGATATAAAACTGAGAGAGGTAGCCAATATATTGAATGACAGAGACAGTATCCAAAATTATCTTGTTTAATTTGCTTTATTAGAGATCTTTCTTTTCTTTGTTAAAAGTGTTCTAAATCCAAAGCACAGGGAAAAAATCCAGATGACTCCTCTTGTTTAGAGAAATGTTTTTCTTGTAGTAATTGAAATTAGGTAGATTCCCTGTTGAATAATGTACTAATAAATTTCTTATATGTACTTTATATACATATGTGCTTTGTTACTTATGTTATTTTAGTCATAAAAACCATGTGTTTTAATAGGGAAATGGATATTTATTTATACTCCTTGTTTTTATTTTAAAATCCTCCAATTGTTTCTTATTCATAATCAATCTTGAATTGGAAAAACTGATCCTGTTTCCACTTACTATTGTAAGCAAAATCTCTGACATGTTCATAGATAAGATATCCACCAAAAATGGAATTTGTGGTAGATTTTTGTAGAATTTGGGGTAAATCTAGGAAAATGAACTTCAATATTTCAATGTGAAAATGGGTTAAAATCAATCTTGAAAGAAGGGGGAGATATATTAGGAGACATTTGTCTGAAAAAATATTTAGTGTGTTGTTAGCTTGATCTGAATCAACAGAGGGATCTATGGCAGAAAAAGAAGCTTGTGTGATCTTAGGTTGATTTAAGAAAGGAATGGTAACCAGGGATGAAGAGATAATAGTCCTATTCTGCTTTGACTTGGTCAAATACATCGGGAGTATTGCTTTCAGTCCTGCCTGCTACATTTTAGAAAAGGAGTCTTTTCCCTCCTGTTGTATATTTTCCCAACCTAGATATCTTGCTCCCACCCAAGGGCCACGTTGATTGATAAGAGTTCACTTCACACAGCCAGCCCCAGTCAATTCCTGCCATCACTACCAACCCCACTTTCTAGGCAATCATATTAATACTGTGCCTGGAAAGGGAGTATCACATTGTTGCCCTAATGCTCTATTCATCAACTCTGTTACTTCATCCTTCCCTGGCCACCATTTCCTGGACAATACCATTTGTGTTGCCTCTCCCTTTACAATGTAAGTTCCTTGAGGGCAGGGACTATCTTCTGTATTTATATGCCCAGACAGGATGCCTGGCATAAAACACTTAATAAAAAGTTTTTATTCACTTATTCAAGAAGAAGGAATATAAAAAAGGATAAACAGGATGGAGAAGTACATCAAAATTGTGCTATAAGAGGAATCATTGAAGGAACATTCAATGTTTATCCTGGAGAAGGAAGTTGGGTCTTCAGGAAACATGATAGCAATCTCTTAGTCTTTGAAAGTTGTCATAAAAAAGTCATTGAATTGCTATGGTTGGCACTAGAAGGCACTAGGAGCAAGGGGTAGAAATTACGGAGAGGCATATTTAGGCTTAATATATGGAATAACCTTTTAGTAAACAGTGGGATACACTGGAGTGGATTGCAGTGCTTCATAAATGGATTACTTCCATTCACTGGAAGTCTTCAAGCAAAGACTGGGTGATTGCTTTTCAAGTAGGTTGTAGAGGAGATTCTGCTTCAGGGAGGTGTTGGAATAAATGGCCTTTGAGAACCCTTCCAAATCTGCTATTCTGTCATTTAATAATGTAATGTCAATTAATAAATGACATCAACAAGTGAATTTATTACTTTTGCTCTATTTTCTTACCTGAAAAATATTGTTTACTGGTACTGGAAAAAGGAACTAGAAATTTAAGTTCTTTGCATTATTTTGGATTAAGATATAGGTTAAGAAAAAGTAAATAATTAACCCCCTCCCTTCAAAAATGACTAATACTTTTAAACTAAGTTTGATAACATAATTACTCCTTTCAGAAATCTTAGGTTAAATGTTGGTCACAATTCATGTGAATAATTCATGATGAAACTAAAGAACTGTAAGATTACATTTTATCCTGCTACAATGCATTCTGTTTCAGTACTGAGAACTAAATGCCTTATTTTCCTTTAACAGAAGTAGAAGTGATTCACATCGGTCTTACTGTGAATTTCCCACTATCTGTGTGATATTTCCCAGATGTGTTATATTTATCAAGAGCTTTTGTCCTTCGAAGATTAATAATCATATCTCCCCTCTATTCAATTAACTTCAATGACTCCCTATTATCTTCAGGATAAAATATAAAATCATCACTTTATCTGAAAAAATCTTTCATATCTTGTTCCATTCTTACCTTTCCAGTCTTCTTTCATTTTACTCCTGTCCACATACCCTGTGACCCTATGAAACTGGCTGTTTCCCATTCCTGAAATGCTACCTCTCCTCATTCCTACCTCTTGATTACTCTTTCTTTAAGTCTCAGTTGAAGTCTCACCTTTTGCAAGAGGCCTTTCCTTTTCCATCTTCATGCATTCTTTCTATTGATTATCTCCAATTTATCCTCTATAAACTTATTTGGACATACTTGTTTTCTTATTGATTCTCCCATTATTCTGTGAGGTCCTGGAGGGAAAAGATTTTTTTTTTAACTTTTGTTTGCGTCCCTAGAATTTAGCACAAAGCCTGGACCATAGTAGGTTCTTAATAAATTCTAATTCATTGATTGCTTGATGAGCAATTAATCTTTAACTGCTAGAAGTAAATTGCTTTTTACCAACCTCATATTACAATCAAAGTTGCTTAAAAATGGAGGTTTGGGTAAATACACCCTAAAATACTTCAAGAGAAACTGAAACTCCAATACAAAGCGCTATTCCTTTTTCTCCAGTCATCTATATGCATGCATATATATATATGTACAAACACAGAGAACACTTATACAAAAATTCATAGGCATCCTAGATTCACATCTGGTTGCCTGCTGACCTTTAGGGTAATTTGTTTTTCAGGGAAAGGAACAGATACTTCCTAATCTGCTAATCTATAGTTGGCCTTTAGGATCCAAGATAGTACTGACTCTCTTTTTTGGTTGGCTTTGTCCAACACCTAATGGCAATGGAAAGCAAAACAGGAATTAGATCTGATTGATAATTTACACCAAGATGGAAGCTTTTTTCTTTCTAAAATGACATTACTCATGTCAAGAAAGGGAGACTATAGTACCCTCCTCTTTTTGCCATAAAGCCCTCTATGCATCCCTAAATTTAGCCAGTAATTTTTCAGACACTGTTCTCTCAGTCTTCAGTTTTACTGGGATCAATAGTCAATACACATTTATTAAGCACCTATTATGTGGGAGACTGTGCTAACCACTGGGGATAAAAAGAAGGGCAAAAGATAATTCTTGCCTTTGAGGAACTCACAAACTAAGGGAGGAAGACAACATAAAAAAAAAAAAAAGCTAACAAAGGGAGATGGCAGTAGAGGGGAAAGGGAAGGGAGGCTATGAGCTGGGAGCATGGTTGTCTTACAGTACATCCTGCCTTGAGTGTCCTCCTGGAGGATCTAGGAGGAGCTCTCCAATGTCTACCCTTTACTGCCTCATAGATAGGTGGTGCTGGGGAGGTAGGTGTGGTCTTGTAGGATGGAGAATTTCTGGAGCCTGTGATGACATCCAGGAGAACAGTGGGACATTCTCCTCTTCTTCATCATTGGTACCACTAGCACTTTAAGGATCCTTCTGGGTTTTCCAAAACTATTCCAGGGAAGCATGGGTTCTGTTAAGCTAGAAAGTATAGCCTTGTTATAGACTCCATGTCTATCATCTGAGGACCAGCCCAACCTGAGTTTTCAGAGGTAGTTTCATTTCCAGGGTAACTGGTAAATTTTTTAGCTTCTGGGAATTCATGATGACTACCTATCTACTAAGATACAAAGAGATTTCTTCCTGTGTTTAATGGAGCAAGTCCCCATAATGATAAGATCCTTGAAGTATCTTTTGTAATTGTCTTGTTAAATTAAATTGTTCACTTGAAGTATGTTTTTGCTTCAGGTTTCTGTGGCTTAAGGTTTGCATTGAATAATAAGCATTATTGAGTCCCTCAGGTCTGTTGTTGAATATTACTAAAAACATCTGCATGCATAAATACTTACAAGTATAAAGAGGGAGAAGGGGCTTCCCCCCATCCCCATTCTCTCTCTAAATCTACTTAGGTGGCCAGAAATTTCTGCTTTACTATGGGAAATTTAAAAAAGCCCCAACAAACTTGTAGCTATTTTTAAGGCTTTAAAATTTTTTTAAAAAAGTTATGGTCAATGATGAACATATCTAATAGGTTCCATTTTATAATTTCTCCTCTCCAGCAAGTTAAATCACTTCTATGGCACATTAGGTATATATTTCTCCCTATGTACTCATTTTACTGATGCAGGCTAGGCAGAAGTAGGCCCATTTTCTGTGGATAAATGGCAAAACACTAAAGAAGACTACTCTCTCATTTCACGGTTCTCATTTCTGACTCAACGTATGTCAGAATTTGGGGGATTCTTTAAAAAAAGATATTTTTGGTTTTATTATTAGATCAACTTTTACCCAAAAAGATAGTTCTTCACATAGTCTTCAGTAAAAAAAGAAAAGTAACACAATGATAAATTGGTACACTGGCATTGGTGATAATAGAGTATTTTGAGGGGAAGAATGAGAGCAGCATACTTTCTCTGGGCTCTAGTCCCTAAACCAGTCCCACCATTGTGTTTGGAAAAGATATAAGCATCATGAACCCTATGTGGCAATTCGCGATCTCCGTGACTCCCCGGACAAAAACTTCCTCTGTTGGCCACTGTTCCCCTATATGTATTGTCTCTTTTCTATTGGAATGTAAGTCTTTTGAAGACAGGAACTGTCTTACTTTTTTATTTGTGTCCTAAGCACCCAGTATAGTACCTGGCACATACACTCAATTGGATGTGTGATCTCATGGAATCAGGAATTCCCTTCAGTAATGCAGATTGAAACCCATTTGTTTCATTTGTTACCATCCTGCACAATTCTTGTCCACGTCCTTCCATTTATATGTCATAGATGGGTCTAGTTGATGTGCCAGTGGACTGTCTAGATTTATCCTGACATCACAACAGTACACGAGGAACACTCTACCTCTCAACCTGTTATCCTTCACCTTTATCACATGACGAGTTCATTTTCTCTCTTTCTCACATAATTCCTTGATACTTTATGCTACTATTTTTCTTGAGAGTTCCTTATTGGTTTTATGTTGTAGGCTGCTTAATCATGCCCATCAGTGCCTCCCTATTGCCATTTGTGTGATACTTATTTTTAATTCTTAGGAGCTTGTTTTTAGTCAGGCTTAATAATTTTTCATTCATTCATTCATTCATTCATTCATAGGTTATTCTCCATTCAGCCCCAGAGGATTAACATAATATCCCAAGAAATGATCCTGGGACCAAGAGGCCCCCTTTAAGCTGTACAGTATTACCTCACTCTTCTCCCACTAACCTCTTCCTCCTGTGGCCCCAGTTAGAACTGGATGCTTATTTGTGAGTACTGTCAAGGCAAGTTCTATCTTCCTACCATGACACACATTGCCTGTTCTGAACAAGAACCAACAAGTGTCAAAGTTTGCATCTGTGAAGGCCATAAGCTATAGGAAAGCTAAAGTTATGGCAAGTTAAGGCAGTAAGTATTTACTCAACGCTTACTATGTGTTGGCACTGTGCTAAGTGCTAGAGATGCAAAGAAAGGCAAACAATGTCCCTGCTTTTAAGGAGCTCACAGTCTAAGGGGAGGGACAATATGGAGACATCTATGTGTAAGCAAGAGATGTATTATATATATATATATATATATATATATATATATGTGATTATCCTATTTTTATCCCAATATATATAGGATTAATTGGAAGATAATCTAGATGATAGTATAATGGAGAAAGTATGATCTGTTTTGTGCTTGTGGGTATGTGGTTCCCAATCTAAAGTGAGGAGACAAGCAGATTGCTAGAAATTAATTTCAGTATTATCTAATAAATGATATTTTATTATTTTATTTATAATTATTTATAAATTCTAATTATTTATATTTTATAAATTTATAAATATATTTAATACATATTATTAGAATTATAATGCATATAATAAAAATAATTTATAAAATTTTATGAATTTTAATAATTTTTAATAAAATTTAAATAAATTATAAAAATTATAAATTATAATTATTTATAATACATAAATTAATTTCAGTATTAAATATATTAAGTATTCGGTACTAAGGGCATGTTCATTGATGTTAACTACATCAGTTCTGTTTGTATGCCTCAACTGATACAATAATGCAGCTGTTAAATTCATATCTGATGAGGTCAGAGTCAATACACATTTATTAAATGCCTACTCTATGCCAGGCATAGAGTGTACTAAGCACTGGGGATGCAAAAAAAAGGCATGGCAGTAACTGCCCCCAAGGAGCTTACAATCTAATGAAGTAAGCAAGGTCATGGGAAGTTCAAATGAAACTGACATTGATATTGTGCTTTCAACAAATCTGCTTTCTAATTATTCTCAGTTCATAACATCACTTCTTGTAAGCCTTTGGTTAAAAAAATTCTCTGTTGTTTTCGTTCATTTGCTCATTCAATCTATGAACAATGTACATGTTCTCAGATAGCTGGGCACAGCTTGTTCCTGTGTAGACTGCCTTCCAGAGACGGTAGATTGGGTTGGGTGATTCTCTTGGGAGATTCTTTCACATACTATGCAAATGAATCAATATACACAATGGATACCTTGTTAATTGCTGACACTTGATAAGGTTGACTAGTTAGGAGGTAAGGAAGGGTAGGTAGAATAATTAATCATAAAAACATCATATTCCAGGAATAACTATTACTCTTGAGAATTGGGAACATTTAACAGAAATATGCAGATTGTGTGGCAGTTCTAGGGGAAACAACTAAGGAATATAATTGAGTTGGATCCCCAGAGGGTATGGACATTGAGGCTATTTGCTGGCCATATGTTAATGAGTATTTTTTTAAATCTGGAGGCAGTTAGTGATTATATGTGTATTGCAAATTTAGATTAGTCTTTCTGCTAGAAAAACAGATGAAAGCCCTTGAGGCAAGGAGAAATAGGTATCAAAGACAGGACTCCTCAAACCGACTGATTATTACTCACTTCTACATGATCTAGCATGGTTATGGGAACACATAATAAAGTGAGAAGCAAACCTGGAACAAATCTCTTGTGTTGTAGATACCCTATATCAGACTTTGAGGCAGAGATGGTGTTTCCATCATTTCTTCCATTTGAAAGTCTTGACTGTCGAAGATTTAAAAAAGGACAAGATGTGAATAGCGGGTGGTATAGAAAATATCAAAGAGATTAGTTGGATGAAGAAATATATATTTTTAATGCTGATAGAAATTCTGATTGCCAATCAGCTTTCTAGCAGAGCTTCAAGCCAGTGGTGTTGTAAGAGGTACCATGGTAAAGAGGAAAAATCCTTTTCGTGTTGGATTTAGTACCTGGATTCGGATTCTGGCTCCAATATTTAGCAGTTGTATGTACCTGGAAAAGTCCCTTAATGTCTCTTTCCTCATGGCTAAACAGGGATAATTTACTTATATTATACTTATATAATATAATATATACTTATATATTAGTATATATTATATACTAATATAATATAATATATACTTATATAATAATACTTATATTACCTAGTTCACAGGACAGAGTAAAAGCACTGAGTATGGAGTCAGGAGGACCTGAATTAAAATCTGGTCTCAGACACTTACAAGCTGCATGACCCTGGGCAAGTCACTTAACTTTTGTTTGCCTCAGTTTCTCCAACTGTAAAATAGGGACAAAAATAACACCTATCTCATAGGATGTTGTGAGAACCAAATGAACTTGTAAAGTGCTCAACACAGTGACGGGCACATAGTGGGCACTTAATGAATGTTTGTTGATTGACCCCAAACTCTCTTCACCTCTGACTCTTCGGAATTCATGACTGCATTCAGAACTCAGGGCAAGAGTTACTTTTTTTTTTTTTGAAGGCCATTCTTGATGTTTCCCATAATCAGTACACTCTCCTCTCTTTAGATTGCTCATCATTTATATTAAATGTAATTTTTGTTTACTTAGTTGTGTGTATTTATTTAGCTTCAGGTAGAATGTAAGTTCCTTGATGGTAGAGACTGTTTCATTTTTGTCTTTTAATTGGTTAGCCCAGTACTGTGCACTTAATAAATGTTTATCAAATTGTATTGGATTTTTAAAATTCTGCAGGATGATTGTGCAGGACTTCAGACCAGGAGCTTCTCCATCTCTGAATTGCACAGAAGTTAAACTAACCCCTTGGGACAGTTTGTGTGTCCTCCTTGGAGTCAGCGTCTTTGGCACTGTGTGCCATTTTTTTGCATTCTAGAGAAAGGGAAAACCCTGGGGTAGAGACTTGATAACCTATGTTTCTGTGAATGTGGTTGGAAAGAATCAGTGTCATGGTCAGGTTGTGAATGGTGATGTCCTCTGATGAGGACTTGCCTGACTACATTAATTAGCCTATTATCTGAGAGTGTTTGAAACTCTGACTCTCTTTGTCTCTACCATTAAGGAAGAATACCTGGGGAAGAAGACAGTCTTCTTTTCATTTATTACAAAAGTGGTACAAAGGCAGTATATTCCCAAAAGGATGTAACGTTCTTGATAGAAGGAACTGTTCCATTTTTTTTGGTCTTTGTATCCTCAATGTATCTTACAGTGTCTAGGATGTGAATGTTTTTTGTTTGATTGACTGATCAAATTATAGTATTAATGGGGGAACAGACTTTGACAATCCAGAAATCTGCTGAAAATCTAAAAAGAGGTCATTTGGTAAATTCTTGACTTGACTTGCTTTGCTAACAAATTTACAATTTGAAAAGAAGAGGAAGCAACTAGAGCCTGTTGTTCTGGACTTAAGGCTGATAAGTGAGAAAAAACTGGTTGATGGTGTAGAAGTGACAGGAATCCTGGGTGAAAGTGACCAAAGCAGCTTGGCCTTCATAATCATGACAAAAATCAGACACAAACTTCAGATTTTCAGAAATCAGCTTTTTCAAATAAAAAAGAAAAGATAGGTATATATACATACATTTATGACATATGTACATATATGATACTATGTAGAGTATATTATTATTTTTATAGAAACATGGATTCACAGAATGCTCAAGATGCAAAGGGTCTTAGACATCACCTTTTGAATTCAATTAAGGAGATATTACAAATGAGGAAACTGAAGCCAAAAAAAGTGATAAGATTTGTTCAATAGTAGAGTAAGTAAATAGTAGAGTAAGAACTTGAATCCTGAATTGTCTTAATCTTTAGGTTCCAAGTCTAGTTTTTTCCATGTACTATGCTTCTTCAGAAGAGATAAACAAATAACAAAAAAGGGGGTGACATCTAATGATAACAATATTGATGAATAAGGAAACTGAGATTCAAAAAAAAGGAAGAGGTGTTCAGTATGGAAGGAGGGATGAGTACCTCAATATTTCAGGGAGCCATGATTTCATAAACTCTCAAATCTTAGTAAGTAGTTGTCACAAATGGCTATTGCACAATAAACAACCGCCCCCCCAAAACCCCTAGGTTTTTCCACCTTCGAAGGATCCTCCAGAAGTTGCGTTTCTCAGGAAAAGTCTTTAATAACCTAAGGTCACCTCTGGGATCTGTTGAGGTAAGACTTTTGTTCAGGTGACCTGCAGCTCACAAAGGTCATGTCAGAAGAGAGAATGATAGTCAAGGACAATAAAAAATAAAGGCATAAACACTAAAAAAAGAATGTTTGTGAGAAAGTTAAGACCCATGAAAAAAGGAAAAAGATGTGACAAAGGCTAATTATTTACCTGCAGATTATCCTGATGCTGTGCAATCAACTTAAGGGATGATGTCTGGGATAGGGGGGTCTTCAGGGGTTTATTTACCTCAGGATCTTGTGGGTTGATACCAGACTTGTGTCCCCCTTTTCCCTCACAATACAATCAACAGAGGGGATCCCATCTGGAAAACATGTTTTCCAGCTTCTAATTAGAACCTTTTTTTCTTTTGAACTCCCCTTGCCCTATGGCTAATACATTCTTAAATATTTCTTTAATCTTTTTGATTGAGAACTGCTTTGCCAAAAGTGTGTCTGTGCCTTCTGGAATCTCTTCCACTTCTAGAGATAACAAATTCTTGTCACAGATTCTTTCCTCTCAAATTCTTTACATTTTCTGGACTCAATGAAATCTAGTTTTTCCCTGAGGATACCATAACCTCTGTCACTCTCTCCACTGCTCTCCTGTCATACCTCTGGACATATAGGGTCAAGAGAAAGAATTACCTTTGATCTCACCTTCTTTGAATATAGCTCGGGAACTCCTCCTTTGAACTTCTCAATATCAATTTACCATATCACCCTATTTTTATTTCTCTCCTTTGTCCGTACATTAAGTACTTGATGAATATTGACATCTGTATTCATAATCACAAAACTTTGAAACTCTGGCTTTTCATCAACTTCTTTAGCTTCCAAGACTTCTGTGTCTACTTTCTCAGTGCTCATAGGGGCCATAGAACAATAAGATTAAGAGCTGGAAGGGAACTTAGAAGTCATTGAGACCAATCTTTTCACTTTACAGAATAGGAAAATGAGGCACAGAGAGGTGAAACAACATGCCCAGTATCACTTAGCTGATGTGTCTGAGGCAGGATTTGAACTGATGTCTTCCTGACTTCAAGCTTAGCACTATATCCATTATAATACCTCCACTATCACTCCAAACCTTGCCCTTCTACCTTCGCACTGACTTATTTCTCCAAAATCTGTTCTTCCTTCTATCACCAGTCCATCCAGTTTCCTGTCTTTTCTCAGAGTCTATCCGCTGTCCTCTGACTTCCTTTTCTGCCCTTCACAGTATTGACTCTGAAGTTAAACATTTAAACAAGTTACTGTTATCCATCCTTAAATCATTTTACCCCTTGCCTTTCCACTATTCATACTCTGCTAATCCTCAACCATGATTCATGCCCTATCTCTTTCTTCCCTGTTCCTGAGAATGAACTGCTGAACACTGCTGGAGGAAATTACAAAACTGTGTGGACTAGATCAACTTCAAATAAGCATCAATTTGGGTATAACTTCATCTGGGCTCTCACCACTATACATGCATCTTTTTATTTATTTTTGATTGGCTATCTTATTCTCTATAGAAGTTGCTTCAAACTTTCTCCCCTCAAGTTCCCAGTTTGATTCATCCTCCTTTCCTTCAGCATATGATTCCAACTCTGACACGGAGGATATTCCACATCTATATATTTAGCTCTATTAACTCCCCTTAAATTCAGTCCCACATTTCCAACAGCCTGATAAACATATCCACCTGGATGTTATTCCAGCACCTCAAACTCAACAAGTTTAAAACTGAACTTACAACCTTCCCCTTACTATGACCTAGCCTCCCAACTTCCCCATTACTGTTGATGTCACCATTTTTTTTGTCACTGAGGTTCATGAATTTAGAGTCATCCTTGACTCTTTCCTCCCTCTTGCTCTCCATTTCCATTCTGTTAGTTGTACCTCCACGTATTTCTTCCATCCAACTCCTAACTACTCCCATTGCCTGTACCCATATGGACTTACTACTTCTTACTTGGCCTATTATAATAGCTTCTGAAATAGTTTTCTTATTTCCAATCTCTTCCCTTCCCCATACATCCTTTGCAAATCTGTGAAAATGATTTTCCTAAGATACACATTTAACACATTGTTTAAAAAAATCTATGGCAGCTCTGCATTGGTTATACCATAAAATGCAATCTCTTTAGCTTGACAGTTGAAGGCCCTCTATACCTCCCTGTGTGCCTCTTGGAATGTTACTTACTCTCTGTGCTTCAGAATATTTCCACATTTATGAACCCTGAAATTCTCTTATCTGAGCACAGCCTATTGTCATTCTACCTCACCCTCTGTCTAGCAATACCAAACAATTCTTCATTGTCTTTTTTGTAATTTTTAAAATTTATTTTAAACTTAAATACAAAGAATAGAAAAAAAATTGCCATGTACAAAATAGAACATAAGAGAAGATTCAATATAAAACAACAAATTTCCATTTCAAGAAAGCCTATGTAATAAATACATTGTTTTCAGAGCTACTCAGCTTTTCTTTGCTTCCTTATAGGTTTTTTTTTGTTTTGTTTTGTTTTCTGTTGTGTGCTTTTTTCCTTTCCCCAACTCTTCTGCCCTAAGAAAGGCTATAATTAAGTATGGAGATCTGTCTACCTTTCTATAGATATATACAAACCTACACATACACACACACACACACACACACACACACACACACACACACACATACTCATACACATATATGTAAGACCACACTATGCTTATTTCCACTTGTTCATTTCTCTGAAGGTGATAGCATGTTCTTTCATAAGTCAAAGTCTTTGCATTTCTTTCCTAAATCAACCAGCTTATTACTTCCTACTCCACAGTAATATTCCAATCACATCCTATCTGAGAGTTTAATCTATGGAAGTTTCCCCCCAATATTCTGAATTCCTTCTATTCTTGGGCTGCATAGATTTTATTTATGCAAGAAAATTATAATTTAAAGAAACCAAAATTGTCCATTTTATTCTTAAACAATGCTCTTACCTTATAATGTAGTTTAACATCTGATACTACTGAATCTGCTTCCCTCACGTCTTTTTCCCCTGGTTTCTTTGAAGTTCCTGACCTTTTGTTCTTCCAAATGAATTTTGTTATTATTTTTTCTAACAGGTAATTTTTTATTAATTTAATTGGGATGGCATTAAATAGATTAGTGTATGTAAAATTGTCATTTAAAAATTATATTGGCTTTATCAACTCATGAACAATAAATACTACTTCAATTAGTTAGGTCTGACTTTATGTGTATAAAAAATGTTTTGTGTTTATGTTCATATAGTTCTTGTGTCTGTTTTGGCAACTATACTTTCAGAAATTTTATACTCTCTAGATATTTGGGATGGTCTAAAACAATAATGAATAATATTGCTAACACATAGTTTAGTTTCCCTATTTTTCTCTTTTGATTAAATCTATTTTAGCTTTAACTTTGTATGACATCGTGATTACTACCCCTGCTTTTTTTACATACTAAATTCTACTCCTGCTCTTTATTTTATCTTTGTGTGTACTCATTTTTATAGCATATCCTGAAGGCAACATATTGTTGAATTCAAATTTTTAATCTGGTATCTATTTCCATTTTACAGGTAAATTCATCCCATTCGTATTCTAAGCTATAATCATCTGTTGTGTGTTTTCCTCCTTCACATTTTTCCTCACTATCCCTCTCACCTTACTGTATTCCTCTTCACTTCTCTACTTTACTTCTACCTGCTACCTTGTCATCCTATTCCTTAACCTACCCACCC
>CM053771.1:168386364-168427239 GCA_028658325.1 Potorous gilbertii | reverse complement strand
CAAGTGGGGAGAAAATTTGGAACCCAAAATTTTGTGAAAATAAATGTAAAATAAATAAATTTTTAAAAAGAGTTCCTCCCTTATCCTCTCCTCCAACCCTAGCCCCTTACTCTCTTATTTCTTTCTGAATTTAGAACACCTTTTTTACCCTTCTAAGATATATTTATATATGTATGTATGTATATATGTACACATATGTATATATATGTATGTGTATATGTACACATATGTATGTATATATAGTATATATGTGTGTGTATATATATATATATATATATATATATATATATATATATATATATATATATATATTTGTATATATACAGTTTCCTCTGTAACCTGTTCCTGATGAAAGTAAGGTTCCAGTACCATCTGTCCCTTCCCCCACCAGCTTCTTCTGCAGCAAATTTTCCTTTGAGGTCTCATTTGTATGAGCTAGTTACTTCTTTTTATCTCTCCCTAGACAGTTTTCTTTTGTTAGATTCACCCAATCATACTCAGTTCAGCTCAAGTCTTTTTTCCAAGCTCCACAAATAATGATGACAATCATTGACTACTGCTAACATTTTCACACAGCAAGAAATAAACAATTTAACCTTATTGAGTCTCTTATGATTGGTCTTTAACGCTTACCTTATATTTCTCCTAGATATTACATGGAAAATTTTCCTTTAAATTCTATTGTTTTTGTCACCAAAAATCTGAAAGTTTTTTCAATTTGTTAAATGTTCATTTTTTAAAAAATTAGAATTATACTTAACCTTGCTGGGTAAGTTACCTTGCTCCTAACCCCAGCTCTTTTGTTCTACAAAGTATAGTATTCCAAGACCTGTGGTTCTTTAACATAGTAGCTGCTAGGTTTTGTGTAATCCTCATTACAGCTCCATGCTATTTAATTTTTTTCTTGTTATTTCCAATATTTTCTCTTTAACCTTAGAGCTTTGAAACTTGACTCTGACATTCATGTAAGTTTTCCTCCTGAGATCTCTTTCATGTGATGACTGGTAGATTTTTTTCTATTTCTGCTTTGCTTTCTTGTTCTAGGATATCAAGGCAAGTTTTCTTGATACTTTCTTGTAATATTCTATCAAGATTCTTTTTTTACTGTAATTTTCAGGTATTTTGACTATTCTTTTATTATTTTTCCTTGATCTGTTCTCTAGATCAGTTATTTTTCTTATAAGATGTTTCATATTCTTTTCTATTTTTAAATTTTTAAAATTACTTTTGGATGTCTTAGGACATCCTTAGCTTCCCTTTGTCCAACTCTAGCTTTCAAGAAATTATTTTCTTCCCTAAGTTTTTGATTCTCTATTTCAAGTTGGTTGACTTTCTGTTCTTGATTTTCTTGTATTGCTCTTATTTTTTTCCTCTAATTATTTCCTTATTCTCTCTTATTTAATTTTTAAACTCCTTTTACGTTCTTTCAAGAACTCTTTTGTACTTGGGACCATTTTATGTTTTTCACCAAAAAACAAGTATTTTTTTAAGCTTCATCTTCTTCCTCTCTATTCCCATAGTAGCTATCCATGGTTGGGTTGTTTTTCCTTTGCTTCCTCATTCTTATTTTTTTGTATTATTTTTTATCAGCTATTAATAGAATCAAGTTCTGCTCCACAGGTATAGGAAATGATGCTCCAGATCCTTCTTAATGTTATTTTCTAATGCTTGGCCCAGGGCTCATTCTTAGACTCTCCATTCTTAAGCCATAGTTAGGGCACCCAAACATGCTTTCTCACAAATGATCTTGCTCCTTCTGGTCCCCTCAGGTGGCTACAAACTACAGTTGTGCTCTCTGTCATGGAACTGAATCCCAGGATTCTGCTGTCCTGCAAGTGCCCACAGACAACAAGGTCTCTGCTCCTCTGTTACTGCACTCACCAGGCTTGTGCTAGCTCCTTCTTCTTAGTGGCTTTCTGGTCAGCACATCTGTGCTTGGCTTCCCTTGACAATGCTTTCCCTTGTCTCCTAATCAACCCTCAGCCAAACACTGTATGGGAGATGAAAGTTTCTAAGGCTGATGCTATCTTGCAATCCCAGTTGCCCCCAGGGCTTGTTGTTAGTGCTTCCACAGAGTTTGCCTGGAGGTATTTGCACTTTACTCAGGCAAAACCTCCGCTGCTGGACCTCAGGTCTTTCCTGGGGGCCTTTTCAAGTTGTCTTAGGAGAACACCTGCTTGATCCTGACCTGTACCCTTCTGCAGCTTTACATTCCCTCTGAAGTGATGTTCTATCTTTTGTTACTTTTTGTGGAGGACCTTTGGAGAGCCCCAAATTTTCTGACCTGCTTCTCCATCTTCCCAGAATCCTCTCTCAGTTCTTCATTCTTTACTGTGACCTTCCATCCCTCTACCCCTCAGTTTTTTTCTAATGTTATACTCTTTTCCCTTTCTCATCTCTATGTTTCCCTTTTCTCTTGAATTCCTTGCTTGTTTTCTTTATTGCTAATCTTGCTCTACCAACTTTTGGGCTTTATTCCCACAGGGCTGAATAAAATCTTGAAACCATGCTTACTGGGCCCATTACAAATTTATATTATATAATCTCAACTAGACTTCCACTGCAGCAGGACAAACATTTTTCACCTTCCTAATCAATTCATTATTCCATTCAACATAGCGGCTCTTCCAAACGTTTTCCTTTTTTTTCCTCAAATATGAATTCCCCTCCTTCTACTCTTTCAGCTGAAAATCTTATTTCATATTTCGCTGAAAAATTGAGGCCATTCACCGAGCATTTCCCTTTCCTCTTTCCTCATCTCACGTCACTCAGAGGCCTGCCTCTGTCTCTTTTACTCGTGTCTCACATGAAGAGGTGGCTCTTCTCCTTGCCAGAGGATACTTCTCTTTATGCACAAATGATCACATTCCATCTCATCTTTTCTAGCAGACTGCTGCTGCAATCTGTCCCATACGCTCACATTTTCAGTCTCTCGAGCTATATGTTGCTTTCCTGCTACCTGCAGATATGCCCATACCTTCCCCATTCTAAGAAACAAAATAGAAAAAAAATTTTCAAAAAATTAAAACCAAAATCCTTCCCCACAAATCTCTAGCCATCACTTGATTTATTAATTACATTAGCTATTGTCCCATATCTCTATTCTCTTTTCTGCCTAAATTACTTAAGAAAAGCATCTATTTGATGCCCCCTTCTACAAGAAACCTTTTTCTGATCCCCTTTAATGTTACTTCCTTCCTACTTGACTAGTCACAATTTATTCTGTATATATCTTGTTTGTTACAAAGTTATTTGCATGTTGTCTCCTACTTTAGACTGTAAACTCTTTGAGAGCAGGGATTGTCTTAGGCATTTCTTTGTATCCCTAGTGCTTAGTTCCATGCGTGGCACATAAGGTGCTTAATAAACACTTGTTGATTTGACTTTACACAGTTTCCATCACTATTCATGATCCCATTTTAGGGTTTTCTTGGCAAAGAGATAGAGTGGTTTGCCATTTCCTTTTCCAGTTCATTTGACAGATGAGGATAAACAGGGGTAAGTGACTTACTCAGGGTCACACAGCTAGTAAGTGTCTGAGGTTGGATTTGAACTCATATCTTCCTCATTTCTGGTCCACCACTCTCTCCACTGAGTCATTTAGCTTTCCTAAAGATAGAAGTAGCTAAAAAAAATGGACTGGAAGCCAAAGATGAAGTCTGAATCAGAAATATGTCATGCCAGAGTATGAGGGATAGGCAAAGAAATATATCTTAAGATCATACTGAAAACTCAGAATATAAAAGAGCAAGTAAGTCTCAGTCTTCTTAATAAGTTTGGGATAGTTTGCTACACTTGGAGTCTTACACTCATTAGAAGTTAGGTTTTGTCTTCTACCTTTCCCTAAATTAGCTTCAGTAGCACCACTTCCTGCTGCAACTAGTATCATTAAATTAGGAGAAAATGGCCATCTCTGTATGCTCTCCAGCTTGTCAGTGTCTTTCTTAAAACTACAAGATATAGTTGAAAGCAGACTCCAATGATATTATATTCAGAGTGCTTTAATTTTCTTAAAGCAACCTACAAGTATGTTAGCTGTTTTAACTGCTCTAATATGCTTTTGACAAGCTCTAATGTTTGTGCTGGAAAGGCTTGGAGTACAATCTTGGAAACAGAATGTATGCTTTCTGAGGAGCATCCCAACTAAATATAGAGAAGTTCGTCACAACTAAGCAAGACATGAGACAAAGGAAGTACAAAAGAGCCTTCAGTCCTATGTAGCTTGCATCCATTTCTACAGAGAGTATAACAAAATGAGAGAAATGGGGGCAAAGTTTACAAAGAATAAGATAGTTTTGGGATGTCTATAAAATTACTCTAACTGTGAGAGCCAATATTCAGTCATCAGCAAATCATGTCAATTTTGACATTTTTGTTTTAAATTAAACCAAGGTATAAAAGGAAGTTGAAGCTAAATGGAAAGATGTCTCATAGGTTCAATCAGTGAAGTAAAGAAAGGATAAAATAGGAGGATTATAGATCTAGAATTGAAAGTTGTTTAAGTTGACTTTATGATGCATTGAGAAGCAACAAGAAACGTAACTTCAGGGAACATTTAGTCATCTTGTATGGCTGTGTTTATAAGTATTTGCCAAAAAAAAAAATTGAGCATGAAAATAATTGCAACTTTTGTGTCAACATCTTTAATAAAGAGGTAGATAAATCCTATGAATAACCTGGTAAAACCTACCAGATTCAATCAACATATACTTTGGTGTAAAGATAGATACAGTTGAGGATGCTGAAGACTATAACTTTGTAGATTGCAAAGACATCTCATGTTTATACATCATGAATATTTTCTTTCAGATAAGAATGCCAGACATCTCAAATGCTGAATAATATCACAAGAAATAGAATTGATTATATTTAAACAGACAGGAAATGTCTTGTAATTGAAATTGATGGAGGAGTCATTTCTGAATCAGAATACTGAACAATTAGAACAAAGATAAAAATTAATATATAATTAGATGAAAGAAAAAAGCAGGGAAAAGATGTGGCATGCAATTAAAACAATTCAACCTGACCAGTTTAAACAAGTTTATTGATGCTGAAAAATGGGAAACAGATGGAAGAGAGGATATCAATACTGATTATACCAACTCCCCACAGAAATTTAATGAATAGAAATCAATTGTTACAAGGAGGAGAACAAAGGTGTCTAAAAACTACCTCAGTCAGCAAATTCTTGACATACTGGCCAAACAGAGAGGTTGCAGTCAAGGGAAGGCTGCTTTACAGTATAAACTAATTTTTAAAATCTTATTGAGAAGGATGGTTAGTCAGTCAACACAAGCATTTATTAAGGGAGATTATGAACAGTGTCAATAAAACAGGGAAAAGCAGCGTAGGAAGAAACAATTTAAAGAAAATTTGGTAAGAGATCCAACTAATTCAAGGGCATTCAAGGATGAAACTGGAAGGACAACAAGCAGATAAAAGAATGAAAGATCTGAAAAGACTTCCTAGCAGAATTTTGGCGCCATTCAAGACACTGGATCCACCATTTGTGAACTCCAACAATATAGTCCTATGTATTTTCATGGAAGAAGTGGAAATCCCACTGAAGAAAATAAAAATGGTAAAAACAGATGACTCAGCCTAAGTAAATATAGAGGCTACCCATTCCAGAAACAATACAATTTTGAGGGTGATCAGGGTTCAATTCTCAAGGTATCTAAAGGACAGAAAACTGTAAAAAGTTTAGAAAATATCAGAATTTTATTAACCTAAAATTAATAACTGAGAACATCATCCATAACTATCATTTTATGTTTTCCTTTGAGTAAACTATACTCACCCTTAATGAGAGTATTAGAAAGGAACAAGTAGATATTTTGTGAGTGTTAGTCCAAGGTTATATGCCACAATTTACTCTCACCCAATTGGCTGAGAAACAAAGATAATACAAGATATTACTGTGCTTACTTTTCACTGATTATTTTAAAAAAGCATTTCATTCAATAGAACAGGTCACCACCCTGAAGACTATCCTATACAAGGTCCTCTCATACCTAAGTAAAAAACACTTATGAGATACCTTGGAGGATAAAACAAAATAAATAACCTTGATAAATGATCTCTGATTATTAACATCAAAGAACAAAATAGGCATATGTGTACTTGTCAAAAGAGTTCACTACTATCATAGAGGTGATCCAGTGCAAACATTCAAGTGTAAGTGCCGTAGATGGTTAGGTACTCCAGATGCTCCTTTTTTGTAAATGACATTGTCCTCATTGCAATGTCACAGAGGCTGCCAAATAATATCCGTAGTGATTCAGAAAAGTTTGGCCTTATTATCCATTTAGGAAAAACGAAGCCTATGCGTATTGACCAAATTATTTTTATCTGAATGGACAACATGTAGAACACATCTATCAGCATGTGTGTCTTTGGCAAATGCTACAAATGGACAAATAAGTAGATATTTGCAAAGTTCTTTTAATTACTCTGAGTTGACCTTGGAAATAAAGGCTCATCGTTTTAAAAAAATAATTAAAGAAGTAATGCTGATTTTGACAAATAGCAACAAAGGAACATTTCCATATACAAAGAAGATAAGAAAAGGATTGTATATGAACTTGTGAATCTTACTATTATAGTTTTTTTTTAATATACTAAATTTAACATATTAGTTCTAAAAGCTGTCCTGTTTGCTTCCCACTGAACCTCCTGTTCTGGGTATTTATAAAAAAAAATGCTTCATTAGCAAATGTACTTTTAAAAATGCAATATTGGAATTAATTGTTCTTTGAGTATTTGATAAAATCCATTTGTAAATCCATCTGTTCCTGGATTTTTTTTTTTACCTCAGGGAGATCATTTATGAATTAAAAATTTTATTTTTCTGAGGTTGTTATTTAAATAATTATTTTCTTATTCTGCTAATCTGGATATTTTATATTTTTGCAAACATCTCTAAATTTCACTTGAGCTACCAACTTTTTTGGCATATAAATAGGAAAATAAATTTTAATAACTTCTTTTATTTCCTTTTCACTTGTTAAACATTTTAAAATTCATATACATCTTCTCAGTTTCTCTCTAGGAAACCATACCCCTCGCAATTTCTTACAGTTTAATAACTTTGGGGGAATAATTCCAAATTACTTTCCAGAATGTCTAGAGCAGTTCACAGTTCCAATAGTGCATTAATGTATTCTTTCCCTGCCCTCACTCTATCCAACATTTGTTATTTTTCATTTTTCCATTAACATTCCTAATCTTATGAGATGGAGAGTGTGGGCTTGGTGGATATGTAGTTTCAATGTGTATTTTCATATGGCTATTGTTACTCTGTATTTAATCCTTTGAAAAATGCCTGTTCTCATCCTTTGGTGATTTATTAATTGGGGCATGGTTAAATCAGTGTTTTTGTGTATTTTAAAAATAAGGTTTTTATCAAAGGAACTTGTTACAGAGATATTTCTCCCATTTACTTGTTTCTCTTCTAATTTTAACTGTATTGGTTTTGTTTGTGCAAAACCTTTTACGCTTTATGTAATCAAAATTTTTACCTTCTATAATCTCTACCTCCTCTTTGGTAATGAAATACTCCCCTATCCATAGAACTGACAGATAATTTCTTTCTTGTTCCTCTAATTTATTTTTGATGTAATCTTTTTGTCTAAGTCATGTACCCATTTGGATTTGTCCTGGTATATAGTGTGAGGTGTTGATATATCCTGAATTTATATCAGACTACTTTCCAGTTTCCTTGACAGTTTCTGTTATGTAGTGACTTCTTGCCCAGTTGCTGGTGTCTTCGAATTTATTCACATCCCTAGGCTACTGCACTTGTTTGCCTCTGTCTGTTGTGGACCCAATCTGTTCCACTGACCAACCTCTATTTCTTAACCAGTGCTAAAATGTTTTGAGTATAGTTTGTTGTTCAGCTGTGTCTGACTTTATGACCCCATAACTTAATGAATAGAGCACTGGACTGGGCATCAAGGAGACCTAAGTTCAAATACAGTTTCAGATACTTTCTAGTTATGTGTCTTCAGTCAAGTCACTTGATCTCTATCTGCCTTAATCCTTTGGAGAAGGAAATGGCAAACTGCTTCAGTATCTTTGCCAAGAAAACTCCATGAATGGTAAGGTCCATGGGGGTCATGAAGACTCAGATATGAGTGAATGACTAAACAACAGTATAATATGGCATCTAGGCTCCCTTTCTCCCTACTTTTTTCATTATTTCCTTTGAAATTCTTGACTTTTTCTCCCTTCAGACAAGTTTCTTTTTTTTCTAGTTATAGTAAGTAATCCTTTAGTAAGTTTGGTTGGTATGTTACTGAAAAAATAAATCTACATATGTAGTTTTGTCATTTGTATTTTATTAGTTTGAAGCAACTAACATGAGCAACTAATGTTTCTCCAAATATTTAGATTTATATTTATTTGTATAAAAAGTATTTTGTAGTTGTATTAATATATTATCTCTACTGATATATTAAACTCTTATTTTTGTGTGTGTTCTGTTAAGTAGACTCCCATGTATTTTCAACTTCCTATACTGTCAAACTTTCTGTAGTTATTTAAATGGAATTTCTCTTTCTCTCTCTTCTTATTGGTAATATACAGAAATGCTGATGATTTGTGTGAGTTTATTTTATATCCTGGAATTTTATTGAAGTAAATAGTTTTAATTAATTTTTAGTTGACTCTAGGTTTTTTAAGACAGTGGTGTCAAACTCAAATAGAAATGTCGTTGCATCATTTCAGTTGTGTCCAACTCTTCATAACCCTATTTGAGATGTTCTTGGAAAAGTTATTGGAGTAATTTGCCATTTCCTTCTAGCTCCTTTTATAGGTAGGGAACTGAGGCAAATGGGGTTAGGTGGCTTGCTCAAGATCACATAGCTAGTAAATATTAGAGGTTGGATGTGAACTCAGGAAGATGAGTCTTCTTGACTTCAGGCCCAGCACCTTATCCACTGAGCCACCTAACTGTTCCTCAAATAGAAATAAAGACCATTATATAAAGAGTCCTGTGATCTGTATATTGACTTGGAAAATCACAGTACCTGTGTCCTGTTATATTTAAAATAAAAAAAATATATTTTAATTTGGTTCAGGTTGCATTCAGGAATATTATAGTTTGTTTCCTCTTTGTCTATATTTCTTCTCTTAGTTCCTTCTTGTTTTGTTAGGTTATATAGCCATAAAATTATGTAACCATAATAGCTCTTTATTTTGGGATACCTTTTTTTGTTTACTCATTTTTCCAATCTGCTTCCTAACTTCAGACTTAATGTGAAGGTTGTGCTCTGCACTCTTCTCCAAGGAATGTCTGAGATGATCTTGCGTTCTCTGTTCTTCTACTTTCATAGTATCTTGAGAGTTCTATTATTCTGTGATCTCAGGGACAGTTCAGGCTGGGAACCTAGAAAGCTTTTAGTACTCTCAAAGGGGTGCGATTAAGGATAAAATATGATCACTACTTCAGGGACATGAGCTTTATAAGGTCTTGACCTTAGTTTGAATTTGAGTAATGGACCTGTGAACTTTCCTTGGGCTGAAGTTTCAGTACACTGGACTGGATTTAGTCACTCTCAGTATTTGCTAAGCTTTACACGTTCAGAGTGATAAAGTTGTAGGCTTTACTTTGATGTGGGACTCCTGTCCTTGCCTTTTTTTTTTTCTGCTGCAAGCTTCAGACTGGACTTGGCGCTAGAACTGAGACCCCACTCTACTCTTGGGATCAAAGTCACAGTTTCTGTTTGCTACTGAACTATATCATGTTCACTACACAGTCTAGGGTTTATGGCCCCTCCTTATCCTGGATTGTCATCCCTGGAGACAGATCCCCTTTTCAATATGCCTTGATCTGTGACCTAGAACTAGGTTACAAGTAATGGAGCTGCCAGTTGGCAGCAGTCTGGAACCTTTTATTTAGCTGTGGTATATATATATTTCTTTGGTTCTCTTACAGCCACTGTGTTGGAATGCTCTTTGGAACTATGCCTGGATGGACCCTGCCCCCAATGTCTACAGATCTATCTAGCTGGAAAAGTGACTGCGATTTTTTTCTTCTTGGATTTCCCAATCAGGTCTTAATCTGGTACATTTTCTACATCTTTGGGGAAGAGTTGTCGGGGAGATTTCAGCTATATTCTTCCTGCTTTGTTACCTCATCTTCTATTTTTTAAAAATTTTATTTTTATGTTTATATTTGTATTTTATTAGTTGCTTTTCAAATTTAGTCTTGTCTTATTTAGTTGCATTCCCAGTTCATTGAATTACTTCCTTTTCTCTGTGAAGAGAATGTGAAAATGTTTAGGCAAAACATTTGTGAATGTTTGGTGAAAATATTTAGGATTAATAAGCGTTTTACGCAACAACTATTTTGACTGCATCTTAGATACATCTTCTGCTTCATTTTCCTTTGATCCACCAAATCTTTTGACTTAAATTATTTAATCTTCTTTTAACTTTAAATTTTTTTTTTAAAGACCTCTTATTGACAATAATTTCTATTGCATTTTGGTTCATAAAGGATGTGTTAGATATTTCTGTTTTTCTGAATTTATTTGTGAGATTTTAATACCTTGCATGTGGTCAAGTTTTGTAAAGATTTCATATATTTACACACATATATTCCTTTCTATTTCCATCCAATAATCTTCATCGAGCTATCATATTTAATTTTTTCTAAAGTTCTGTTAAGGTTCTTAACTTTTCATGTTTTTCCTTTATTAGATTCATCTGTGTCTAAAGGGAAGTGAAAAGGAATAAACATTTATTAAATATCTACTATGTGACAAATCCTGTACTAAGTGTTCAACAAATATTATCTCATTTTATCTTCACAAAAATCCTGTGACATAATCCTCATTTTACAATTGAGGAAAATGAGACAGACAGAGGTTAAGTGACTTCCCCAAGGTCATACAACAAATAAGTGTCTAAGGCTGGATTTGAACTCAAATCATCCTGAGTACAAACCCACTGCCTTATTCATTATAATCATCTAGCTACCTGTGTCTGAGAGGTTTTACACTAAGGTCCCCCACTCTTACAGCTTTTCTGTTTCTCCCTGTAATTCAATTAAGCTTTTCTTTAAATATTTATATGATATTCCATTGGGTGTATATATATCAAGTTTTAATACTATTTAATTGTCTATAGTGCATTTAAGCATAAGTTTTAAGCATAGTTTTGTTCATCACTTAATCATTTCTATTTTCTTATTGACTTCTCTCAGATGATTATTCTTCCCCCCACCTTTTAAGTTCCTTTCAAGTACAATATATTTTACTCCATCCTCAGCCCTTTATTTTAATTCTGTGTGAATCTTTGTCTCTTGCAAACAACACATTGTTGGATAATGCTTTCTAATTCATTCTACTACTTTCTTCCATTTTATGGGTGAGTCCATCCCATTTATATTTATACTTGTAAATGTAAATATCTATCATAGACTCTTTTAGTTTTCTTCTTTTCCTTCTTATCCTGCCCTACATACCCAGAAAAAGTTGGTGAAAATGAAGAAAAGTGATTACTAGCTATTTTTAATTGAAGCAATTTGCTTCCTTTTGAGTGCCTACCCTATCTTCTCTTTGCCTAGACTTGGAACACTGATTCTTAAACTTTATTCCTTTACTTCTAATACCACCTCTCTCTCTCTCCCTTTGATCCAACCTTCCAAGTTACAGGATTCTTTTTTTTGCTTATGACAATTCCCTTCTTGATTCTAACATAATTCTCAAGTCCCTCTCTCCTTTTCCCATGCCTGTCTTTCTCCCTGTTGAGTTGACTATTTCATGAGTTTAATATCAAAACTTTTATTTATATTGTTCTCTGCTTCATATGGAATAAAATTAATGTAATGCCAACTCTTTCAAATCTGTTATCCCTCTCTCTATATATTCTATCCCAATAAGAGAATAGTAAGTTTTATTCTAGTGCCTGGAAAGGTAGGGAGGATCTTGGTTATAAAGGGCTTTGAACACCAAGCAGGATTTTGCATTTGGTCTTGGAGGTGATAGGGAACTACTGGAATTTATTTAGTATGGAGATTATATGGCTGACCCTATACTTGACAAGTGAAAAGGCTTTTATTAAGCTTTTGCTATATGCCATGTGCTATATTAAGTGCTGAGGATGCAAATAAAAGCAAAAAGAACAATTCCTGAACTCAAGGAGTTTATGTTCTGATAGGAGAAGGCAGCATATAAAAAGAGGAGTTGAGAAGAAGAACTTGGAGCTGTAGTTGTTAAAGCATTGCCAATGAGCTTTGAGGAATTATGACAAACAAGGAATGTACTGCAGCACTGGGACTGAACCTTTAGAGTCATAATATTCAAAAAGGAGAAGGAGGTGAGTGTCAAATCATAGGACAAAAGGTGGTAAAATTCTAGATGGATTATTAGGGAATGGTTTATGAATGGTTACTAAGAGGATAGAATAGGTAATTTCTAAGAACTAAGATGGCTTTATTAAAATTTAATCATACTAGAAAATCTCTTTTCCTTTTTTGATGGATTTATTAGACTATAGATGAGATATAGATAGTATACCTGAGACTCAGCAGAAAGTTGTGGTTGGAGCCCTAGACTTGCAGCTGAGAGTCCTTGGTTCATATCCTCCTTCGTATATTTGCTGTATGATCATGGGCAAGTTCTTTAATCTCTCAGAGCTCCAGTTTCTTCATCTATAAAATGGGGCTAATACCCCATACCTGTACAACTTACATACTAAAACTCTTATGAAGAAAGCAATTGGCAAATTTTAAAGTTATGTAAATGTTATTTATTTTTAATTGGGCCTCAGCGGTTGATGAAGTGGTTGGATTAGATGACCTTTAGGTCCCTGCCAGTTCTAGATCTATGATTCTACTTAACAATGTCTCTCAAAATATCTCTGTGAAATCAGTGTAAAGATGAGGATAGGAATAATAATATAATTGGATGGGTTTTGAACTGATTAATTAACTGAATTCAAAGACTGTTCATTAATGGGCTGGAGGAGGTCTCTATTCAAGTGTCATAGACCTTTCTCTTTGTTTGGTTCAACATATTTATCAGTGACTCAGAAGAAGCTATAAATGACATGCTATTCAAATTGATGAGTCATAGAAATCTATATTAGAGATCTTCTCTATAGATGAGATATAGATAGTATACCTGAGACTGTTCTCTTACGTATATGGAAATACCCATCTTATTTAGTATTTTAAATATTCAGAATAAAAATTGATTTAAAAAAGATTCTGACAGGTTGGAATGGTTGACTGAGGCTGAGAAGATGGAATTAGACAAAAACAAAAGTAAAGCCCTATATTTGGGTTAAAAAAAAATCAACTCTACAAGTTTAGGATGGGGGAGATGTGGCTAGAAAGTAAGGCTTGTGAGGAAAACGAACAAATAAACAAATTCCAAGTTAACGTGTTCCTCTAATACTGTAAGGCAGAACACTCCCTAGTGAGATTAAAACTTAATTGGAAAAAACAGATTAAAATGTAATTGAGGAACTTTTAACAAAAGAAATAAAAATACAATAGAATTTACATAATGTTAATATAACATAATGTAGTTTTCTAAGTCAATATTCAGCCCATGTGTGGATTAGTGGCTTTCCATTCCTATTGAATTGGGTACAGCTCCTCTAAGGGAGCTGAGATTTTTCCTATAAAATGAGGGATTTGGACTAGATGGCTTCTCATGGTCCTTCTAGGTTTAGGTCTACAATTCGATAATGGGGATTCCCTGAAATTGTGTGCAGTATAACCCACACATGACTTTTCATTCTGTGAACTCTCATTGATGATCTCCCAACCCCGCTTTATTCCATTGTCTGAAAAGGAGGTGTCATTCTCCTTACCGTGGTCAACTTTTTAATTTGTGCTCTTGATTCTTCTCTCTTCCCTCTCCTCTAAGATATTTATCTTTCAATCATTGCCTGTTTTTTCTCCATCTTCATTCTGTCTTTATCTACTGAGTCTTACCCTGGTGCCCACAGACATGTATAGAGTTCCTCATCCTTAAAACAAACAAAACCCCCCAAACTTCATTGCATTCACTGCCTTTTGCTAACAAATTTCCAGAAAGAATTATCTACAATTTGTGCCTCTACTCTCAACCCTTGCCATCTTACTTCTGGTTTCAGCATGCTACTGCTTCTGCTTTCTCAAAGGTTTTCCATGATATATTAATTGCTAAACCTGATTGACTTTTTTCTGTCTGCATTCTCCATGACCTCTCTATAACTTTTTACTCTGTCATGTTCACATGATTTTGATGCATTTTCTTTAATTCCTCATCATGAAATCATACTTCTATATATTTAGTCTCATACTCAAAACTACGTGCTGATATCATATGGATGTCTGGATTGTCAACAATGCAAACTCAGCATGTCTGCAAATGAACTTATCTTCATACTTCCCAACCCCAAACCTGTTCCTTCTCGAAACATTTTTATTTTAGTTGAGGCAATTTGGTCCTTTCAGTTTCCCAGATCGACAACTTTGGAGTCATTCTTCCATGATTTTCTCTTTATCTTCCTCATATTCAATTACTTGCCTAGTCTTTTTCCTTAACTTCATTATAATCTCTCAAATTTGCCTTCTCTCTATTCCTTATCACTTAGACTATTGTTTTTAGAAATATGTTTTTATTGATATCTTTTTTTTAAATCACCAGAATTTCTTCCAGTATCTTGTCCTTGCCCTCCCAGAGAAGCTGGTAGGAGGGTCTTGCTACTATATAACCAATAGCATTTTTTAAAGAAAAAAAGAAATAAAGAAAAAGAAGAGGAAGAAAATCAGCGAAACTGATGAACACCTTGAAAAAGTGTGAAAAATATGCACAATGTATAGCACTTAGAACTTCCCTCCTTTGCAAATGGCTGCTGGTAAAGTTGTTTTCTCATGTTTCTCTTTTCCAATCATTCTTGTTCTTAGTTATTTTGAAACATTCACTTTGATTTTTGAGTTTGTTTTCCCCTTTTCCATTGTTGTAGACATTGTGTATTTTGTTTTCTTGGTTCTGCTTACTACATTCTACATTATTTCATGTAATTCTTTCCAGGCTTCTCTATATTCGTAATATTCATCATTTTTGACAATACTATCATATTACACTACATTCATGTATGACAGTTTACTTATACATTCACCAACTGATGGATATTTGCTTTGTTTTCAGTTCTTACTATCATAAAAAGTGATATTATAAATATTTTGGCATGTATGTGGATTTTCTTCTTATCAGTGTCCTCTGTAGGATATAAGTCTGGTAGTGAAATCTCTGGACCAAAGCTTATGGCAATTTATTTGCGTAATTCCAAATTACTTTCCAGTATGTTGATTCATAATTTCACTGACAATGTACCAGTGTGCCTATGTTTCTATAACCCTTCCAATGTTGACTATTCCTATCTTTGCCAGTTTGCAGGGTGTGATGATTGGCCTGTGTACTCTACCTAAATGACAGTTCTAGGATGATCTCTATGCTCTGCCCTCTAGTCAGAGGAGCACTGGAGGCAGAGGGTGAGTTAATGGTAAGGTATGATGTTCCAGTTTCAGGGATGATGTAAGTTTGCAGAAACAAGAAGCTTCTGAGGCATGATGAAGAAGGAATGCAGTTGGGTGGGAAAAGGCTTTTTTCTTTAAATCCATTAAAATCATGATATGATTTTGGATTTTTAAAAAAAAAATAATTATGTTGGTTACTTCCTTAATATTGAACAATCTATGCATCCCTGGTGTAAATATAATTTGGTTATATGATGATTTCTTGGATAAATCTCTTTAGTCTGAGAATATTTTATTTAAAATTGGTAGTTATTAATGATATTGCTCAGCAAAATGGTACAGTGGATAGAATGCTGCATCTGGAGCCAGGAAGTCTCATCTTCATGAGTTCAAATCTCGTCACAGACACTTACTGGTTGTGCAACTCTGGGCCAGCCACTTAACCCTATTGGCTTCAGTTTCCTCATTTATAAAATAAGTTAGAGAAGGCAATGGAAAACCGCTCTAGTATCTTTGCAAGTAAACCCCAAATAGAGTGACAAAGAATTGTGCACAACTGAAAAATGACTGAACAACAGATGATAATCGTCTATCCCTCTTCTGTGCTTTATTCGTGTTTCTTCTGGTCCTGTCCTTAACATCTTGGATTTCGAAACAATACTGAATTCAAGTATAGCCTTAGACTCTTACAAACTATGTGACCTTGGGAAAGTTATTTCTCAGTTTCTTCATCTGTAAAACGGGGATAATAAATAATATGTATCCTCATATGTATCTCTCATGTGAGAATAAGCTTGAAAAAAATTTGTAAAGTGCCTTGCAAGCCTTAGCTTGCTACATAAATGCTAGCTATTTGCTAATACTCCTGGCTTATCCTGAAACTTTCCCCAGAGCCTAAGATCTCCTTGCCCTGCAATAGCCTGTCTCCCCCTGAGGTCTGCTCATGCAACGTCTCTGCATAAAGCCAGCTCCTCTTCTCTCATTGATAAGTTCCTTCTGGAATTTCTATTTTGTGGAAAAGTCTTACTTTTCTTCCCTGTTCTATTCCTGACTTTCTGGACGTGAAAACCACACCTTCTCTACTCCTGGCTTATTTTAGAATTTCCTTCCATATCTGGAGCCTCCTCCCCATTAGAACAAAGGTCTATTATCTCTGTGGTCCCCTCAGTCTGGAATATCCCTTAACAAGCTGTGTCCCTCCTTCACCTACCCCTGGAGCATCCATTCTGCGGAAGGGCCCTTTATTCTTCTCCTGGCCTTGTTCCTAATATTCTGGTGTTCAAAACTGAGCTGCGCCCCTTCATCTACTCTTTCCTCCTGCCTACCTGCCTCCTCCCTTTTATGTGTCACCTTCTGCCATTAGAATGAGTTCTCCTTGAAGGCAGAAACTGTCTTTGCTTGTCCTTGTATCCCCCGCACTTAGCACAGCGCCTAGTTTGTAGAAGGTGCTTAAGAAATGCCTGTTTCCTTTCTTCCTGTCCTGTTTTAGGCAGCAGGACTATATTTATCTTTTAAAAGGAATCTGAAAGGGAACTTTCTTTCTAAATTTTTGACAATAATTTGTGCAGTATTGTTACTAATTATAAACTTTATATAATGCTACTTTGAATTCATTAGGGCTACGTGTTTTTTCTTTGGTAGTTCTTTGCAGTTATTTCTTTTTCTGTGGCTAGATTTTTTAAGCTCTGTATTTGATCTTCTTAGTTTGAGTATTTTATATTTTTGAAGATACTCCTTTAGTGTTCTCGGTCTTGGTAGCATGGGATTGTGCTTAGTAGATTCTGATAATTCTTTTTATTTCTTCTGGTTTTGTTGCGATTCACTTTGTTCATTTGCTTTTAGTGGATGTGATTTTGTTTTCTTTTAAATCAAATTGAACTGTTTTGACACTTTTCTAATTTTTCCAACCTCTCTTCTCTCTAATATATCCTCTAAACAGTACATACATACACATGTTTCATATATGTACTTACATATGGTTCATATATGTGTACATACATATGTTTCATATACGTGTACATATATGCACATATTTCATAAGTGTGTACTCACATAAACACACATATATACACATACATGCACAAAATATATATAGTGACTTGTACATGTTAGGGGCTTAAAAATGTTTGTTGACTAAATTATTGTTACATATCTGCTAAAAACAAACTCCAAACTTAGCTCTACTAAAAATTATTGGTCATGTTTAGTCTTGAAAAGAGATGACCCAAGAGGGACATGATAGCTGTCTAGCAGTGTGATCTTGGCAAATTATTTAACTCCTTTTAGGCTTTAGGATAAAATATAAAATGCAAATTGCAGATAATCTTTAGCACTTTCCCCTCTCATCAGAATAAGAAGGTCCTTTTCATATCTACAAGTTCTTTGGAATTTAAAAAAAGTTGAGGAATTAGAAGGGGAATTAGACTTATTTATGTTATTTCAGAGGTAAGAAATCAGACAATGGATAGCAGTCAGCTGGAGGAAGACTTCTGCTCAATACAAGGCAAAACTTTCTAAAAATTAGAGCTGTCAAAAAATGGAATATGTTTATAAAGTAGTGAGATCATGATCTCTGGAAGTGTTCAAATAGAAGTTGCCTGTCTGGAATACTGCAGAAAGAATCCTGTATTTGGAGAGAGTTTGCATTCAACGGCCAATAAATTCCCTTCTCTAAGGCAATTTATATCTTTGGAGATTTAGAACTTAAGCTATCTTCCACTTTTGATATTTTATGAGTAAAGGATTAGAAGCCAGAGGAAGTTATTACTTATATAAAGGCACACAGGTAATAAGAGGCTGAGTCATGATTTTATCCCAATTCCTCTGCTCTTGCCAGGCACTACAGAACATCTAGTCTTTCCTTTGTTTGTTGGAAGGTGGGGTGGGGCAATGTACCCAACAAAGAACAGAGTGGGTAAACCATATGCTTATTACCTGTATTCTAAAAGTTCACTAAGTCATAGAAACTTTTTAAAACCTTGGGCAAATTTTGTCAATTAAGTTCCTTAATTTTGTTTATCCTTGTGATAAATTTGGTCAGATTTTCTGACATTTGTCCTGTAAAACCCACATTGGCAATTACTTGACTTCCACTTTGTTTCCAAGTCATTAATAATTTTATTACTTATGAAACCTTAAAAAAAATAGTCTCTGTTTGCACTGAGAGTTACAGAGCATAGAAACTACTCATCACTCTAATTAGCATGGATGTGATATGGTCCTGACATTTGGGCATGGATTTGAATATATGACATTCATTTGCATTATTTTTGCTGGAAGCTATCTTCATTTTGAAGAGAAAAAGTAGCAGAGTTCTACCAATGTGAAGTGTCTGCCTCCATGCTTCTCATGATTAATGGGGACAATGACTATCCCTAGAGCCCATCGTTAAGATTTCTCCTGTTGGCCATTAAGGGGGCCACTAAAAAGCTGGCAGCTATGATTTGAATTTAGCTTGTTCCAGTTGGAATGTCAGAATATATGTGTGTGTATGTGTATACACACATATATACATATGTGAATATATACATATACACACATATCATTTATATATACATATAAGTTAATGTTTATATATATTATATGCATACATATATACATATATATAATTTAATGTTTTCAATTGACAAAAATCTATTTTTTATTCCACTTCCTTCTTTCTCCCATGCATTGAAAAAGAAAAAACAAAACCTTGGAACAAATATATCTAGCAAAATAAAACAAACTCTTGAATTGTCCCTGTCCAAAAGTGAATTCCTCATTTTGTGCCTTAAGCCTGTTACTTTTCCGTCAGGAGGTGGAGAGCATGCTTTCATCATCAGTTCTCTGGAATCGTGATTGATCATTGCATTGAATGTAGTTCTTAAGCCGTTCAAAATTGTTTGTCTTGACAGTGTTGCTATTATTACATTGTTTGCTCTGACTATCCCCGCTTTACTCTGCACCACTTCATACAAATCTCACCAGATTTCTCTGAAATCATACCTTTTATCATTTCTTTTGGCACAATATACCATTGTATTCACATACCATGATTTATGGTTATTTTCCAGTGGATGAGCACTCATTTAGATTCCAGTTCTCTGCTACAATAAGAAGAGCTGCTATTAATATTTTTATACATGTACATCCTTTTCCTTTTCTCTAGTTCTAGCAGTTGTATTGTTGGCTCCAAGGAAAAGTCAGAGTAATAGATACACAAGAAACAATGACTGGGATTCAGTGCCTTCAACACTGGAGAAATTAAACAATAGGAAATAGGTGACTGAAAAGACTTCTTTTGGCAACAAGGGAAGCTGAGGGGACCATCAAAGGACAAAACTTTCCTATCTTTGCCCAAATATCAATATTGGGGGTGGTTTAGGGGCATATTGCTGATATATTATTATGTAATCTATCAGCAGTCATATAATAATTAGTCTTGTTATAATGCAGTGATTTTATCCTCTTCTCCAATTTTAGGTATTAAAATTTGCTTCCAAAGAGGCAATTTTGCCTCCAGTTATGCATTATAGTTCCAGATATGTTGACCTTACAAACTTGGTTATAGAAATAAGTAAACAATCCAGGTAAAAAAAGACCAGAAAATGTAGAGTTGTGGAGGCCATTTGAGGCCATCTAATCTAACACCATCATTCTACTGATAAGGAAATTGAGGTCCAGAATGATTAGGTTACTTGCCAAAGCCACACAACTAGTTCATGGTTGTGGTGAAGTTCAAACCCAGGTAATCCAAATTCTAAACCAGTGTCTTTTCTAAAAACTACATCATGTCAATATAGGAGTGATCAGTGTTTATGATAGAATGTGTTAATTTCAATTATCTATGGCAAATTGAATGATGATGCTCAGAAGTTATGAGAAAAATTAGGTGTTCCACTTTTGATTTGGTCTTTGTGCATTTATATTTGTATTATGCTATACTTTTGCATTTCTAGTATTTATGACTTCATCAGTGTGGACAGTTCTGCCATTAGTGCAGAACATTGCCCCTCTAGGCTTTAATAGATTGTTTTTGTGAGTTTCCAGGATTTAAAAATTCATCATGCCTTTTTTGCCAACCTGATGAATTTCTCCAAATTCAGAGAAGCTGATCTTCAGCCAATGCACATTCAATTTACACCTCTGATCATGGATTTGAAACTTTTTCAACCTGGAAGGTCTTCCTGGAGCTTGAACTATACTGACATAATATCCATGTTAATTTCCATATTATGGTAAGACATTGGGTTAGGCATTGATTGAGATGGCATGTGTTTTAAAAAGTAAGATGCCTTGTAAGGTCATAATTTGTTTAGGATGACCAGGAAGAGATGGTACAAGTCATTTTGAAAAAAATGTATTTATTAGGAAGAAAATATATGTCTGTAGACTGGGGAAGGAAAAATAATAATAGCTTCTAATGATTTATCTTGTTTACATAGAACTTTATTTTCACATACCCTTTCATATCATATTGGCTAAAATCTAGGCACCTATTGAATTTAGGCCACACTTTTGAATAAGTTTTTTAGAAAGGGAAAAAAGTATAAATAATATTGATGATGGAGATTATAAGCCATACTCAGATTTTATTTCATAGTTATCTATAGTCAGTAACATATAGTATATTACCTACTTTGATCCTTATAAAAATCTGGTAAGGTAAGTAGTACACAAAGAGGAAGTGTAGTCGAAAAGTATTGTATTTGGACTCAAAAAATTTAGGTTCAGATTCTAACTCTGCTACTCTACAGGCTCTGCATTTCTTTTCTCCAGGCCTCAGTTTCTTCATCTATTGGATGAAGAAATTGGATATTGGAACAGATGACTTTTAAGATCCCTTTAACTTGGAAATCTGGGATCCTAAGCATTATCATTTCCATTTTATGGGTGAGGAAACTAGTGTTCCTAGCTAGTATGTAGGTAAAATACAATTTGGTCCCAGGCCTTCTTGCTTCCAATCCAGTATCCCTTTTGATACTTTTACCCTACTTCCACTCTAAGTTATAACTCCCTAGAGGAATTGGTGAGCTAGTAATTTATTTTAAGCTATTTGCAAATAAATGAAGTATTTTGAGAGTAAAATTGTATTACTATGAATAGTTATACCCAATTTCCTTTATATGATTATTTATATATTATTTATGTTATTAATGTTATTTACATATCTTGTATTTCTGTAATCAAATCAAACCAACAAACATTTATGAAGCAGTATAGTAATGAATACACAGATCATATGTACTTCATTGAGCATATGGTATACTGGAATAAACATGGGGATTTGGAATCAGGTGATATGGTTTGAATCTGGGCTTTACTATTTACCATCTGTATGACCTTGGTTGTCACATAACATCTTTAGGCCTCAGTTTTGCCATGTGTTGTATTAAGTGATCTAGGGACCATTTCAGCCCTAAACATGACTCCAAAGACTGACGGTTATAGTCTTCCTTTAAAAAGCATTAGCAAACACATGGTAAGATATATTGACATGGACAACAGTATATTTATGCTAAGTTGACGGTTACTATTGTTATAAGCATAGAAGGACAATATAAAGATGAGAGCATTAAGAAAGGAACATGTGGAATTATTTCTAAAAGGCAAAATGACTGATTTATGAAAAAGGTTTAAGCAACCTAAATATTTGTATCCTAAGGAAAAGAGCACCTGGTAGCCTTACAAATATTGAAAAGTAGAGAAGAGATCCTTTAGTCTGATAGAGAGTTAATGCTTAGGACAACAATAGATTGAGATAAAGACATCAACAAAGTATGTTGAATATCAATACCGAGAGTGAGAAATGATTTTTCCCCAGTTACAAAAGTGGATGTCTTGCCAAAATATCACTTGTGGAAAAAGGGTTTAAAAGTCTTTCCCAATCTGCCTCCAGCTTACCTTTCTGAGCTTCTTTCACATGATTTCTCTTCACACATTCTATGTGCTAGACAAACTGGTCTATTTGCTATTCCGTGAAGTCGTACTCCATGCTTGTACATAGGCTTGTAAAGGCATACCTTGTTTTATCAAGCTTTGCTTTTTCATGCTTCACGGATGTGCTTTTACAAATGGAAAGTTTGTGGCAACCCTGTGCTGTGCAAGTCTATTGGTGTCATTTTTCCAACAGCCTATGCTTACATCATGTCTCTTTGTCACGGTTTGGTAATTTTCCTTATATTTCAATTTTGTTCTCATCATTTTAGCTGTTATGGTGATCTGTGATCAGTGATCTTTGATGGTACAATTGTGATTGTTTTGGGGCACCACAAATAGCACCCATATTAAGACAGCAAACTTAATTGATAAATGTTGCATGTGTTCTGACTGCTCCACCAATAAGATGTTTCTCCATCTCTCTCCCTCTCCTCCAACCTCCCTATTCCTTGAGGTACAACAATACTGAAATTAGGTCAACAAAAAGCCCTACACTGGCCCCATAGTGTTTTATTGAAGAGAAGAGTAAATTTCTAAGGCAAACTTCATAACTGTCTTATTTTAAGAAGTTTCCACAGCCACCCCAAATTTCAACAACCACTACTTAATCAGAAATCAGCCATCAACACCAAAAAAGTTCAGATGATCGTTAGCATTTCTTTTTTAGTAATAAAGTAATTTTAAATTAAGGCATGTACTTTTTTTTTAGACACAATACTATTGCATACCTAATGGACTACATTATAGTGTAAATATAACTTTTATAAGCAATGGGAAATAAAAAAATTTGTGACTCATTTTATTGTGATATTTATGTTAGAGCAGTCTGTATAGAATCCAGAATATCTCCAAGAGCTGCCTGTACTGCACCCCAACCCCATGTCAATCTTAGAGAATTCTCGTCTTCCTTCAAATTTCAGTTCTTGTGTCCCCTCCTTTACAAAAAGTCTTTCCTGATTTTCCCAGTTGTTAGTGCTTTCCCTCCAGTAAAATGTAAGGTACTTGGGGGCAAGAGACGTTTTCTTTTTAAACTTTTATATTTATATCCACAATGCCTTGCCTTGTATAAAACAGGTCTTTAATAAATACTCAATGAATTGAATCACTAAGTAAAATGATGCATCTTAAAGATCTTTTTAAAATGGATAAGCACTTAATAGATATTTTTAATTGAATTAAACTGCATTGTTATATTTAAGTTAGTATGAATTTTATGTTTTAGTTGTAACAGCCTAATACTTGGTCTTATTTTATCTAATCTCTCCCTTGTCCAGTCTATCCTCCAAAATGCAACCCAAATGATATTTCTAAAGCACAAGTCTGACCAGGTCATTCCCTTGCTCAGAAGCTTCCATAGTTCCCCATTACCTTCAGAATAAAATAAAAATTCCTCTTATTTGACCAATAAAACCCCCTTTATTATCTGACTTTGGCCTGTCATTTTAGCCTGATTACTCGTTACTCCCCCTGATCTATTCTGATTCAGGTGAATTGGCCTATTAGCTTTTCCTATGCACAACATTCTATCTTGGGCCCTTGAACCTGTGCTGTAACGATCTTATTACTCACTGTCAGTGCTAAGAACTACTATGACTCCTTTCAAGGTTTTGTTCAGATGCTATCTCTTAATGGGCCTTTGCTGACCCACTCAATTATTAACTCCTCTCTTCCTACAAAATTGTATACTTCTTTTGCATATATTCTGTATTTTCTTATCTGAGTATACATTGAATTTCTCCAGTAGAATGTAAGCTCTTTAAGAGTAGGAAGTTTTTCATTTTTGTCTTTGTGTCCAGTGCTTAGCACAGATTCAGGCACATAGTAGGTATTTTGAAACGTTCGTTGATTGATTAGTCAGCGGCAGAGTCAGTCCTGAGGACCCAGATCTCATGGATCCTGATCCAAGGTACATAGAATGGCAGTCACTAACATAACTTTCAGATACCATTTGCCAAATGGCTTGGGAGAATTCAGGGGAAGAAACATGTAGACAGAGTTGTCTATAGACTCCTGAATTGGGGTTGTTATCCCTGTTGCTCTTTGGGTACCCCATAATATTTCAGTGACTTGTCAATGACAAAAAGCATTCACTCTCAAGAGAGAAAGATCCTTTGATTGATACTAACATATGAGTATATGGGTGTATTATATGAAATTTACATATATAATGTGTGTACTATATATGAAATCTACATATACAATGTGTGTATACTGTATGAAATTTACATATATAATGTATATATGTGTCTATGTATGTGAGCATGTGTATATACAAGTGGTCTCAGAAATCATAGTGCAGTTTTAATGTATTGATGCTGCATTCTAAGGCAGGTCTTCCTGACTTCAGGCTCAGAACTCTATCCACCTTTTTTGGTAGCTGCTTTCAAGGTAGGGTGATGGGAGAGGATCCTAGGCTATCTAAGGAGGGGCCCATGGCAGAAAGCTCCCATGTTGGTCAGCAGTGAGATTAGGGCCTTGAGCGCCCTTGCTGCCTGGGTGAGATGAGGAGACCCAATCTCAAGAAAAAGGAAGAGAAAGAAAGAAAGAAATAGAAAGGAGAGAAGTACAGAAATAGAAAAATAAAGGAAAAGAAAATAAAATAAAGAAAGAATAGGTACCAATAGGTGAAGCTATAGAAAAGAAGTCTGTGTAGAGTGAAGACCACCTATCAGGATCACCAATATGGATAGCAGTGCCCTGCTATGGAAGTTCTTTTACAATGTTAAAAAAAAAAAGGTAAGCAAGGTTTTGGAAGAGAAGTTTGAAGAGAAGTGAGCAAAATATAATAATGTTTATAATGTTGTTTTAGGTAACTTATTGAAAATTGATTTTAATTTTATTTTGCTAAGAATTAAGCTAGATTTAATATTCCCTTTCACGGTTCCTTTTAGGACACTTTACCCACCATCCACATCCAGGAAATACTTACCTAAAGGTCAAGCTTTTGTCTGGTAATTACCTCCACCAGAAATGGGGACCCTGTATCCTGAAGGCCACATGTGGCCCTCTAGGTTCTCAAGTTCTGTGCTTTGACTGTATCCAAATCTCATAGAACAAATCCCCTTAATAAAAGGATTTGTTTGGTAAAACTTGGGCTTAGTCAAAAGGCCACACCCAAAGACTTAGCAGGTTCCCCACCCCTGATTCTTCCACCTTTGAAACCCCACCCATCACCCACCTTCTTAAGAAACTTGATTAACCTTAAAGGTCAAATCTCATAAATTTAATCTATTTAACTGCCATCCCCAACCCCCACACTAATCCCATCCCCTGAGATCTTTTGTCTTATGACTGAAATCACTTATTTTAGCTGTGGTTAAGAGGGTTTCAGAAAATAGGGGAGCAAGGAATAGTGTATTTGTCAGATTTATGGAGAATGGAGAAATTTATGACCAAACAAGAGAGAGAGAACATTATGAAGTGCAAAATGGATAATTTTGATTACATTAAATTGAAAAGTTTTTGCACAAACAAACTTGATGCAGCCAAGATTAGGAGGGAAGCAGAAAACTGGGAAAGAATTTTTGCATCTAGTGCCTGTGATAAAAGCCTCATTTCTAAAATATATAGAGAACTGAGTCAAATGTACAAGAATACAAGTCATCCCCCAATTTATAAATAGTCAAAGAATATGAACAGGCAGCTTTCAGAGGAGGAAATTAAAGCTATCTATAGTCATATGAAAAAATGCTCTAAATTACTCTTGATTAGAGAGATGCAAATTAAAACAACTCTGAGGTCCTACATCACACCTATCAGATTAGCTGACCTGACAAAATGGGAAGATGATAAATATTGGAGAAGATATGGGAGAGTTGGAACACTAAGTCATTGTTAGTGGGGCTTTGAGCTAATCCAACCATTTTGGAGAGCAATTTGGAACTATGCCCAAAGGGCTACGAAAATGTGCATACCCTTTGACCCAGCAATATTTCCTCTAGGACTGTATCCCAAAGAGATCATAAAAATGGGAAAGGATCCCACTTATACAAAAATATTTATAGCAGCTCTCTTTGTTGTGGTCAAGAAGTGGAAATCAAGAGGATGCCCATCATTTGGGAAATGGCTGAATAAATTATGGTATATGAATGTAATGGAATATTGTTGTACTAAAAGAAATAATGAACAGGAATATTTCAGAGAGGCCTGGAAGGACTTATATGAACTGATGCTGAGTGAAAGGAGCAGAACCAGGAGATCATTGTACACAGTAACAACCACAGTGTGTGAGTAATTTTTCTGGTAGACTTAGATCTTCACAGCAATGTAAGGACCTAAAACATTCCCAGAGGACTTGAGGCAAATGCCATCCACATCCAGAGAAAGAACTATGGAATCAGAACACAGAATGAAGTGGAATATTTTCTCTTGTGTTATGTTTTGTTTTGTTTGGGTTTTTCTCATGTTTTCTCTCATTCATTTTAATTTTTCTGTGCAACATGACTAATGTGAAAATGTGATTAATAAGAATATACATGTAGAACCCATATAAGATTGCATGCTGTCTTGGGGAGGGACAGGGAGAATATCTAAGACTTACAGAAGTGATTGTAGAAAACTGAAAACAAATAAGTTAATAATAAAAAAGGGGGTTTTAGAGGGGGAAATCTAAGTGATATAATTTCTATTCTGACTATGTCATTGATAGGCAATCAGAAAAAGACACATGCATCTCAAAATTTTCTTCTGTTATCATGTTGCTACAAAAAACCTTATTGTCCCTCAGCACTTAATACAACAAAAATAGTACAAAACAAACTAGGTTGTAATTATAATCTCTCATCACTCAAAACTACTTTGTGTTTGCTTTTCTGTGTAGATGTTTTTTCCCCCTTGGTAGAATAAAAACTCCATGAGGGCAATTATTTAGTTTTTGTCAGTGTATCATCAGTGCCTAGCACATAATAGAAATTTAGTTGCTGAATTGTATTAACCTTCTTTTGCTTCTTCCTTGAGAAATGATAGTTTCTTGTCTCTCTTTCCTTTTCAAATATATTCTAGATATGCTGGTGGTCACATGCTTTCTGACTTGGCAGACTGTCCTGGAATGAGGGAGAAATGTGCAGTCAGAATTTCTCTAGGCATAAAAAATAGATTTAAATATGCCAAATGTTCTCCAAAGAATTTCTTTTGCTCTTTGTGAATAATACCTCTGTACACATTAGATTAGTGGGATATAAAATGAGTGGCAGACTTGGATTTACCAACTGAAGAGATAATCTCCTTCTAAGTTCATTGCTATCTTCTGAATTTTCAGCCTCACAGAAGCATTTGAGAAAGAAAGATTATGTGTTCTTTAGCAACCATTGACAACCAAACTTCCCCATAAGGGATTTGGGGAATTCTAGTCAACTTTCAATTCCTTAGAAAGTAACACATCATCTGGGAAAAGTGACATCAATACAAATGACCATCTTCATGGATTTCTTTGTGTCATTTTCATAAGGGGAGTTAATTGGAAGAAACATTTCCCAAAAGCTTTTAGTTGCCAAAAACCAAGCCAGTGACATTCAAAAAACTTCACATGGTACTTTCTTTGGTGTGGACTGCATTTAAAAATCCTCTCCTTATTTCTATTCATAATGGCAGAATTCTATCCCACTTACACCCACTGTTCAAGATGAAGGACTTATTTTTAGAAGCTGATGACTTTGTTTTGTTGACATAGATCTGTTTCCTGCTCCCTACTTCTTACCCCCAATACTTTCCAACCAACTCTCTACTAACCCCTCCCCCCACTCCAACACATACATTCATGCTTTAAATCTGTGTCAAATTCTCCCCTTAAGGATACTCTCTTTCCTTTGTAAAGACTACTAGTGATAAAATACTTACTGAATAACAGGCCTGAAAGGGATTTTAGATGCCATCAAGTCTACAGCTTTCATTTTACAGATGAGGAAACTGAGTCATAGAGAGGCTACGTGAGTTACCCAGGGGCTGTACAAATGATTCATCCAGTCACACAATCAAAGGACATATATTTCTTGTCTCAGAACCCTTATTTCCCATGGATTCACATGTCATGAAACATTTACATTTGTAAAATTTACTCTGTACATGGAATCTGCTGTTTCCTCTTTTGGGACTAGTAGATTCCTGTCCAAGGTTCACATCCAGATTTACAAAACTCACTCTCAGATTGCACAGGGATCACCAGCCAATCATGGCTTTCTGTCAATAATTCTCTCTCCAAATCACAACATCAATCACATAGTCATGACTCCAAACAAGCTAAGTTGCTGTCTTCTGTCTTCTGGCTTCATTCTATTTTTTATCATAGATATTCATGTGAAACATTCCTGTTTACTCCACTGACTGTCATCATCAGTAGAATGGCCTCAAGTTTCCATATAGTTCTTGGATTAATACTTAATAAATAATTAATAAATTAATAATTGGATTTCAGTTAAATAAGGGCAAGGCCCTAGACTAGGTACAAGGAATATGAAGACAAAAATTCCTTTGAGGGTGCCTACCTTCAAAGAGGTTACATTTTATTGGAAGGGTATAATAAATAAACAGACAAATATGGAGCAAAGTAAACTGAGAGAGGAAAAATGAACTAGGGGGAACAGAGAAGACTTCAGAGAAGACAGGGCATTTGAGGTCAAACTTGAAGAGTCAGGTATGCTGAGATGTTGAGATTAGCAGGGAGTGATTCAGGGGGGGAAATCTTGTGTCTGCAGGCCACAGCAGGCCTTCTAGGTCCTTGGGTGCAGCCACCTGACACAGCCCAAGTTTTACAGAACTAATCCTTTTATTAAGGGGATTTGTTCTGTGAAGTTTGGATTCAGTCAAAAGATCACCCTTGAGGATGTAGAGGGCCATGTGTGTCTTGAGGACGCAGGTTCCTCACCCCTGTTAGGCAATGACAAATGCTAATGTAAGAAATATAGTATTAAGTTTAGGGGATTCTAGTAATCCAGCTTGATTGGAATATAGAGTTTATGTAAGAGATAAGGTTAGAAATACAAGTAGAAGCAAGATTGTAGAGGGTTATACCCTAGAAACTTTGGGGATCCCCTAAAGTTTCTTGAGCCAAGGCCAGAGGTAGTCAGACTTTTGCTTTAGAAAAATCAATTTGGGAGCTGAGTGGAGGATGAACTGGAGAGGGGAGAGGCTGCATGGAGGGAAATCAATTAGAAAGCTATTGTAGTAATTCAGGAAGGAGATGATGAGGGCCCGAAATAGGATGGTTTAAAAGAAATTCTGAAAGTCTGGTTATATATGTGTTAGTCAGGTCAAATACCTATTGGGATTCTCTTGACTCAGAATTTAAAGAAGGTTAATTTTGAAAACTTATAGTGTGGAAATGCAATAAAAGCAAGAATTTGCTCATTCTTTTCATTTTTACATTTATTGGACCCAGAGAATTGGATATCAAGAGCTTCTGAATTCAGAAGCATTTTCACTTAGATATAGATTTGATAATCATTAAATGTCTGTGAGGAATTAACCTGGAAACCTAAATCATAAAGCTGGAATTTTAACTCCCTGCATCTGATTTCAGGTAATAAAAATTTTAAACATTTACTAGTATTTTTTTTCCAATTACATGTGAAGATAGTTTTCAGCATTCATTTTTGTATGATTTTGAGTTCCAATTTTTTCTCTCTCTCTTCCCCAAGACAGCAAGTAATCTAATCTAGATTATAATCATGTTAAACCTATTTCCACATTAGTCATGTTGTGAAAGAAGAATCATAACTAAAGGGAAAAACCACAAGAAAGAAAGAAACAAAAGCAAAGTGAAAATTTGCCTCGATCTGCATATTTCTTTCTCTGGATGTGGCTAGCATTTTCCATCACTAGCCTTTTGAAATTGTCTTGGATCATTGTATTGCTGAGAAGAGCTAAGTCTATCAAAGTAGATCATCGAATAATATAGTTACTGTGTACGATGTTCTCGTGGTTATGCTGACTTCATTCAACATTAGATAATAAATTTTATCCAGAAGACTGGAAAATACTATCCTACCCATTTCATTCATACAATTTGTTGAGGAACTAATTCTCAAGTTGAGGATGGAATGTCAACTAGTTTATTTTCCCCCAGTGTATTATTACGAAATAACTGTGAAGGCATGGCAAATGTGTGCAGAGATAAAAAAGTCTCAGGCTGCCCATAATGGTGAATTTTTATCTCCCCATTTCACCTTCTGTTTTCCCACAAGGTATCCAATTCTACTTATCGCTTATTCCCATCTTCATAGTGTCCTTATCTACTGTTTTCTTCCCTGATGCTTATACACTTGTCTAAATCTCCCTGATCCTTAAAAAACTTTCACTTGAAATATATTTAATAGGAACATATGTGTAGAAGCTATATAAGATGGCACACCATCTCTAGGAGGGAGGGAAAAAGGAGGGGAAAAAATCTAGAACACTGAAAACAAATGAAATAATTAAAAAAAAAATTTCACTTGACCCCGGCAGGACCTCAAGCTATTGTCTTCTATTCCTTCTCCCTTTGGAAGCCAAACTCCTAGAAAATTCATCTATCTATTTGGTTCTCAGTTCCTTACCTCCTACTCACTTTAGCCCCTGCAAATTAGCTTCTGACTCTACTTAATTTACTCTCTACAAGGTAACCAAAGGCCCCTAAACTGAGAAATCCAATTGTCCTTTCTCAGTTTTCATTCTACTTGAATAAATGGTTCAGTGGATGGAGTGCTGGGCCTCAGGGTCAGGAAAACCTGATTTCAAATATAGCCTCAGACACTTAACAGCTGTGTAACAATGGGCAAGTCACTTAACCACTGCCTCAGTTTCCTTAAATGTAAAATGAATATGGAGTGGCTAGATGATGGCACAGTGAATAGAGTGCTGGGCCTGGAGTCAGGAACATTATTTTCCTGAGTTCAAATATGATCTCAGACATTTACTAGCTGTGTGATTCTGGGAAATTCAGCTAGAGAAGCAGATTCCTTCTTATACCTTGGTATTCTTAGTTCATTTTTCACTCAACTTTAAATATTAAAACATCTCTTTTCTTAAAAAAAAAAAGGATGTGGCTAGTTGACCAACCTTAGGAAGAGATTTCAGGTATCCTTAAAGTAGGTCTGGGTGCATTCTTCATAGGGGTATGGGCATCCTGGGACAGTAGAATTGGAGGTAATGGTGGAGGAAAGTATTATTTTATGACTAGATTTTAAGTGAGGAGAAGGGAAAAGGAGTCTAATTTTTAAGAAGCTATTTATTGTCCATGATATACAATTCCAGTATCTTTGGTTTATCCACTTTAAAAACAACTTGGAAAAGCAAAAAAAAAAAAGAGAAATAATTCTTGTAAAACATGGACTATCTTCATTAGTGAAGCTCATAATTCATCTATGACTGGGTAGATGTCCTTGGAGAGTCACCATGTTTGAGAAATGGATCATCCCCAGTCCACCTGGTGAGGATGCTTTTCTCAGTTAGCTTGGCTGATCCTTAGATGACGAGAGCAGCATTGTCATATCTAATGGAATAAAAGATATTGCTCTTCATTACATCTCTTTCCATATTTTGTTTTGGACCAGTTTGTAATCTCTCATTTTCATAATTCAGTTAGATTCTCTAGTTCTTTTCAGTGTATATATTCTAGAGGAAAGAGAAGAATGCAGTTCAAATTGGTAATGTCACCATGCTAGATTCTTCTAAGTAGAAAAGTATATTTTTAATTTGAAAGGCAGTCTACTTTAATTCTCTTTCTGTTCTGAGTGCATTTCTAAATAAATGTTTCCCTTTTGTCGTTCTTGTTGTTTCCCTCCAAGAACTTTAACAGTTTATGAGTTTGGAAAGTTAGTAGCTGATAGGACATAGACTGACTATTGGATTGATTCTGAAGTTTTACCTAAGAGCACCACATCAAAAACAGAGTCAGGAAGGATGATGAATATTCTTTTAAAATACTTTGAGGGAATAGAGCAATGGAATTATGGATTTAGAAGTGGAAGTTTGTGCACTTGCATGTCTTCTGGGATCATTTCATAAATGAAAAACTGGAGACTCAGAGAGCTCTGTCTCAAGTCCCATAGCTAATAAGTGACCATGCATTTTTGAATGCAGATCCTCAGCATGCAAATTCAATGCTTTCCCCACTGTACTATGCCATGAATGCACCCTTACCGCCTGCCAGGATCTTGTCCTCTTCAGAGAACTATGGAAACTAAGCTGTCTTTTTGAGTCACCTCAGAAAGGGTGATGAGAGGTATCTCATATTCTGTCAGCTAAAGGCTTTCACACAAGCTGGGCCAAAGGAATTAACTTTTTTCCTAGAATAAGTAGTAAATTGTTAAGATTTTTGCTCTGGGGCTGGGAATACGGTCATCCATTTTATCTGCAGGTAGAGCAATCGCTCCTTCTGTCCATAGTCTTTTCTCCACTCCCTCAGCCTTCCAGTCTCCAACCTCCTAAAGGTTTTTCTTTATTAAGCTCTTAGATTGCTAACCTTCAATGGAGTAATTACTATAATATTGCTGTTATTGCAGGGGTCTGTTCTTTTGTCAGGAATTGCCTTACGGGGGAAGTGATCTTATCTGTACTAAATAGGGTGGAGATATTCAAGACAAGGAAAAAACAAACTTTCTCTGGAGCTCAAAGTTTGGACAACAATGGGTCCCCACCTCCGTAGCACCAAATGAATATAAATAGTAAATAGTAACCTGTTTTTCTTCTGGACAGCAACCCTGAAGGTCTTTCCTTCTCAGTTTGATTTTTGATTTCTTTCTTTTTTTCTTTTTTCTTATTAAAGGGACCTTTTAAAAAGACCTATTTATTGAATGGGATTACTTCACTCAAAGTGATAATTTGAAAAGATCTTAGCCTAAAAGGGCCAAAATCTTCCACTGCATCCTGGGCCATGTCTGGCTATTGGATCCAGATGGCTCTGTAGGAGAAAGTGAGGTTGGTGACCTTGAAAGGCTTCCCTCACTCAAATCAAGGTCAACAGCAAGTGATCTGCTGATGTTGTGGTCCTCTCTGAAAATGAAGGGCAAACACAACAAAGAATTACCTACAGTTTGTCATTTTTGATGTTTGTGTTTCAGTAAATTGGTTTCTTTTGTAAAACTGTGTTTTATTATATATATGCATTTAAGAACATGATTCAGAGAAGGAATCCCTAGGCTTCCCCAGGCTGCTGAAGGGATCCATGACACAAAAAAGTTAAGAGTTCTGCTCTAGATGACCTTTAAAGGTCTTTTTCCACTCTTAGAGTCTGTGATTCTATTATATAATGATAAATTTGCTGATATTGCAGTGATGATTAAGAAGACAATAACTACCAGTGTTGTAAATTTGATCTTGTGAATTAGACCAGTGGCATTTGCTGTGAAGCAAGTGGAGGCAACCTGCCATTCTAAATGGTTTCAAGGGAATAGTCAATAAATATACAGAATCATTCCTTTATGAGATTGTGAAATACCCAAAGATATGAGATTGTGAAATACCCAAAGATATCCTATCTCATCCATGTTATCTTTCAGTTCTTCTCTCCAGGGCTTCATATTATCAGGTTCCCATTGTTCTCTAGTTTTCCTTTGTAGCTTTCATCCTTGAGGCATTATTCCAAGTTGGCAACACCCCATCTACTAAACTTTTCCCTCCCTAGATTTCCATGCTTTTCCCACTCTGACACTACCCTAGTTTTCCAGTACTCTCTTGTATAATTCCCTTCCATACGCTTTCCCCAACAATTGTTGTAGTTGAGTTGTTTTAGTCATGTCCATTTCTTCAACACTTCATTTTATAGTTTTCTTGTCAAATGATGAGAAACTAAGACAAACAGGGTTGTATGACTTACCCAGGTCACATAACTAGTAAGTGTTCATGGTTGGATTTGATTTCATGAAGTTGAGTCTGATTTCAAGCCCAGTCCTCTCTCCACTGTGTCCCTTAGATACCCTCTTTCCCCAATCAGAACTAGACTATTTTCTGTCCCATCTTCCACCCTCCCACCCTGATATATGCTGACTGTATTTTCCCACATGTGCCTTTGCTCATGCTAGTCCTTATGCCAGTGCAATACCTATGGAAGAATGGACTGGTAGTAGGGAGGCCAATAACAAAGATATTGCAATAGTCCAGGCAAAAGACACCAAGAAAAATTGGTCAGGCAGATAAAAAAGAGAGAACAGTTTCCTGAAAATCCAAAGAGAAGAGAATATCTAGAAGGAGAGGTGGTCAAGACTAATGAAAAATACAGAGAAGTCAAGAAGGATATACAGTAGAGAAAAACTACTAGATTTGGACAAAAGATCACTGAATACTATTCCAGGTCATGTCATAAAGAAGATGAAGGATTAGACATTTTCTCTGATCCCTTCAGCCTCTTGAATCTCTCCAAAAGAGAAATGATTCATCAAAAACAAAGAAAGTTCAGATATTTCCATGATTTGAAAAATCTGGAATCAAAAAAAGAAGGTTAAACGCCCTTCCCTCTCACCAAAAAAAAAAACCAACCAAATCCTAACCAAACAAGTAAATCCATGAACTGACATCTACACTGAGTTCACTCTGTACCCTTCTCCCATGCACCACCCTACCAACAGTAAAGCTACACTAGCTGATCCATAGGGGCTCACAACAAAACCAGTTCTCACATCCCATCTCCCCTCATTCTATCTGGGACCATGGAGATTCCACCTCTGGGCTACAGAAGTTTGTTCAGACCAGGGCAGATAGCTAGTCTACCTCTTGTGGTATCCTAGATTGTAGAAGCTTTCTAGTCTTGTCATTCAACATTTCAGTCTTTTTGAGTTTCTGCTTAACAGTGGCTCTATCTGTTAAGCTTCAGGTTTTCTGCATGAAGTATTAGTCTCAGTTAGATTTTTTAACTATGTCCTCCTTACACATTGGAACTTAGATGAAATAAGATAATCTTGTCTCTCTAGGATAGTGTTTTTTTTTCTCTTTTTTTAGGAGTTCTGTGCTGCAAATGATACCTGCAGGAGAGCTAAGAACAGAAGGAAAGGGGCAGAACATGTGTCTGGGCTAAAAGTAGAGCTCAACACCACATTCCTTTCCTATCCCTCCTTCCATAGAACCTCAGAGACCCAAACTACAAAGATCATCTCTGTAGTATGAGTGTGAGTAACTTTCTAAATTGTTGACTCTGGGCTAGAGAACTGAGGAGAAAAGGAATGGGACAGGACACCAGAAAGGACATGGTATTTGTGTGGGCTACATGGCAGGCACTTCACTACACCTGAAGGAATGAGCTTATCAAGCAACTGGGGCCAGTTCTGTCTACCCAAGGTCAGTTGGGTCAAGACCTAGGTTGGTGAACTGTGAATTGCCCAGCATAAGGATGAGCTGAGATACTTTGCTGGGGTCAGTTAGAAGTTGAATGACAAGGGAAAATAAGAAAGGGGAAAGAAAAAGACTGATATAAATAAAGTATCTCAGGAAGAAGAAACCTTTAACATTCTGAGCCCAAGCAAATAAATCAACAGAGAAAACATTAATAGCAGAAAGAAATATGGCTTCCAGATCTAGTAAATTAATTTAGGCATCGATGAACAAATATAGCAAAATAAAGGAAAATGATCTAATGCTTGCTGAGACCTAAAACTCTGTGGAATTTGAGGCCAACATGGAACTACACCATGCTGTTCCTGAATGATTTAAAAGGGAAATGAGAATTAGGAGAGCAGAATTTATGGCTTGCACAGCAAAAATGTTTGGTCAGAATGGGAAAACTAGAATCTGTGATGGTGAGTCTCATCAAAGAAACAAAAGAACAATAGATTGGGAATTCAATTACACAGAAGTGAAGGAGAATCTATAAGAAGAGAAGCAAAAATTCTAACATTCAAGAAAATATGCATACTATGCAAGCAGAACATACTGCTCTTGAAGATGATGTATATGGACAACTTAAGGAGCATAGATCTTCCAGAAGAACATGACAGGGCAAAAAACTTTAACACCAACAGTAAAGGAAATAATAGAACAGAACTACCAGAACTGCTGAACATAGATAATGAAGTACCAACTGAAAAAATTCACAGATTGGTTACAAAGACACATAATGGTTAAATATAACAATTCACTTCAGAAACAACAAATTCTGCAAGCAATCAAGAGAAAGATCTTCAAATACAAAGGAAAGGAAATTTGAACAACACAAGAACACTCTGTACTCACCCGAAAACACAGGGGCAATGGAATATGTTCTGAAGAGCAGTGGAGCTCATAATGCAGATTAGAATGACTTGCTTTGCAAATTTGAGCTTAACCATAACTTAATAAAGAAATATTCAATAATAAGGAAGTATTTGGAACATTCTTAGAAAACCAGACTTGAAGAGATTATTTGCTTCTCAAATGCCTCTAGCAACAGAAATGCATGATTTGTAAATGACTACAATAGCCAAGGACAACAATGGTAACAATGTGTCCGTAAAGAGAAAAATAAGAATGTCCAACTCTTCATGGTCCTATTTGGGGTTTTCTTGGCAAAGTGGAGTGGATTGCGTTTCCTTTTCCAGCTCATTTTATAGATGAAGAAACTGAGACAAATATGGTTAAGTAACTTGTCCAGGGTCATATAGCTAGTGTCTGAAACTAGATTTGAACTTGTGAAGATGAATCTTCCAGATTCCAAACCCACTGCTCTAATCCACTGTGCCGCCTAGCTGCTAGATATTTTTCATGATGTACACTAAGAGACATGGGTGAAGGTCGAAGTTAGTTGGCAATAACAGTGAAGAGGTAGACCTGGGGTATAGAGGACAGAATGCTGTGACGTCCTGCCTGTCACCTGGAAAATATAATAATTATTCCCATTTATATAATGCTCTGAAACTGCAAAACACTTTGCATATATCATGTCATTTGATTCTTATGACAACCCTGTGAGAATACTGATAGATTCAATGACCAAATATAATTCCAGAGGACCAATGATGAAGCATGCTAACTGCCTGATAGAGAGGTGATGGACTTGGGGTGAAAAATCAGATATGATTTTAGGATAAGACAAAGCTTCGGAGGTAGATTGGTTTAATATTTGGAAGAAACTCTCCACTTACACTGTTCTTCCAATCTGAATGTGACAGACTGAGTATAGTTGAAATATAGAATGAAACTTAAAGTACAGTATAGAAACCAACTCAAAGCCTTGATGTGATATTGCAGATTTTCCATGGAGAGAGCTACCTTGTCTTTCTTAAAAATGGCCTCTAATCTTCATTCAAGAATCATTTTTTTCTTTAGAGAGGATTTTCTTGTACCATTCATGCATAACACCATAATACTTCTTACTTTTACTATTATTCAATCCAGTTCATATTTATCCTAATTTATAACTAATATGGGAAAACAAGTAGCAGTCAAGTCATTAAAGTGACATAAATCTATAGAAAATTTTCACCTTCAAGTAAAGTTATTCCAAAGTGCATTCTTTTATGTTAGGGATATAGTTGAATCAATGATGTGAGTTTCAAAGGTTCTGTCATTTAGTCACCAGGGAAAGCTTTCAGAAATATTTTTCATTTGACAATTGCAAAAGAAATTTGACATGGATTTTTAAAAAGTAGAGTCGCTGTCAGTTTATAATTTTATGGTTATCATCTGGGGGTAAAATAAATTGTATTTTAATATGACAGTTTTTAAAATAAAAATTAATCTCAATTTGTGTGGGTATTATGTAGGCAAAAATCAGATTGAACTAAAGAGACTCATAGAATCTAAGAGTTGGAAGCAACCTCTGAGGCTATTTAGTTCAAATCCCACCTGAAGCATTAATCCTCTTTATAAAAGGTTGAACAGGTAATCATCCAGCTTCTATTCGAAGTGCTAAACAATTCAATACCTAAAATAAGACGGGCCATTCAACTCTTGGGCATCTCAAATTATTAGGAAATGTTTCGGTGTTTTGAGTCAAAAATCTGTCTTTCCACAGCTTCCATTCATTGGTTATGTTTCTGCCTTTTCTGAACAAATCTAATCTCTTTTCCATATGATAGCCCCCGAAATGTTTGACAGCAGCAATCACATCTTTTTGTCATGCTAACTGTGCCAACCTGATTCAATCAATGCATGACACTGTTTCGAGTCACTTATCCCTCCCAGACACATTTCAATTTGTCTTTGTCCCTGTTAAAATGTGGACCCAATATTCTGTTTGGTCTGATTAGGAGAGAATCTATCCTCCTTTGTTCTGAATACTTCTTTGGTATTTTGGTGGATTTTTGGTTTCATGGGTATAAGCATTCCCTTGGTATTCTGCGTGACCCTCTCCATAAAACTTCCATAGGGGATTTACATAATAAGCTACCACCTTCCCTCTTGTTCTTTAAGTACCTCAGAAATACTGATATACCACTAGGGCTGTCCATTTGTCTCTCATTTTCATTAAATGACTGTTCATAACCTGGTCCTGCCCTTACCTTTCCAAATCTTCTTACAGCTTATGCCTTCCCCTTCCCTCCTTTCTACAATCCAGTGACATTGGCCTATTTGAGGTTCCTTTCACAAGACCTTACATCTCCTGACTCTTGATTGGGCATTTTCACTGTCTGCCTCATATGCCTGGGATTCTCTCCCTCCCCATCTCCACTTATTGGCTTCCTTCAAGTCTCAGCTCCTCCCACCTTCTAAAAAAGTCCTTTTCCATTTCTCTTAATTCTTGTCACTTGCCTCTTTTGATTATCTCCAATTTATCCTGCGTATGTCTTGTTCTATCTCCCACTAGACTGTGATCGTTTTAAGATCAGAGTCTGTCTTCTGTCTTTATCTCCAGCATTTAGACCACAAAGTAGGCATTTTAAAAAGTTTGTTGATGGTTTATGTCCTTTTATGACTATATTTGTCTTTGATAATGTTTTTCACATTACTTACACATCATCAGCAATATCATCACTCATTTATATAGTGATTTACAGTTTATAAAGCACTTTCCTCCCAAGAAACCTGTGAGATTGGTAGGGAATACACTTTTATCACCATTTGTATTTGGAGAAACACAGTTAAGAAGGATCTGTTGACTAATTCAAGGCCACACGGAACAAAGTGGCAGAAGGGGAATTCAAAACCATTTCTTCTGAGTTTTACCCTTTTCATTATAGCACATATAACTTTTTACATGTTAATCCATTGTTGTAATTGTATTTTGTCTTAAACAATGATATTTCCATAATTCACAGTTTTACCCTTTTCATTATAGCACATATAACTTTTTACATGTTAATCCATTGTTGTAATTGTATTTTGTCTTAAACAATGATATTTCCATAATTCACAGTCATATTATTGTCTAAAGAGTATTGGTGTTAAAGACATGGACTTGTGTAGCAGTCATCACAATCCAGTGGCAGGGCAGAATCAAGATGGTTGATGACGGCTCAAGACGTAGTGGATGACCTTGGTGTCTTTGATGTCTAACCAAGCTCTAAGCACTCCCACAGTGTCTGCTTCAGCTGCCTTCATGGCTGTTGGAACAAATTGTTCTCATCCACACATTCCACGAGGGGAAGTCTTCACATGCTTGGGATAGACACCTCTGTAACTCACCAATGGGTTTAGCCCATCTGCTGAAATGGTTAACTGAGGTGTGGCTGCTGTGCATGCTATAGATTCTTGGAGCCACAGATGAGAGTTGCGTGGAACAAGTGGATACCAAAGGTGAAAAGCAGTTCTGAAAAGGGCTCAGCAGCCATCACAGAGGTACAAGTCTTCCCAGAACACCTCATTAAGATGTGTAGCATTATCTGGGCAACAGATGGTATTCATTCAAATTGATTCTCCATTATGCATTACTAGACTAATCTGTTTCATATTTCTATGATTTCCATTGAGGAAGTTTGGTAGAGTTCCAGGAAGGGTTACGCTGAAATCATCTTGAACTGGCCAAGGAGAGTCTTATACCTTTTATGAGGTGAACCTTTGAGACTATATTTTGCCATACTCAAAGAGATTTTTAGAGTGTAATTTTTTATTTTGACTTGAACAAAATAAGACAAGCATTTCCATATAAAAATAGAAAACAAGATAATTTTTCATGAAGCTGCAAATCTCTATTATGTGTAGCTTACTTTATGCCCTACCTTCCCTGGTATTCTGCTAGCCAGTAACATTGACCTCCTTTGTGTTCCTTGTACAAGACATTCCATCTCCTAATTCTGAGCATTTTTCCTATGCTCTATGCATATGTCCTCTATGCCTTGCATGTTCTATTCCCCTGTCTTTACCCCTTCACTTCCTTGACGTTCTTCAAGTTCCAGATAAAATATTACCTTCTACAAAAAGATTTCCTTATCATGCTGGATTCTAGTACCTTTATTCTGTTGATTATTTTCTGTTTATCTTTTATATATCTTTTGTTGTGCATAGTTGTATGCATGTTGTCTCTCCCATTGGAATGAGCACCTTGAAGGCAGGGACTTTCTTTTTTTTTTTTGATTTTATTTTTTATTTTTAAATTTATTTAACTTTTTACATTCATTTTCACAAGATTTTGGGTTCCAAAATTTTCTCCCCATTTG
>CM053771.1:168352797-168385864 GCA_028658325.1 Potorous gilbertii | reverse complement strand
GTAAGATAGGTTTTCATACCAAAATGATTGTGGATTTTATTCCTTCCTTTAGTCAAATGTGATGAGAGTAAACTTCATGGTTTTTTTTTTCCCTCTTCCAGCTCTCTTTTTCCCTCCATTAAGGAGACTCCTGCCAGGCAGGGACTTTCTTTAGCCTTTCTTTGTATCCCCAGAACTTAGCATAGTGGGGGCAGCTAAGTGGTGCACCATATAGAGCACCAGTGCAGGAGTCAGGAGGACTTGAGTTCAAATCTCACCTCTGACACTTGACACCACTGTGTGACCTTGGGCAAGTCACTTAACCCCAATTGTCTCATCCTGGGTCATCTCCAGTCATACTGCTGAATATCTGATCACTGAATTCAGATGGCTTTGGAGAAGTGAGGTTACCTGCACAGCCCTCCCTCACTCAAAACAAAGTCAAGTGCAAGTAATTTCATTATTTCTCTGATGACATGGTCTTCTTTGCAACAAAGGATGAATGCACACACTTAGCATTGTACCTAGCATATAGTAGGCACTTAACAAACATTTATTGACCAACTGACTGATTAAAAAAATAACTAACTTATTCTAAACAGTTTTCTGATTTATCTCACTTTATTCTATATTTCTTCATGTGAGTCTTCTCAGGTGTTTCTGAAATGGTCTTTTTCATAATTTCTTAAGGCATATTAATATTTCATTACATAAATGCATGTGTACATATTTATACTTCATATATATGTATGTATCATAATTTATTCAGCATTTCCTCATCTTATTGGATAGCCCCTTAGTATTCAGTTTTTTGTTATAACACAAAGAGGAACTATAAACCGCTTTTGTACATGAGTTTTTTTTTTTAATTTTCTTTGATCTGTTTTTGGGTATAGACCTTGCTGAGACAAAGTGTATGCACAGCGTTTAGTGACTTTTTGGGGATAGGTATTATTCATTGTTTTTATGATTTTTAAAATTGACCTGTTCATTAGAAATGTAATTTAATTTCCAACTAATTTTTAGTCTTTCCTCCAAAGACCTTTATTGAATATAACTTTACTATGTTGTAGTCAGTAAAAGATATCTTTAATATTTCTATCTTTATGTATTTGTTTAGGAGACTGTTCTGCCTAAATACTTGGTCAATTTTTGTAAAGATGCCATACGTTGGTATAGAATATGAAATTTCTTCTTCATTCAGTAATAGAGATAGATCATATCTAACTTTTATAAAATTGTATTTGAATTCTTAGAATCTTTTTGTTAAATTTGTGTAGGTCTGAGAAGGATATATTGAGATCTTAATATCAAGTAATACATTTTACCTTAAATATTTAGAGGCTATGAAATTAGGTACATAGACTAAGTACTGTTATTAATTCTTTTTTTTTATGCTGTCTTTAAACATATAGGTTCCCTGCTTATGTTTTAAATTATGTTTACGTTTACTACTGCCTTGTCTGAGACAATAGTTGCTTCTCCTGATTTTTTTTTTGATTTTTTTAAAGAGTAGATCTTATTGTAGCTCTTATTTTAACTCTGTGAATCTTTATGTTTCAAGAATGTTTCTTGTAAATATTGTATTGTTGGAATCTGCTTTTTTTTTTCTTTTTTATGGATGAGTTCATCTTATTGACATTCAGGGTTATAATGGCTAATTGTATATATCTTTCCATTCTATCATCTTATATTTTTTATTCTCTTTGCCTTTTGACTTCCTCCAAAGAATAGGAGCTATTAGAAAAGTATTCTTAGTATACCACTACCACCAATCACCGTCACCATCATCATCATTAGCATCATCGTCTTTGTCATCATCATTCTCAGTATCAGCAGCAAGCATTTATTAAGTAGTTACTATGTGACAGACTCTCTAAGTTCCAGGAATGGAAAAAAGATAAAAACAAAAGCCTTGCTCTCAAGGAGCTCAGATTCTATTGGGTGAAACAATATGCAAACAACTACATAGGTATAAGTTATATACACAATGTAAATGGAAGGTGGTTATTGTTATTTATCCTTCAGTTTTTGAAGATGATAAAAAACATCATGGATGATGTCTTGACTTGCTTGTAAATTGCATTTAAGTGAGGCAGTATTACGCAAATTTGTCAGTCTCACTCTATTTCTGACCTTGGCATCTTCAATGAGTGTGCAAGCAAAGGAGACAGAATTACAACCAAGAATAACCTACCCAATGAAATTGAATATAATCTTTCAAGAGGAAAAATGGACATTTAATGACTTGACTCAAAGAGGAAAGGATACAATACACACACACACACACACACACACACACACACACACACTCAACTGGGTATAGAGACCTATCCTTTCCAACAGGGGAGCAGTAGAAGGGGAAGGGGATAAGAAAAGGGGGAGTGTGATGAAAGAGGGTGGATTAATGGAGGAAGTAGAAGCAAAACAGACTTTTGGGGAGGGAGGAAAAGAGAGAGAGAGATGAGAGAGAGAGAGAGAGAGAGAGAGAGCGAGAGAGAGAGAGAGAGAGAGAGAGAACAGGATAAACAGAAGAAAATAGGATGGAGGGAAATATACAGTTAGTCATCATGTGAAGGTGAATGGAATGAACTCACCCATGAAATGGAAGTAGATAGCAGGAAACTGAAACCAGAATCCAATAATAGGTTGTTTATAAAAAAATACTTGAAATAGAAACATAAGGGATAAAACTTAGAGGCCAGAGCAAAATCTATTATGCTTCAGCTGAGGTAAAAAAAAAAAAGGCAGGGATAGTAATCATGGTTTCAGACAAAATAAAAGCAAAATTAGGCCTAATTGAAAGTGATAATCAGGGAAACTACATTTTGCTAAAAAGTACTACAGACAATGAAGCAGCATGAAAAATTTTTACAACAAGTTTTTCTGGTAAAGGCCTAATTTCTCAAATATACTGAGTCAAATTTATAATTGAGACAAAATTATAAAGATAATCATTCCCTAATTGATAAATGGTCAGTGAATATGAACAGTCAATTTTCAGAAGATGAAATCAAAGCTATCTATAGTTATATTAAGAAAGCTCTAAATCACCATTGATTAGAGAGATAACAAACTAAAGTAACTGTGAGGTACTACCTAACATCTATCAGATTAGCTAACAGGACAAAAAAGGAAGATAACTGCTGGAGATGCTGTGGAAAAATAGGGATGCTAATGCAATGTTGGTGGAGTTGTGAGCTCTTCCAGCTATTTGGGAGAATAATTTGGAACTTTGCTCAAAGGGCTATTAAGCTGTGCTGAAAAACCCTTTCTCATTGCAATACCACTACTAGATCTATATCCCGAAGAGATCAAAGAAAAAAAAGGACCTATATGCACAAAAACATTTATATTAGATCTTTTTGTGTTGGTGAAGAATTGGAAATTGAAGGGATGACTATCGATGAAGGAATCGATGAAGAAGTTGTGGTTTAGGATTGTGATGGAATATTTTTCTGCTATAAAAATTACGAGCAGGATAGTTTCAGAAAAACCAGGGAAGACCTATAGAAATTGATGCAAAGTGAACTGGGCAGAGTCAGTATTAGCAATCCTGTAACAATGATCAACTGTGAAAGATTTAGCTACTCTACAATAATGCAGGACAGTTCTGAAGGATTCATGATAAAAAAAAGCTGTCTACCTCCAGAGGGAGAATTGATGAACTCTGAGGGCAAATTGAAGTATACTTTTTGTCATTTTATTTTTCTTGTTTTGTGACATGGCTAATATGGAATAGGTTTTCATAATTTCACATGTATAATAGATACTATATTGTTTGCCTTTTCAGTGGGTGGGGGAGGATGTAGGAGGGAGCAGGAGAATTTGGAAGGCAAAGTTTAAAAAAATGTAAAAATAAATAATCATAAATTAATCTTTGAAAAAAGAAGAAAATAAGTGAGAGTGTAGGGTAAATAGAAAAGGCAGTCTTCTGGATAAGATGGGATAGAAAGGAATTGCTTGTGCATGCAAAGGAATTGCCTTTGGCAAGGAGAAATGTCAACTTTTCATGTTAGGAAGGTGTGGAGGGGGATATTGTGGGGTATGAGAGAAGATATCTAAATATCAGAGATGAAAAGGGAGTACTTGGCGAATGGTTTCAATTATGAATTCAGAGATATGAAGTACGAGGCATGGTGTTTTGCTGAGAGGGTGAGAAAAAAGGGTGTCATTGCAGACTCAAATATAGACAAAAAGGTTTGGAATAGCCACTGCGGTGAGTGGAAAGTGAATTTATTAGGGAGGTATAAAATACCTACTTTTGTTCAGTGTGGGCCCAATGCTGTAACATAGATCTGTAGGGGGCCCAGTCAACATAGTTTTCTTATTTTCTTCATCTTTCTTCAGCAGCATACAAGTAGCAGCAAAGGAAGTAGGCAGTGGGAGTAATCCAAGGTTGTAGCTTGACAAGGCATGACTGACAGTAGGATAAGAGGGCCAGGAACTGAAGTATAGAGAACAATGTATAGTTGATTTGGTTCACCACTAGGGTAAGATAGGGAAGGAAGGGACAATGTAGCCAGTGTAAGGGTGATGAAGCAAATACACCACTGATCTGTGCTTAAAGCAATCTACTTCTGTTCCCCTGTCCTTCTTCTGTACCTTTGCTCAAATTCCAGTCAGTCTTTCTCTTTATTCTCCCTCTCAACAATCCACGCTCTGAATCTGTAGTTTGTTTTTTTATGGCTACCTCCTTCCTCAATCTTTCCCCTCTTTGTTTTCCTGTTGAGCGAAATGTGTTCTACATCAAATGTGTGTGTGTGTGTGTGTGTGTGTGTGGGTGTATGTGTGTGTGTGTTCTACTCTCCTTTGTCTAGTCTAAATTAATGTTCAAGTGAGGTCTGTTTTCCTACTCCTTTTTCCACATTTGCAATATCTTTTTCTTGCACACTTAGATAAAGTGCGGTAATAAATTCACTCCCCCTTTCTTCTATAGGGTATTCTTTTTAATTCTTGTCTCTTCTTTATAGATCATTAAACACAATAAAACAGTCCCTAGCCATCTGTCTTATTTAACTTGTATGACACTTAATGACATTGAGGTTCTGAAATATTTGTTTCTTTCTCATTAGAATGTAAATACTTCATCTTTGTATAGTTTCTTCCAAGTGATCAAATTTATTTACCTTTTTAGGTTTCTTTTGACTCCTGTGTTTGCATTTCAAAGGTTATATTCAACTCTCATCTTTTGATCAAGAATGCCTAGAAGTCTTGTATTTCATTAAAGATCCTTCCTTCTCCCTTTCGCTCCCCCCACCAGGATTATACTTTTTTTTTTTCCAGGTAAATAATTTTTGGTGGTAAACTATTCTATTTTCCCTTTCAGTATACTATAATCTAAGTCATTCTGTCCTTTATAGTGGTAGCTGACCGTTGTCCCTTGGTTTATTGCTGTTGTTTCTTTATGACCCCACTTGGGGTCTTCCAGGTAAAGACACTGGAGTGGTTTGCATTTCCTTTTCCAGCCATTTTACAGATAAGGAAACTGAGGCAAACAGGGTTAAGTGGCTTGCCCAGGGTCCCGCAGCTATTAAGTGTCTGGGATGAGATTTGAACTCATGAAGATGAGTCTTCCTGACTCTAGGCTCACTCTATCCCTTGGGTCACTTAGCTGCCCTTACTACTCTTTGGTGCCTGAAGTCTTTATTTCTGCCTAGTTGCAGTATTTTTTCTTTTATGTGGAAGTCTTGAATTTTGGCTATGATATTTTTGGGAGTTTTCATTTTTGAGGTTTTCTTCAGAAAGTGACTGGTGTATTCTTCCCCTGCTCCCACCTTTGCCCTCTGGTTCTTATAGGTCTTAACTGTTTTAATTCATAATTTCTTGAAGTATGGTATTCAGGTTTTTTTTAAATTGGGGGTGAAGATTTATGGTTTCCAGGGTATTCAGTGATTCTCTGATTTTTTTTCTCATTGATCTGTTTTCCAGGTCAGTTGTTTTAGATTGTAGATACCTTACATTTTCTATTATTTTTTTTTCAGTCTTCTGATCTTATTCTAGCATTTCTTGCCATATTCTAATTTTTAGGGGGTTGTTGCTTAAGTAAAATGTGAGGCCCTCTCCTGGAGGCATTTTCTTATGGGTTTGTATTTTGGGCATCCCTATTACCACAATATGTCTTTATCATTGATGTCTTTTGTTTATTCATTTTTCCAGCCTTAGTTCCTGGATTGGGGTTTAGGTCAGGATATCCTTTGTGTGCTGTTGGAGGGAATGGTGGGGATTTGTTTGGCCTGGATCTTTATTATGTAGGGTTCTGTCACTGTTTCTTCCCAGTGCTCCAAGATTTCCTCAAGGGCCTCAGGGTGACTCTGGTCACTGACCTGCATACTTTCCATGCCCTAAGAAGTCTGATCTAGGTTACCGTTTAATTTTTATCTTCCTGTTCTGAACTGTTCAGCCTTCTCAATCTAGAGTAGAGTCCAGGGGACATTGTTTCGAACTTAAAACTAATTGGAGAGACAGCTACTGGTTCCAGATCAGCTCTGTATACATTCTAGCAAGTTTCACAGGATCAGAAAATGAAAACTTCAGGCTCTGTACTGGGTTATACTGTTTGTCACAGTACTGGCTTTTGACTTGGGTCCTGCTCAAGGCTCTGCACAGGCAGAGTGATAGAACTGCAGGCTTGTCTCTTGTTGGGGTTCCTTCTTTATATATAGCTTCAGACACTGGCCCTGTCCTGCATGCTACTAGGCTCCCAGGTACCCTATCTGGGGGTGATAGCAACATAGCTATAGGCTTACATTGGTTGTGTTCCTTGCTGCTGGCACGTGGCTACTAGATCCATCCTGAGTCCATATTCTGGAAGGCTTCTGTGAGTGCCTTCCTGGCTGGACCTCTCCCTCCCTTTGCCAACCTGGGCTAGAAAAGCCTTTATCGTTTCTCTTTGGATTGCCTGAGCATTATTTTGTCTAGTGATCTTTTTCAACCTTTTCTGGCATATTTGAACAAGGGGATTGGGCTGTATTGCTTCTTATTACTCGGTTATTTTTGTAAGTCTCCAGGCAAGTGCTTTCTTAATATTAATAAGTACGATATCAATAAATACAGTCAAATTTTAGATTCTCCACAATTCTCAGCCAGTGGTGTGACCATTCTAAAAAATTGCCTATGAAAAACTGCTTATACTCTTCTTATATGTTCCAGAAAGATATTTCCCACTGAAGTATACACATACACACACACAATCTATCTATACATACACACACATGTATATACATACACACACATATGCTCATCCATCCATCCATCTATCCATATCTACACACACCATACATACATATTTATGTGTGTGTGTATGTATGTATGTATGTTTGGTTTTTATAACTTTGAGGCCAGATTTTTATCTATTACCTTTTTAAAAATCTTCAACCCTTATGAATGTGTTAGGTGGAGAATGTATGACCTCTCCTGAGCTGAGTCCTTGTCTAGTGGACAAATATAAATGAGGAATTCTGACAGTTTGGGACTGGGAGGGGGAACAGCAGAAGACTTAGGAAATACCATAACTCTGCCTGAATGAGTTGGAACTCCTGTGCTGGGGGCAGGATGGAGGAAAAAAGAGAATATTCAAATTTCCATGTAGGCAGAAATTTCTTTAGATTTAAAATCAAGTTTGTTCTGGATTCTACTGCCAAGGTAAATGAAGGCTGAGGTTGCTTCTCTATATCTATTTTAATGCCAGCCTAAACTACTAAAGGGGTGCAGTGCAGTGTAGAGGAAAGAGCATTGAATTTTACTATTGAATTCATTGAATTGAAAGTCATAGAATCTGAATATGAGTCCTGCTTCTATCACTTTCTAGCTGTTTGATCTTGGGTAAATGACTTAACCTTTCTGGGCCTCAGTTAAAAAATGTAAGGGTTGGACAAAATGTTCTTTGAGATCCTTTTCCAGTTTTAAATCTATAAGTCTACTAGGATGAGCTTGATGCTCCTTGAAGATGCTCTTTCATTTAGGGATGATGGGAAAATCACTGACCTGGAAATGACTCCCCAGAGTTTCTCTGGGCTGTTTCTCTCCTGGCATATGCCAAATGCATTTATACCAGTTAGTTCTTGACACCCATTATAGAGTGCTTGATTATAAAGAGAGTCTAAATGTCTATACTCTTGAATTTTGGTGCCCAAAACGTAACAGGCAATCACTCTTGACATGTGGAACACTTGTGAATTATGTTGATTGGATTTATTTTTGTTTCCTGAATGACAGCAAACTAGAACAGGCATAGTGTGTTACATGAAACGATAATTGTTACTCTTTATGGAGGCCTAGCAAAGATGCTTAAATCATTTCTGTATCTTTAAGGACTATTGAATTCCTTGGCATGTCAGAAAAAAATGCACTTTAACTCTAGTTTTTTACTGTAACTCTTGCTACTTCTAAGCTTTTTGTAAGAAACCATAAGAGACTCGAAAATGTACTTATTCTCTTTGTAGTATAGAACTCAAGGCCTTCCACGGTTGCAAGCATTTGGTTACATAGCAAAGTAATATTTGTCTCTTCACATAGTTGGTGTTGTTGTTTTTAAGGTAGTTCCCATTGAATAATAGTCACTTCTAGGGTTAGGTAAGAATGAAAGTGAACTTGGACTTGGATACAAAGAATTAGGATATCTCTGATATCCTCTTGTGGGTCTTCAAAACATAACCCACAAGAAAGTGATCTCAAAGGAAAAAAAAATTCTCTTTAGGAGAAAACCCATTTTCAAGCAATGAGAAGTTAGCCTTTTTTAACCATTGGGGAAACACTGACCAACAAAGGAAAATATGGGTAGTTTCCTGAACGCAAAGTTTTATATGTTAACTATACCTGAGGGAAGGACCACTGGTTTGTTTTCTGTTAAAGGTCTATCGTTTTTGAATTTATTTTTTAATTGTCTAAGGTTAGTTGTGTCAATTGATTGTAGTATCTTGCTAATGATAGTGAGGTATCATTGTTGTTTGGCCATTTCAACTGTGTCCATTACTCTTTGTGACCCCATTTGGGGTTTTCTTGGCAGAGATACTGGAATGGTTTGTCATTTCCTTCTCTAGCTCATTTTATAGGTAAGGAACTGAGGCAAACAGGGTTAAATGACTACCTAGGGTCACATAGCTGCAAGTGTCTAAGGCTAGATTTGAACTCATGAGATGAATCCTCCTGACACAAGGCCCTGTACTCTATCCACTGTGCCATTTAACTGAGGTACAGACCCTAAATCTTAGAAACATCAAGGACACTGGATCTTAGAGTTCCTAGGAGAAGCAAGATATAAAAGACTGGAAAGGTAGGAAGGGCCAGGTTAGGAAGGGCTTCAAACATCAAACAAGAGGATTTTACATTTGATCCTGGAGGTGATAGGGAACTACTTGGTTTATGAAGGGTATGTGTGTGTGCGTGCATGCATGGAGGGGTAGATGCTGGTATATGTGATACAGTCAGACCTGTAATTTAGGAAGATCACTTTGGCAGCTGAGTGGAGGCAGACTTGAGGCAGGCTGTTCAACCAGCAGGCTATTGCAATAGTTCTGGTGTGAAATGATAAGGGCTTGCACCAGAGTGGTGCCAGTGTCAGAGGAGAGAAGGAGGTGTATTTGAGAGATGTTACAAAGGTAAAATTGACAGGACTTGGCAAGAGATTGGATATAGGACGTTAGAGTGTGGTAAGTTGAGGTTGACACAAAATTTGTCATCTTGGGGGACTGAGAGGATGTCAATGCCTTTTACAGTAACAGATAAGTTCAGAAGTGGGGAGATCTTTCTGAGAAAGGGAAAGGAAATAAGAAATTTATTGATTTCTTATTAAACAATAGTGCTGTATGAACATTATCTCAGTTGTTCCTCATAAAAACGCTGAGATAGTTGTTATGATCCACATTTTACAATTGAGGAAACTGAGGCACACAGGTTAAGTGACTTGCCCAGGGTCCTGAAGTTAGTAAGTGTCTGAGACTGGATTTGAACTAGATTTTTCTAATTCTAGGCCCAGGGCTCTATCTACCCTACCACCTAGCTGGCGGCCTTGAAGATAATGTGGTAAGTTCCTGACTATTGAGTTTAAGTTGGAAATGTCTAATAGGCAGTTGGTTATGCAAATCTGGAGATGAAGGAGAAAGGTTTGTAGATTTGAGAAGCTTCAGCATAGTAATGATGAACCTATAATTTCTGATAAGAGTACAGTGTGAAATAGCATAGAGGGAGAAGAGAAGAAGGCCCAGGACAGAGTCTTGATTGATAACCACTGTAAATAGTTGTGATTTGGATGAAGGTCTGGCAAAGTGGACTGCGAAGGCATTGTCAGGTGGGTGAGAGTAACACCAGGAGAGGGAAGTGTCATGAAAACTTAGAGATAAGACCATATTAAAGAGGATGCTTGACAGTGACAAAGGCTGAAGAAGGGTAAAAAAGAATGAGGATAGGGAAAAGGCATTTGGATTTGGCAATTAAAAGATCATTGGTGACTTTAGAGAGAGTGGTTTCCATTGAATAATGAAGTTGGAAGCCAGACTATAGAATTATAAAAACAGAATTAGAAGAAAGGAAGAGGAGACTCTGATTGTAAATAGTATGCTTGAGGAATTTAGCCACAAAAGAGAGGAAAAATGTAGGATGACCGTTAGTGGTGGTGAACAGATTAAGGGGGAATTTTTTGAAGATAGGGAGACATAGGACAGTAGTGAGGCAGTCAGAAGAAAGGAAGAGATTGAACATTAGCAAGATAGGCCATCCACTAGTGGAGAAAGGGCGGAAGGAGATCGTGGGGCTTTGCCTTGACAAGGAGAAGGGCCACCCCTTCATGAGAAAAGTGAAGCAGGATTGTTTCAGGGGAAGGGCTGAGATGAGGAAGGTGGGGGCAGGAAGAGGGAGCCTTCCACAAATAGCTTCAGTTTTTTCATTGAAATATTAAGCAAGATTCTCTGTTGAGAGGGTGGGGGAAAAATACCCCAAGAAGGCTTAAGAAGGGATGAAAACATTTGATAAATCTGTTATGTGGAGAGGCATATTGATTCAATCAAGAATATATAAAAAAGTTCCCTTGCCTCAGTGAGACAAGTGAAATTATGGAATATAAAATTAGAGTGGACCCAGTCAACAGTTTTAAAAAAATATTCTCAAGGACTTTCTAAAAGCTCATGCTTAAGAATGAAGGCGGGAAATTGTGGGAGTAATCCAAGGTGCAGGCAGAGCAGGGCTAGATCAACGATAAGATAAGAGGCTAGAGACTTGAAGGAAGAGGAAAATGTAGAATTGAACTGATCCACCAAAGGGTGAATTAGAGAAAGGAAGGAGAGTATAGCTAGTGCAAGTGACGATCTGAAAAATAACTGAGGGGTGGAGGAACTGGAGGTTGCAGTGAGGATGAAGTGAAAATTTTACCTTGTTAGTCTCCTACTCAAGAAACTTCAGTGACTTCCTATTATCTCCAAGATCTATTTTAAAACTATTGTGTGTGTGTGTGTGTGTGTGTGTGTGTGTGTGTGTATCTATCTACCTTGTATATGGCTTAGTGTTTTCACATTCATTTGAATATGAGCTCCTTGAGAATGAGAATTATTTTTGTCTTTATTTGTTTATCTACTCCTTAGTATGGTGGTTGGGAGATAATAGTTGCTTAATGAATGTTTATTGACTTGACTTGACCAAACAAATACCAAAATACTACCTGAAGAAATATGAGAGAAATGAATCTTTCACTCAGAACTTATGACTGGTCAGTGACCAGTGGATTTAAAATTTAGTTCTGAAAAGCAAACTCTAAAAAATCTTTATCACCAACATAAGCACGGCATCATTACCATCAATTCATATTTTGATTGTGTGCCAGGTACTCTGAAAGATGTAGATGTGGCACAGTTTTTGCCTCTAAGGATGTCTAAATGACACAAACCAAAAGTAAATTTATAATGAGAGATTTAAAAAAATAAATCATTGGAGCAGAATGTGAAGATGGAAGCAATACTGTAGGTTCTCATTGGTCTTTATATTGTTGGGGCTGAGCAATTTGCCTTTTGGAAGATGTGTAGAGCTGGGTTTCTTAACCTTTGTTTGCATCATGGATCCTTTTAGCAATATTGGTGAAGCTTATAGACCCTTTCTCTGAAAGTTTTTAAATGCATAGACTAACCATGATCAATTTCTGCTCAATATCCCCCGCTTAATGTTTATGTTGGAAGGCAAACAACACACTACTAAGATTTAAAGTACTCATGTATGGAGACTCAATTTTTAGTTTCTACTGCCCTCAATGTGTCCTTCCCTGTAATGGATCTAACTCATTGGAATGTGAAGGTGAATGAAGATGAGGGGCATATTCTAGTAAAATCTCAGGGATTATAGTTATTGTTCCCAAATGGGACTAATTAAATTGGAATCTCCCAAGCTAAACTGTACTTTGGATTGTAAATTTGTTTGGTGAAAAAAGAGCTGGGGGAAAGAAGAGCCCTCCCAGGGTGATGTAGTGTGTTCCAAGTTCCCAGAGGCATGCAATAAAGGAATTTCCATTTGAGGAAAAGTTCTAAGTGACACAACTAAGGAGTTTCATGGCAGAAATTTAGGAACAATTTTTAGCAAGTCAACTTTGACATATACAAGTTTAGATTTCATACAGAGTGAAAATGTTTCTTATGCAACCAACCCTGCAGCCTGTCCACCAAAATGTGCTGGAAAACATTTAACCTCATGGTTCCACATTTTATTTATAAACTCAGCAAGACTGGCCTCTTTTGGAAGAACTTCCTAAAGGGCTAGAAATATCAGCTGGTTGTTTAAATTCCACCGAGGGCACTACCAAGTATAAGAGTTTAAAAAGAAGGAGACTCTTGCATCCCTTCCATTCAAATTATGTGTCTTGGCCCATTCCCAAGCTCCTGAGTAGCAATTTACTTATTGTGTACTGGATCATAGTACATGTGGAGATACTCCTTTTTAAAGAGTCTCATCTAAGTCTCAACTGACTGAGTGTCAAGGTCTTAATCCTACAAGAAAGTACATTCCTGGTAGCCCAAATAGAATAAGGTCACTTCCTGTCTTTTGAAACAAAAATTAAAGGTCTATGAAGGTTAAAAAAAAGGCAGGTTTTGCTGTCTGTTATTCAACTGCTGTGTGTTGAAATCAACAGTTGGTGACTTTTGCAAGCAGGTTTCATGTAATATTTTTATGCAAACTGCACATGACCTTGGATGAAAGCAAGGGTGAGAAGAAACAGTGTTCTGACTAGTAAACAAAAGTGATTGTCTCTTTTTGCCAGATGTTACTCACTCAGGTCAGATCTGTAGTCATCGTCACCATCATTTTCACTGTTGTTATTTTTCTGAGCAGGAGGGGTCTCTTTGCATCAAAGGTGGACTCTGGGGGAAGGATTATATTTCTATTTAGAAACAATACTGCTTCATGGGATCATGGCTTTAGCTCTGGAGAGGACCTTGGAGACCAATGTATTATGATGCCCTCCTTTTACAATAAGGAAATGGAAGTACAGTGAGATGTAGTGACTTCCCAAGGTTACTCAGGCAGTAAATTGAAAAACTAGGATTTGCACTGAGGTCTTCTAACTCCAAATGCAGTATCCTTTCTACCTCTTTTCCTTTTTTTTAAGGTGCCAATTTTAAGTAGATTTTATCCTTCAGGAAGAAAATTGCATTTCCACTGGTTTATAGTACTGATAAAGTGTGATGTTGTTCACTTCTCTTCCTCTGCACACATTTAAGTATTCAGAATACCCAGATTTGCATAGTAGCCTAAATGTTACTTTTAAACTGCTACTGCCTTGGCTATAGATTTGAGTCCCTCAATTTTTGGAAAGCTGTGTGGAATGCTTTTTTCTTCTGCTGTATTTAGTCAACCTCTTCAGTGGTGAGTCTGGAAGAAACACCTTCAGATGAGGCTGTTTCACCCCCTGGGAACTAACCAGGCATGCCCCCTTATAATGTGATACAGCTGAGTATTGAGGGGTTTGTAGACTTTCTCCAATTTTTTTCTGTTGATGCTCAAATTTTTCCTTTTCAGCAGTCTGGTTTTTATTTAGTCAGTTAATTATTTCATTGCATTTGTAAAGGGTCTTCTGTTTGTCTTCATCACCAATTTTGCCTTGGACTTTCTCATTTTCTATAGTAGCTTTCATGTTTCATGAAAGTATAAGATTCAAGAGAATTCTTGTAAGACATCTTGCCTCCATGCTTCTCATCTTCAACCTTGTATTTTTTGGCTTACTGAACTCTACTCTCAAAGCTTTCTTTGCTCAGACAACCTTTGTCATTGATCATAGTGATATTCTCCTTGCCTGTCCTCTTGAGGATGCATTTGTATGATGTTAAATGTTATTTCAATTTGAGTATTACCCCTGGGATTGAGGGTGGGTTGTCTTGTGAGCTCAAACTTGCCTTTGTCATTGTTTTCCCACCTTCATCAACCTTAGTAAGCACACCAGGCTGATTATCTGAGCGCATGGTAAAGGTCTTTATCTGCTTGGTGGGGATGGTGGTACTGCATCTGATGAGAACTGTCATAACTCCACCAATAGTTTCAATTCTAAGGGAACAAGGAATGGTGTCCAACAATGGTTAAGTCCTGCACATGACTCAGATTTATTTCCAGACAAGATGGCAGCCTTGACATCTGAACCATAGGAAAAGTTTCACCAGGATTGATACTCTTGTTGAGTTCCTTGCCTTTGAAAAAGTCCTGTTAAAGCTTTTGAATTTTGGGGATCTGAGTGGAGCCACCCACCAAGACAATGTCATGAATCTGTGATTGCATCTCTTAGGACCTTCCCTACAGGGTCCAGTGTGCCGTGGAAGAGGTCAACATTCATCTCTTCAAAATGGGATTGGTGATAGAAATATAGGAGTCTATAGCTTCATAGAGGGAGTCAATCTCAGTACTGGTCTGGTGTGCAGAAGGCAGACAATACTTTTGTTCTCACTGATGTCTTTCTTGTGCTTTTGCTTGAACTCAGAAAAAAAATGGTTGACCATGTAGTTATCAAAGTCTTCCCCAGCTGTGGAACTGACTTCAAAGATACCATCTTCAACAATAAGAAAAGAAACATTGAAAGTCCATCTCTGAGGTAAAAGATCAACATATTTTTCTCAGCACCAACCTTTTCGTGCAAGTAAGCCATAAGCAATAACAGCAGCAGTTAATACATTGATGATGCTAAGTATATGGAGACCAGCAATGGTTCCTGCATCTTTGGTGGCCTGATGTTGAGAATCATTGAAGTAAGTCTTTGTTACAACCTTCCCTAGGTGAGTTTCAACAATTTTCTTTCATCTTGGTCAAGACCATAGAATTCTGCATAAAAACTTTTGGTTTCCCCTTTGTACTTTACTAGGACCTTAGGCCTGCCTACATCATTCACCACCATGAAAGGCTAATGCTATCTGTCTGATTGTACAACTGCATCATTTAATCTGTGACAAATCAGACTTTTGATATCAAAGACTATGTTGTGGTGGGTGGGAAGGTTCATCGCAACTTGATTCTTCGTAGCATCACCTATCAAACATTCTATGTCAGTGAAGGTGATATAGCTTGAGGTAGTCCTGTCTCCTTGGTCATTATCAATGATCTCCACTTTCCCAAGTTTAAAGGCTCCCACATAGGAGTAAGTAGTGCCAAGATCAATGCCAACTGTGATTTTTTTGACATGGTTTCTGGGATGTTGGGGAATGTAGCTGACCAGTATAAAGTAAGAAGAGCTGCTGCTGCACTGAGTAGAAACTTTCTAGCTCTTTTTCTTCATTATGTGAGTAGAGGAAATCTTTTGAAACAAGCAAGGGTAAATGCTATTTCCAGTGTCCTGATAAGAAAACACACGCACGCACACACACACACACACACACACACACACACACACACACACACACACACACACGACTGTGTCCTTTGGCCATTTCCAGGGCTGATTCTTAGTAGAGGTAGAAGCAGATGGTAAGGAGTCAGAAGAGTGTGTAATAGTGATGCCTCTGAGAGGCTATGATTTGATTGGTATGTGTGATAAATACATTCACCTCATTCAACCTTGTAACTCACAACAAACATTATGTAGAAATGTGAGTTTTGAATTTCCTTGTGGCAGCTAAATGGTCTGGTGGATAGAGCACTGTCTTTGGGTGAAGAGTTTGACACTTCAGGTCTGATCTATTACCCTCATTTCACAAATGAGGAAACTAGGGTACAGGGAAGTTACATTTCTTATCCTAAGGTAATAAATGGAGGACTGGATTGTGGACAACGATCTGCTGATTTTTACTACCCTAGTTACATAGAGTGGCTAAATGCAATGTTGGCTAGATGTAGAGAAAAATAGGATAGGAAAACCTCTTTCTTAACTATATCTACTCTTCACATATGGCCCTTCTAGGTACCCCATAAATTATTCTATGAGTTCTCTTTATCTTATAAAGTATAGGAGGAATTGTCAGACAAATGACAGATGAATTCTAATGTTTTTTCTGATATTTTTCGATTAAAACATCAATCCATTAAAATCATTTTAAGCGCCATGTATGTACCAGGCATTAGTTAGGCACTACAGATGAAGACAAAGAATCAAACAGTTCCCACTCTCAAGGAACTCAAAAAGAGATACATATTTGTTTGCTTTAGAGAGTACAGTTCGATGGACTTAGAAGTTTTGACTCCTCAGGTTTTGCCAAAATGTATGACTGAAGATCTGTTCCGTATCTCCTTAGTTTTGAAGAATTCATATGAATATGGAAATAAGATTTTCTGAACATCTTAGTGATTTTTTTAAAAAACATTGCCATTTATTTAGTAATAAGACCAAAGAAACAATAATATCATAGATACTGATATATTGAAACAAATGCAAAAATAAATGTCACAATCCACACAAAAATCTGAGTCACACTTTCCCACCAAGGTACTAAGGTAGAATGGACATACATTCAACAAAAACTTGACAAAACACATGCAGGAAGACAATCCATGTACTCCGTGTAATGCACAACTCTTGCCTTCAGGCACTGATGTCACTGGTCCATTCAGAAATGACTGCACTCCTGAAAGCAATGTCTCTGCTTACGACTTCCCTTGTGAGCCTTACTGATTTCCACATGCGCACATCCTCTTTTCTTCTATTCCTAACACGTTGAACCATTTAGAATTCTTTTAACTCACAAGCTCTGCTAAGATAGAATTGGAAAAGAGTTCCATTATTGTTTTGGATTGCAATTCTCTTTAAACTTGTGTACTACCAAGGTTCTTACATTACCTGTCTCTGGGCAATACAGGCAAGTCCAGTCAGCTCTTCACTCCCAAGGATTCTGTGTTGTCCAGCAGCATCCCAGTATCTCTTTCTAGTTAGGAAAACTGCTATAAAATCTCTTTTCCCTTTTTTATTTTTCCTCTCAAACCATTGAGGACAAAGCAAAGGAAAACAACAGGCACTTCTGAGAGGTTTCACCTCTCCCTTCTACTGAAGAGATACAGCTAGAACTGAATCTCTTTTCCACTGACCTTTGAACTATATTCAGCTACTCAGAAACTAACATCTAAAGTTTTCTTGTTAGTGTTGATTTACTGTTTTAACCAAGCTGTTTCAACCTCTTCACCACCCTTTGAATGGCACATTTATGCTTCATTTTTGAGGCTGAAAAAAAAGCACCAAATATTTATAAAATTCATAATTCTTCTTCAAGACCACCATACTCTCCAAACACATAAGTGATTTTTAATTTTGCTCGTTTTGACATCTCAAGTTTTTAAATAGTTATTGGCAAATGAGTTTAGATACCATAATGCCTGTAGTTCCAGTTATTTATTTATCATTCTTAAAATGGTTTTCTTCCAGTGTCTCTTTGAAAATTGTTTCTTCACACTTAAATTTTCATCAGTTTTTTTTGTTTTAAAAAAATTTTATTTTTCATTTCTAACACAGTTTATAACAGATAAAACAATTCAAACTTTTGGTCAAGTGAAACTTATTTTTAAAGCATTTACAATATGGACCACAAAAGAATTTTTTAAAATATTAACCAACTGAGACACAAATAATATTTATGTTGCTAACTTCACAAGCTCTTGACCCCTTGACCTTGTCTCCACAGTATTACTAAGAATTAAAGGACTCTAACTTATTGTTGTTGGTCTAAAGTCCTAAGCCTAATAGCTTAATTTTAGACTTAACCTCGGATGTTCCCCTACCAATAATCTATAATTCAATAGATCTGGTATTAAGCTTACAAACCTTTGGAATATAGGAAATTGCCACCAAGAGTAGGGATGTTGCAGTATATTGACTCCTTGTATACAATACCTCCCCAACTTCATGTTAATTCCAGGCAAGATTAGATTGTCCACTTGCATTCAGTCAGGCTTAAAGTCTGCCAAGTGTCAGTGGGGAAACTGAGTCAGGAGAATTCTATCTCAACCCAGGCTGAACAGCCACTCTCCCACCCTTCCCATGAGATCACCTTTTGCAGTTCATACCAGCATCTCACCGGCTTTCTGGCATCATGGATTGGGGGCTCAGACCACCTTTCTTGCTATCCATACCTGGAGTTAGACTCAGAAGAACAGTCACTTAATAGTCCCATAGCATCTAAAAATGGCAAGTTCCAATAACCAGATTTCAAATATGATTATAATTTCACTTTGGCTAAGGAACATTTTTTGTGGCAAGTCTTAAGTGGCTTACATGTCTTTCTATACATTTTCTAGTTCCTGATTTAATAGCAATCATAAAATCAAATTTACCATTAAAACCTTAACTTTTCCATCAATGACAAGTTTTACCTAAGATTACCTGCCTCTAGGAAATTTAGACTACAATTCTTTTCCCCAAACTAAAGATGATATTGATCTATTCTCAGTAATTAATTCAGTCAATTGTTTTTAATACTAATTGCTTTCACCTCACTTTGTAATATGTCCAATTTTTCTCCCCATCACTCCCCTTGCCCCACTTCCTAATACCTTGCATTCTGATTGCTCCTTCCCTCAATGTATCCTCCCTTCTATCACACCCCACCCTTCCCTTATCCTCATCTTCTCTCTTTTCTTGTAGGGCAAGATAAGTTTTTATACCCTATTCCAATTAAATGAATAAAAGTTCTCAACATTCATTGCTAATACTTTGAATTCCAACTTCTCTCCCTCTCCCCTCTCTCCCCAACTCTACTGAGAAAGCAAACAATTCAATACAGACTAAATATGTATTGTTTTGCAAAAGACTTCCATAATAGTCATGTTGCATAATACTAATTATATTGCCCTGTTTCCCACTCTATCTCTCCTTATTTTTCCCCCCACAACTGACCTGTCCCTTCTTGAAAGTGTTTATTTCTAGTAACTCCCTTCTCTCATTTGCCCTCCCTTCTATCATTCCCCTCACCCCACTTGTTGCCTCCTCGCCTACTTTCCTGTGGTGTGATACAAATTTTCATATCAAATTTAGTGAGCATGTTTTTCCCTCCTTCAGTCACATGTGGAAAGAGTAGCTTCATTTTTCCCCTCTCCCCTTCTCCTTTTTATCCTCCATTGAACAAGATTTTTCTTATCTCTTTTATGATTCAACACACCCTGTACTCTCTATCTATGTGTGTGTGTGTGTGTGTGTGTGTGTGTGTGTGTGTGTGTGTGTGTACCATCTTTCCATCCACCCAAATACTGAGAAAAGATTCAAGAATTATAAATATTTTTTCTATGTAGTAATGTAAACAGTTCAGCTTTAGAGAGTCTTTTGTGATTTTTCTTTCCTGTTTACCTTTTCATACTTCTCTTGATTTTTGTATTGTAAAGTCAAATTTTCTATACAGATCTGGTCTTTTCCTCAGTATGAATGATTGAAAGTCTTCTATATCATTGAATGACCATTTATTCCCTTGAAGTATTATACTCAGATTTGCTGGGTAGGTGATTCTTGGTTTCAATCCTAGTTCCTTTGACCTCTGAAATATCCTATTCCAAGCCCTTTGATCCCTTAATGTTGAAGCTATCAGATCCTGTGTTATCCTCATTGTATTTCCACAATACTCAAATTGTTTCTTTCCAGCTGCTTGCAGTATTTTCTCCTTGATCTGGGAACTCTGAAATTTGACCACAATATTCCTAGGAGTTTCTCTGCTTGGGTCTCTTTCAGGAGGTGATGGGTGGATTCTTTCAATATTTATTTTGACGTCTGGTTCTAGAATATCAGGGCAGTTTTCCTTGATAATTTCATGGAAGATAATGTCTAGGTTCTTTTTTTGATCATGGCTTTCAGATAGTCCCATAATTTTAAAACTGTTTCTCTTGGATCTATTTTCCAGGTCAGTTGTTTTTCCAATGAGATGTTTCATATTATCTTCTATTTTTTCAAACTTTTGGTTTTGTTTACTAACTGCTTGATTTAACTCATAGTCATTCATTTCCCTGAACTCAATTCTCTCTTTCAACGAATTATTTTGTTCAGTGAGATTTTTGGACCTTCTCCTCCATTTGGTTAATTCTCCTTCTCCTCATTGACTTTTTGGACCTCTTTTTCCAATTGAATTAACCTCTTTTTAAAGCTGCTATTTTCCTTAGCATTTTTTTTGGTTCTCCTTTTGTAAGCTGCTAACTTTTTAGGATCTTCTATTGCCTGAGGACAATTTAAGTTCCCTTTGGAGGCCCTGGAGGCCGAGGCCTTGACTTCTTCTGACAGTATGCCTTGTTCTTCCTTATCCAAAAGGATGGAGGGAGACACCTGTTCCTCAATTGTCTTATTTTTTTCCCTTTTTGGGCATTTTCCCAGCCAGTTACTTACTTGATTTCTGAGTTTCCTCTTAACAACTACCTCACCTCCAATTCCGCCAAGCCAGCAGTGGGTACTGAGATTCAGATAAGCTGCTCCAAACCCTCAGTGGCTTTAGGCAGGGGCCGGGCCATTATTCAGTGTGAAATTAAGATCAACTGCTCATGTGGGGCAGGGCTGCCACACAGGGCTCAGATCCCTCAAGGGCTTTACAATGAGACCTTCTATAACGGATGCAGGCTGCTTCCTGCTTTGGGAGCTCTGTCTGCTACTTCTTCTCCTGCTGCCACCTGAGGAGCTCCAAGTTATGGGGACACCCTGATCCCTTCTCAGGAAACTGAAAGACCCTCTCACTGACTTTTAGCACCTGTGGGTTGAAGGATCTGTCCTGCCACTGGAGATTCTGTCCCTGAAGCCTGCTTGGATCTGCTCTTCTCAGTGCTGTATGGCCAAGGCTGGGTTGGGCTCTGCTCTGGATCTGGTGGGACAGACCTTTCCCATTGGTCTTTCAGGTCACCCTGAGCTAGAAATCTCCTCCACTCCATTGTTCTGTGGCTTCTGCTACTCTAAAATTTGTTAAGAGTTCTTCTTTACAAGTATTTTATGGGCTGTGGGATAAGAGCTAGTGTATGTGCATCTTTCTACTCTGCCATCTTGGCTCTGCTCCCCCATGTTAATGATTTTTGTTGGGGTGAGGTGGAAAGAGATGGAAGACTGGCCTCCCAACAGTGAATAGCTCCCTTTTGTCCCTGGCAGCCTAATTGATAATTAAATAGTGTTATTAAACTTATATAGTGATTGACTTAGCAAGGTATATTGGTGAATATTGTACTAGGGCAGCTGTTTAAATTCTACCATATACAAATGGCAAGATCATAGTTAATGTGGTGAACATACCACTTCCCTTTCCATGTGTTTTTATGTTCCCACAGTTATTCTCCTTCAGTGATTCTTGTCCTGAATTTCCTACTGGCAATTAATTACTTCCTTTTGCAACAAAAATCCATTCATTACTATCTACCTTCATTTTTAGCAGTATCTCATCTCACTGCCAACTTTTCTGTCTCATTCTACAGTTAATAGGTCACTTCTTAGTACAATGCCAGGCACATAGTAAGTGTTTAAAAAATGCTTGCTTGCTTTGCCATGCCTCAACCTTTTATAATTAAATATCACTCTTTAACTTTAGACCCCACTCTCCTCAACTCAAAGGGCCTCTTACTAACTGGAATTCATAATGTACCAATATTCTCTTTCCGCTACCTCTGTTGTTGTAGCTACCTCTGAGCACTTTCTCTTTGGTTCAATACTACTGTGTATGTATGGGGTATTCAGAGAGGACTAGCACTTTTGATGTGAGGGCTTGTCAAGCTCTTTTAAGGGCTGCTTATCCACCTTTGTCACCCAGTTCTCACCTGTGGATCCAGGAAGCTGTATCCTGTGCAGTAGCCATACTCCCATACATGTCAAAATCATCTTGGCAGACAGGTTACCCCACAGGTTACACCACAGTGAGGGTAATTAATAGACCACAAACTCATCTGTAAGTTAGCAGGATGTCTACCCTATGCATATAAAGACTTCCTCCAATGGAATGAGCAAATCAGAACAAGTTGTTCCAAAGGCCAATGCAGGTGGCTGAAGCAGGCACTGTGGAGCACTTAGAGCTTGGTCAGATGTTGAAGAAGTCAAGGTCATACATTGCATTCTGGACCATTGCTAGATGTCTTGGCTTTTGTCCCATCACTGGATTTGGATGAGTTGGGAAGAGAGAGTGAAGCTGATGACTTTGGGCTACTCTGCCTCACTTAAATCCAAATCATGCAGGAGTCAAGACATCACCCCATGATATCATTGATCCTCTATGAAAATCAAGGATGAACAATGAGCAACAACAACGAAAGAGTCAATGCCATCCCATCTCAACATGTATCATTATGTTTAATCTTCAGTCATAGCTTCGGGTCACACAGGCTTCAATTCTTTGGGGCTAGCTATCAATCATTGTAATGTTAGAATTGCTGAATGTGAAGTCTAGGCTCCTGAATTTGAATCCTGGATTTGCTACTTATTTTGCAAAATCTTGGACAAGTCATTTTACCCCTTAATTCTCAGTTTCCTTGTCTATAGAAGACAAGCTCCTTAAAAGGAGATATTTTGTTTTATTTTTCATTTGTATCCACCCAGGTTAATACCCTCTTACACTTTGGGCTCCAGAAATACCTACAGTAGAATCAAGGTAATGTGGATGTCCATTTCCGTTCGTACAGCCTCTACAGGACTATATACCCTATAACCTCTTAATGAGGACATAGATGTTTTTTTAATGAAACAGCATAGTGATAAAAGTAGGAACAGAACATTTCCCCACTAACATGATGCATATTCAAACTCAAATCACATACCTCTGTTTGCTTAAGCTTCTTCAGTTATAAAATGGGAAAAATAATTCCACCTTCCTCACAGGGTTGTTGTGAAGATCAAATGAGACATTTGTAAAGTACTTAACTTAGAGCTTGGCACATAGTAGGTGCTAAATAAATGCTTATTCCTTTTTCTTTCCTCTCAGGTCCTCTACCCCCATCACTGAGAAGAGTGGGAATACAGAGATACCATATATTAGGAGCTCACATCAGTGGCCTATGGAACCAGGGGACATGTGTGAAGGGCCAACTAATGTTACTGATAATGATGGGCTGCCTGGGCCTCTTGCTAATGTTATCTTACTATTCTCTGTGGGTTTAATTCCTGCTATAAAATGATTTCTTCTGAGCTTATACCTATTTATTGACTGTGTTGTTCCCTCCCTCTGTCTTTCTCCTAGGATTCTCTGTTCTCTGTTGGGTATCTTGTTCATGGTCTGTGTTGGACTTGACAGACATCTCAGTTCCAGACTTCATTATTTTTGGGGGTGGAAGTAAATTTTTTCATGTATTTTAAGCAAATAAAAAATAAGAAAAGAAAAAAAACATTGCCATCTACACAGAAGAACATGAGAGGATTCAATATAAAACAATAAATTCACATTTTAAGAAAACCTATATAATAAATACTACACATTGTTTTCAAAGCCACCTAGTTTTTCTTTGCTTCGTTGTAGGTTTTCTTTGGTTGTCTGCTGTGTACTTCTTATTTTGTTTTTTTCTACTCCCCAGCATCCCCAAAGAAGGCTACAGTTAATTGTGGATATATAGCTATAACTATATCTACTTTAGATATATTATAGATATAGTTACATATACACACATAAAAGTAGATAGATACAAATAGCTATAAACTTACACTTAAATAGACATATATACTCATACACATATATGTAAGACATACTTATACTTACTTCCACTTGTTATCTGTTTCTCTGAAGGTGGGAAGGCATCTTCCTTCATAGGTTCATGTCTTTCCATATTTTTCTAAATCAACCAGCCCATCATTTCCTACCACAGCAATATTACAACCCAATTATATCCTATCTGAGAGATTGTCTATCAAAGTTTTCCCCTAATTTTCTGTATTTCTTCTATTCTTTGCTACATCAGTTTTATTTATACAAGAAAATTTTAGATCAAAGTAATTAAAATTAGTCATTTTATGCTTCAACAATTCCATCGCCTTACAATATAGTTTAAGGTCTGATATTGCTGAATCTACTTCCTTTACATCTTTTCCCCCCTTAGTTTCTTTGAAGTCGCTGAACTTTTGTTCTTCCAAATGAACTTTGTTTTTATTTTTTTCTAACTCAGTAAGATAATTTTTTTACTAATTTAATCGGAATGGCATTGAATAAATAGATTAGTTATGTAAAATTATCATTTAAAAATTATGTTCGCTTTATCTACCCATGAGCAATAAATACGACTTCAATTATTTAAATTTGAATTTATGTGTATAAAAAGTATTTTATGTATATTTTCACATAGTTCCTGTGTCTGTTTTGGCAGATATAGAGTTATTTTAAATTTTAAAATCATTTTAAATGGTCTAAAACAATATTGAATAATATTGTAGACATATAGTGTAGTTTTCTATTTTTTCACTTTTGATTAAATCTACTTTAGCTTGAACTTTGTGAGGTCATGATTATTACCCCTGATTCTTTTATTAATGTAACAAATTTTACTCTTGTCCATTATTTTGTCTTTGTGTGTATCTCTCATTTTAAGTGTTTTCTGAAAGTCACAAATTGTCAAATTCAAAAATTTAATCTGCCATCTAGTTCTGTTTTACTATTTACATTCTGAGCTATAATTACTTGTGTATTTTCCTCCTTCCTATTTTTCCACAATATCCTTCTCACGTTATTTACCTTATACCTCTTTACTCCTCTGCTTCTCCCTGCTACCAAGCCCTCTTATTCCTTAACCTATCCACCCCTTCAAGAGATCCTCCCTTATCCTCTCCCCCAAACCCTATCCTCTTGCCTTCTTATTTCTTTCTGAATTTAGAAAACTTTTATGCCCTTCTAGATATATATGTTGTTCCTTCTTTAACTCATTGCCAATGAGAGTAATATCCAGCACTCTCAGCCCTCCCCTCTACTAGCTTCTTCTGTATCACTTTTCTTTTTAGGCCTTGTTTGTATGAGCTCCTTTTTGTCTCTTCCTACACAGTTTTATTTTTTTAGAATCACTCCATCATACTCAGCTCAGCCCAAGCTTTTCTTTCAAATTACCTGAATAATGACAGTCATCAGAATGATGATGTTTTCACAAATAAAAAATAAGCAATTTGACCTTATTGAATCCTTTATATTAGTCTATCATGTTTGCCTGCTCTTTCTGCTGGATCTTACATGTTGAATTTTCTCTTGAATTCTGTGGTTTCTGTCACAAAAAACTGAAAGTCTTTCAGTTCATTAAATGTTCATTTTAAAAAATTCAGGATTATATTTAACTTTGCTGGGTAAATTACCTTTCATCATAACCCCAACTTTTTTGCTCTACAAAATATAATATCCAAAGGCTTACAATTTTTCAGTATAGTAGCTGTCAGATTTTGGGTAATCTTTCTTGCAGCTCCATGGTATTGAAATTGTTTTTTTTTGGGGGGGGTGGAGCCAGGATGGTGGAGGAGAAGCAGGGACCTTCTTGAGTTCTCCTCCAAACCCCTCAAAATACCTGTGAAAAATGACTCTAAGAAAATTCTAGAGCAATAGAAGTCACAAAATAAAAGACTGAAGCAAATTTCCAGCCCAAGATGATCTGGAAGATTGACAGGAAGGGTCTATTGCACTGTGCTGGGAGCAGAGCACAGTCCAATGAGGGCTGCCCTGGCACAGTCAGGGCTGGAGCAGGCCTTAGGGGACTGAATTACTGGTACCTATGAGGGTTTCCAGATTTTTCAACCCACAAATGCCAAAGACAGTTTCAAAGGTCAGTGGGAAAGGTCTCTCATCTGGGTAAGAGGGGAGCATGGTCTAGCCCAAGTCCCAGCCCCAGCCCCAGTGCAGGGGCACTGCTACAGTGGTGGAAACTCCTGGAGCTTTCAGCCAACCAACAGTAGGGGAATTGAGTGGTTGATCTGGGTCACAGTCCTGGGTGGTGGTCCTGGGGTGAGTAGAAGTGCTAGTATGGTGGAGCTTTTGGTGGCAGTGGAGAGAGAATCCTCACAGTTCAGAGGCAGAAAAGAATGCTTGTGGTTGTTTAAAGACCAGAGCACAGGCCATGAGAGAGGTAGACACCTCTCCTTTGCTCATACCACTTTGGAAGAACTGAAAATTTACAGGCCCCTAGAAATATCTCTAAAAATAGATGTACAAAACCCCTGAAGCTTGGGGCAGTATACCTTCTACTTAACAAGAGCTCAAAAGTCAAGTAATTGGCTGGGAAAATAATCAAATGGAGGAAAAATTCAGACTATAGAATCTCACTTTCTTGGTGAAAAGGTATTTTCTTACATCCTGGTGACAAGGAATATCAAAACATACAACCAGAAGGAGAAAACAAAGTTAAAGCACCTGCATCCAAAGCCTCCAAGAAAAATATGAATTGGTCTCAGGTCATGGAAGACCTCAAAAAGGATTTTGAAACACAAGTAAGAGAAGTAGAGGAAAAATTGGGAAGAGAAATGAGAGTGATGCAAGAAAATCATGAAAAACAAGTCAATAGCTTGCTAAAGAACACCCCCAAAAATGCTAAACAAAATAACACCTTTAAAGTTAGACTACAAACCGCAAAAGAGGCCCCAAATCAGAAGAATGCTTCTCCAAAAAGGAGCAGAATGCCTCAAAAAGCATAGTGGGCCAAATGGAAAAGGAGGTCCAAAAGCTCATTGAAGAAAATCATTCTTTAGACATTAGAATGGAACAAATGGAGGCTAATGACTTTATGAGTAATCAAGAAAGTATAAAACAAAACCAAAAGAATTAAAAAATAGAAAACAATGTGAAATATTTTATTGGAAAAACAACTGACCTGGAAAATAGATTCAGGAGAGACAATTTAAAAATTGTTGGATTATCTGAAAGTTAAGATCAAAAAATGAGCCTAGAGATCATCTTTCAAGAAATTATTAAGGAAAACTGCCCTGATATTCTACAACCAGAGGGTAAAATAGAAAGGGAAAGAGTCTATTGATCACCTCCTGAAAGAGATCCAAAAGGAAAACTCCAAGGAATAGGACCCCCAGACATGCTGTTCTGCAAATATTCTTCCTTCCTGTAGTCCCTCAGGTGACTGAATACTATAGCTGTCCTCTCTTTCCTGGAATTGATACCAGGGACTTTTCTCTAATCCAAGTGTCAATAGCCAGCAGGGTCTCTGTTGCTACACTCACTAGCTCCTTCTCCCCAGTAGTCACAGCTAAAAAAAGTGTGTGGTCAGCACAGTTGTGCTTGGCATCCCTTGACAGTGGAAAGTCCTTCAGTCTTCCCCTACTTAACCAGCAGACCACCCATACTGTCTGGAAGATGAAAGTTTTGTAAGAATGAGGCTGTCTCTGAACCTAGTTGCCCCAGGGCTTACTGTTTGCTGATTCTGCAGAGTCCCCTGGAGGTGTTTGAATTTCACTCAGTCTGATGTCCTCCTCACACAATTTCTTTACCCTGACTTTATTTTTATTTTTGATGCTCTGCTTTCCATCTGAGGATTTGTTCTGTCTCTCTCTCTCTTTTTTTTTTGTGGAGGAAATTTGGAGAGCTAAAAGTTTTCTGACCTACTTTGTCATCTTCTCAGAATCCTCTCCCAGCTTCAGACTTCAAGAGTTTTAGTTGCATTTCCTTAATAGCGGTAAGCTGATAGTTATTTAGTTGTAGTCAGATTACATCCAGCAAAGTGGTAAAGAACTGGAAACTAAGAGTGTACCCATCAATTGGGCAAATAACTGAACAAATTATGGTATATAAATGAGAAGTCAGAAAAAGTCCAATATTTACATAGCTGAGTGGAAAATGACATGCCAAGGGAGTAGTGGTTTGGAGTCATGAGTGGTCATTATGCTGATCAGATTTTTTAAGGCTTTTAGAGTTTGTCTTTATATTTTAAGAATTATTCTCCTAGTCTCCTTTCAAAAACCATGCAGAAGGCTAGGACTTTCTATCCTCTATATCTGGGGTAGACTCTTCTTTAAAAAATAATGTTTAAAATTCTCAGCATAATCAATAGTAAATAAAATCAACACTTCTACATACAAAATAGAACAAAACAAAGAATTATATATGCAATGGAATCTCTATTATGTACAGCTTGTTTTTCTTTTTAAGTATATAATAATTCAACATATTATCATCAAGACTGACATATATGTTTATGTTTCTGTCTTTTAAAAATTTTTTCCATTTATTTCTTTATTTTACTCTATTAAAGGTAGAACAAGATTTTCAGCTTGGTTACAGTTCAACTAGCAGGAACAATCTTTATTTGTCATTAAAAAAGTTTTTTTTTTTTGTTAGGAGTCGTTTTATTTAAGTTGCACAAAATTCAAAGACAAAAAAAGGGAAGTTCCTTGAAAGGAAGATTCCCATTTTAGCATTTCACAAAACAGGGCTCATCTCTTTTATAGTTTGTCATATTATGGGATACCATTTTGACTCCATCTGAAAATATGAACTATTTGACATTTTCATGTCTCTTCCATTCTAGCTAAATAGATAATTATTCATCAAATATTTTTCTATTCATTGATTACTAGTAATATTTAGTCTGTTTGAAGAGCCATTATATGTTTCTGTCTTTCCTTCCTTTTGTTATTTTCAGTACATATGAAAATGCTTCAATGATACTTTAATTTTTCTTTTTGTGACTCCATCATTATCTCTTTTCTTCCTCTCATCTTTAGCTCATTGCAAAAAGAAAAGCAAAACCTTGTAAGAAATATGCATAGTCAAAGAAAAAAAACTCCTATATTGGCTGTGTTTAAAAATGTATTTCATTCTGTGTCTTGAGTTCTTCACCTTTCTTTCAGGATGTGTTGTATGCTTCAACAATAGCCCTCTGCTATGGTGTGGTTCATTGCTTTGCTCAGAGACCTTAAGTCATTTGAAGTTAGTTTTCTTTACAATGTTACTCTTATTGTATAAATTGTTCATCTCATTTCACTCTATATCAGTTCATGCAGGTTTTTCCAGGTTTCTCTGAATCTATCCCTTTTTTCATCTATTATGGCATAGTAATATTTCTTCTTTTTAAACAAGTTTTTATGTCTTCTGTTTCTTACATCATCATAATTATCCCAAGCATTTCTCCTTTTCCTTTCCTCAGAGAACTCTTTCATATAACAAATAGCTTGTTTTAAAAGAGCAAAAAATTAACAAAACTGATCCATATATTGAAAAAGTCCAAAACCATGTGTAATGTATAACACTTATACTGCCTTCACAAAAATTGGAATTGTCTTCTCATATCTCTTTATTCATTAATCTTTTTTGAATCTTGTTACATTCATTTTTGTTTCTTTGAGTGTAGTTGTTTAGTCAATCCTCAATTGATGGGCATCTGCACCTCCCTTTTTTTTTGGTATCACAAAATGTACAATAATATTTCATTATGTCCACATACTATAGTTTGTTCATCTACTACCCAATTGATTATTTCTAGTTTTTTCTAGTTATAGGAGCAATATATTTGTATATGTGGTCCTTTTCCTCTTTCTTGATCTGTTTGGGAATATAGATTTAATAGTGATATTGCCACATCACAGGGTACAAACAATTTAGTGACTTTCTGAACGTAGTTCAAATTGATTTCCAGGATGGCTCCTCCAACTGTCATTATAATATCTATTTTTCTCTGGTTCCTCCAACACTTGTCACTTTCTTTTTTGGTCATCTTTGCCAATTTGATGGTGTGAAGTGGAACATCAGAGTTATTTTAACTTACTTTCTTCTAATTATTAATGATTTGGAGAAATTTTTCATATAGTTTCACTTTGAAAACTGTCTATTAATATTCATTGAACCATTATCTATTGGTGAATGGTTTTTGTTCTTATAACTCTGAATCAGCTCTTTAAATATGGCAGTGTAGGTAAGGTGGCAGAGAAAATGCAGGGATTCACCTGAGCTCTCCCAAATTCCTTTCCAATGCTTTTAAAATATTACCTCAAGACAAATTATGGAGTTGAAGAACTCACAAAAGGATGGGTTGAAACAATTTTTCGACCACAACAACTTAGAAGGTTGGTAGGAAAAGTCTTTTATACCTAATTAAGAGTGCAGCCTAGTCTAGTGCAGGCTGTACCTGCACAGACCAGGACCCAGCAAATCAGGAGGCAGATCTTGGGAGTGATTGAATCAGAAGTGGCAGCAGCTGCTACCAGAAGTCTCTGTCCACAGACAGTAAGGGAGTCAGACAACTGGTGAGATTATAGTGCTCCCTATGATAGCACTGGGAGTAGGACTCTGTTGCTTCCATATATTTTCATCTGCTTTGTAATCTCTGGGTGAGAAGGAGCATTAGCACACTAGAGCTTGTGGTTGCAGGGGAGCCACAAGAGTGGACCCACCAGGACCCTGGTCACAGTTCTAGTGTAGAAAAGTGTACTTGTGATCACTCACAGACCAGAGCACAGACCAAGAGAACAGTAAACACGTCTTTCCCTAGATTATGCTGAAATAACTGAAAGCTTCCAAACTCCCAGAACTGGTCTGAAAACAGCCTGAAGCTTGGGAAAATGTGCACCACAAGCAAAAAGCAGAACCCTGTTTAGCATGGTGTTAAAAGTCAAGAAATAGTCTATGAAAATGAGTAAACAGCAGAAAAATATCTTGACTATAGAAAGTTACTGTGAAGACAAAGATGATCAAAACACACATTCAGAAGACAACAAAGTCAAAACTGTTACATCCAAAGCCTCAAAGAAAAATATGAGTTGGTCTCAGGCCACGAAGAAAACTCATAAAGAGTTTTAAAAATCAAGTAAGAGAGCTAGAGAAAAAATTGGAAAGAAAGATGAGACTGATCAGGAAGAAAAAGAGTCAACAGTTTGGTAAAAGAGTTCTTTACATACCTTGGATATTTATTTATCATGGAAATATTGGTTTTTTTCCTCTGTCTTGTTGTTTGCCTTTTAATTTTAACTATATTGTTTTTGTTTGTCCAAACCTTTTTGATTTTTATTTTTTAAAATACTATTTTAGTTTTTCCCCTAATTATATGTCAAGACAATTTTTTAGCATTCATTTTTATAAGATTTTGAGTTCCCAATTTTTCTCTGTCCCTTCTCTCCACTCTTACTAAAATGAGAAGTAATTTGATATAGATTACATAAATGCAATTATGTAAAACATATTTCCATATTAGTCACAGTCATGAAAGAAGAAACAGATCAAGAGGAAAAAAGCCAAAAAAAAATAAAGTAAGTGAAAAAGTATATTTTGATTTGCATTAAGAGTCCATCAATTCTTTATCTGGATATGGATAACATTTTCTTTCATGAATCTTTTGTACTTGTCTTGGATCATTGTGCTACTTAGAAGAGCTAAGTCATTCATAGCTGATCATCACACAATGTTGCTGGTACTCCTTATCTATCTTTTGCTCTTTAAAACATTCTTCTCTTCATTGACTTTTTGGGTCTCTTTGGCCATTTGAGTTAGTGTATTTTTTAAGGTGTTAATTTCTTCAGCATTTTTTTGGGTCTCCTTTAGCAAGCTGTGGACTTACTTTTCAAGGTTTTCTTGCATCACTCTCATTTCTCTTCCGAATTTTTCCTCCACCTCTCTTACTTGATTTTCAAAATCCTTTTTGAGCTCTTCCATGGCCTGAGACCATTGCATATTTATTTTGGATACTTTGCATGCAGAAACCTTGACTTTTAGGTCTTCCTCTGAAGACCTAAATTGTTCCTCCTCTTGTGAAAGGATGGAGGAAAATGCCTGCTCACCAAAAAAGTAACCTTCTATTATCTTATTCTTTTTCCTTTTTTTGAGCATTTTCCCAGTTATTTACTTGACTTTTGAGTTCTTTGTCAGGGCCACGCCCAGGGCTGAGATTCAGATCAACTGTTCAATTCCCTCAGGGGCTCTAGGTAGAGGGCTCAAAAAATGGAAGTTGCAGTTGTAGTAGTTGCTGCCGGGGCTCAGACAATGCTCCCCTCCTGTGGGTGACTGAGCCATCCCACTGACCTTTGAAGCTGTCTGTGGCATTTGTGGGTTGAGCAATTTGGGAACTGCTGCTGCAGTCTCTTGAGGGTCCTGTCCCTCTTCCTCATCTATTGTATAATTTTTTTTTCATAAAACCAGCTCCTGGTTTTATTTATTAGCTCAACAGTTTTTTTTTAAATTTTTACTTTCAATCATATTTATCTCACATTTGATTTTCAGGATTTCCAATTTAGTGCTCAAATGGGTATATTTAATTTGTTCTCTTTCTAATTTCTTTAGTTGCATACCCAATTCATTGATCTGTTCTTTCTCTATTTTGTTTTTTAATCTAAAAATTTAGAGAAATAAATTTTCCCCTAAGTGCATTTTTGGCTGTATTCCATGAATTTTGGTATGTTGTCTTGCTATCATTTTCATTACTGAAATTGTTGATTGTTTCTACAATTTGTTTTTTGACTTACTTATTGTTTAGGATTAGATTAGTATCCAATGAATTTTTAATCTATCTTTTCACTGATGGATGCTGAATATAATTTTTATTGCATTATGATCTGAAAAGAATATATTTAATATTTTGGCCTTTCCACATTTGATTTTGAGGTTTTTATGCTTTAATACATAGTCAGTGTTTGTGTAGGTGCCATGTGTTGCTGAGAAAAAGATATATTTCTTTATGTGCCAATTCAGTTTTCTTTCTTTTTTTTTTATTTCAACATAAATTTATTTATTTAACTTTTTACATTCATTTTCACAAAACTTTGGGTTCCAAATTTTCTCCCCATTTGTCCCCTCCCCCACCCCAATACACTGAGCATTCTAATTTCCCC